>JAKWBJ010000223.1:9555000-10155000 GCA_023159175.1 Wohlfahrtia magnifica
ATCATAAGAAGACGCGCTACAGTAGATTAATCACTACTTAGCTTGAAAAATCAACTCGAAATCAACTGAAAATTAAGCAAAGTAATGGATGCTTTGTGAAAACCCAATATGCTCCCTAGAGGTGTGACGGAGAAAAAAAAATTATTTGCTATTTACATACAACTGCTGTCTCATTATGAGAACGTTTTTGTTCTCTTGTTCTCTTTGTTAGAAACTCCTTTCATTTTAAAAATAACAAATAAAACAATAATTACCCGCTTATGCAATTACGTTTTTATCATAAAATTACTTATTTGTACCAGTATTTTAGACCAGTTTTAATTTGTTTTCTTTTTTTTAATTAAAATAAAATCACAATAATACACACCGAGTGATGACTTCATCTTAAAACGCAGAAAAGCAAAAAAAGCAACAACAAAAAATTAAACACGAGTACGTATCTCTCTCTACGAGTACATTCATGGTCTTGTGAAGAAAACCAGATATAAAAATACTAAATACAAAGTTAATAATATTAAATGTATTTAAATATAAATTAATTAATTTATTTATTTATTTACTTCATTAGTTTTCAACGAAAGGTCTATACACACATACATACATATGTACATAACTAGCAGCACATTATGTTCATTGCTTTTGCAAATTTCGAAAAAAATAAATTAAAAACATTAAGAAAATAAACAAAATATTATAAATTTTGATTTTCAAAAACGTTTTATTAATTAAACATTTTAAAACAAAGAGAAACAAATTTAATTGATTTTTGGGGTAAAAAAAAAATTTTTTTTTTAATTATTTCAATACTATTTTTCTTTTTCTTAAGTCTCGGTGGGATCTCTAACCCTTAGTTTAAATTGATTTTATTCAGACAAACATACAAAAATCTCAAAAAAATATTTCATTTTGATGTCTAAGTTTCAAAAAAGGTTTTTGTAGGTTTTTTTTGTTTTTTTTTTTTGTTTTTTTTTTTGTTTCTTTTTTTTTTTGTAACATATTTAAAATACGATACAATTTATAATACGAGTTACATAGTGATCTTTGCTCTTTTGATAGAAGATTTAAAATAAAAAAATAAAACCTCAAACGCATCGATTAGTCATATTTTTATACATTCGTATACTAATACTCATTTGCTATAAATATTTTATGAAATTTTATTTTTTGTTGTTGTTGTTTTTATTGTATTATTACAACGATGTTATCAATTTACAGTATAAAAATAAAACTAGACATACATACACACTTACATATGCATGCATATGTTTACCAGTATTAATTATTATTTTTAATTTTATTATTCACTCACTTTTAAGTATTTTTCATTGGTAATCATTTATTTGTGACTTTGCAAAAACTAGTGCGACCCATTATTTAAAGGAAGCGTAAATAGGACCATATGCAACTGTTCCAAGAATGCCACTTACCCTTACAGTGCAAGGTAAGTGTACAAGTAGTCGGCAATTTAAGACTTGTTTATTTCAAGCTACTGACCTTGCACATTTGATTTTGATATAGGATTGATGACTGGTTATTACAATTAATTAATTTGCTTTATTTCAGATTATTAAGTGAAATTAAAATATTTTTTCTATTGAAATCGATTTTTTTTGAAAAACACAAAATTTTCCAGTTTTCGGCATATCATGTTCTTATTGTCGGCATATCATATTTTAGTGCAGAAAATAATAAATCGAGATTGATTTCAAACTGTTACTTATTAAAAACAAATATTTTTCACATTTCTATTTATACTGCATGTTCAATAAGTTCAAGAAGGCACGAAAGATACGAGTACATTCATATCAGAAAATCATGAATAAAGAGTCCGCCAAATATTATTTTTTTTTTTTGAAAATGCTATAAAAAAAAAACTACTGAATATTTTCTCAAATTTATTTTTTTATTTGAAAGTACAATCCTTCCGGTTAATAATGGAAAATAATTTCATTCAAATGGCTGCCTCGGCTGGCCATGAAATAGCCTACACGATCGGTCCAATTTTTAAGCACATTATCGATTGTGTGCAGCTGTATTTCACCATTGGCTTCACGAATATTAACCTTTAAAGCGTCAATTGTCTCTGGCTTGTTGGCGTAACACTTATCTTTGACGGCACCTCACAAGTACTAGTCCAACGGTGTCAAATCGCAGCACCGAGGTGGCCAAACGATATCAGCTCTGCGGCTGATAATACGATCTTAAAAAACATGGCGCAAAACATCAAGTGTAGCTTCGGCTGTGTGGCACGTAGCACCGTCCTGTTGAAACCAAATGTTGCTAATATCCTCCAAATGTTGCTATATCGCCATTGACTGTAACGGCCACTCCTTGCTCATTTTCGAAGAAAAATGGCCCAATTATGCCTCTGGACCAAAATCCACACCAAACAGTGACTCGTCTTGGGTGTATCGGCTTTTCAATGAGCTTCTTCTGAAAAGACGATTTTTATTTTTGGTCAAAATCGGCATATACTGTAAATCGATCGATCAAAGTAATGTCGCAATATTTCCCAGCGTTTTTCAAGCGTATACACAACCATTTTCGCTCAGCGGAACGATAAAACTAGTTATCTGTCAAACCAGACATGAGCTAAGTGTTACCATACACGAAATAAGCACTAGTTTAAAAAGAAAAACATTAGATGGCGGACCCGATATTATTTGTGTATAATTCAGATATTGTACATAAGTAACATGTTAAAGGTAAAAGTTAAAAAAAGTGAGTCACAAAGGAATATATTATATGGAATTATATTATATGGCTTCCGAAATCTAACCTCTGAAGCTTAAGTCTGTAACTGGTATTTCAAAATGTGCCAGCTCTCCTCTCAAGCCGCTCAGTTACCGTTCGAACATAGCACGTCATTAAAGCCGTCAAATCAAGAACTCCGCGAAAATGAATATCACGCAAAAGTTAATGAGTCGAATCATTGAATGGGTCTTTAAAACGTAATATCGGACACTTGTTGACTGAAACTTAAAGAAAATGGGATAGAAAAATCTAAACGTCTTTTGAAGACGTAAGATGATAATTTGGTCAGAAAAACTTTGTTTACGGATGAAAAATGTTTACCGTACCAAAGAAGTATAATAAACGAAATGACAAGATGTAAGCACAGTAGTCACGCGTCGAAAAGATAATCCAGTTTAGAAAGGGGTCGCTGACTTCCATTTCTGTGTACAAGGGATCAAAACATCAGCCAAAGTTTAACAGAAATTCGTTCTGAAAGCGTTTATGTAGCCACTTAACCATTCCCTGTTCCAAAACCAGCTGTAGATTTTGCAATAGTATTTTGATACTACTCATATGGCTAAAATGACGCAAACATGGCTCCCAAATTACAAATTATAGACCCTGGCGATCGTTATCGGGCCATGTTGAACAAATTTTTGTTCACAAAAATTGAAGAGAAGGATATTAACAGCATTTGGTTTCAACAGGACGACGCTACGTGCCACACAGCCGAAGCTACACTCAATGTTTTGCGCTCTGTTTTTGAAGATCGCATTATCAGCTGCAGAGCTGATGTCGTTATGCCGATAACGTGCCTAAAAATTGGACCGATCGTGTAGGCTGCTGCATGGCCAGCCGAGGCAGCCATTTAAATGAAATTATTTTCCATTATTAACCGAAAGGATTGTACTTTCAAATAAAAAAAGAAATTTGAGAAAATATTCAGTAGTTTTTTTTATAGCATCTAAACACAAAATTTATTTGGAGGACCCTTTATGTTATATATTATAAATTATCTCAATTATATAATTTGATATTTCAAAAGTTTTTAAGTTGTAGGATAAAGTTGGTTTTAATTTTTTTGATTTGATAGAACATATTGTATAGTTTCCGAAATAGAAATAAAAAAATGTATATTTAAAAAAAAAATTTTAATACTTCTTTAAAGTTTGGTAAATTTAAAATTTTTATTGCAATAAGTGCTCTTTTCAAAGTAGTAAAAAATAAAAACAATAAACAACATTTTAAAACTTGCTTTCCTATTTGGCTTATAATATTATAAAGTAAATGAAAAACCAAACTTTTAAAAATTTCTTAGATAAACAGAGTTTATATAGCTATCTTTCTGAAGTGCCTAAAATCCAGCTTCTTACATAGTATTTTTTATTATGAATTCGTTAATTTTAGCGCCCTCTTGCGACAATATAGAGAAGTAAACGTAAAAAAATCGTTCAGTAGTATATTCAGCCGATAATTTATTTTAAAAAAATATATATTTGGTCAATATACGTGATGGGTGATTATTAGATTTTTGTCTATGGGACAACGGACTGTGCGACGTTGCATAAGTATAGAAGCGTAGAGCAAAGACATTACTTTATATAAACTAGGCATTCGCTTTAAAATAATTTACAGCCTACGTCATCATATTCTTATCCAAGCTGAAGCATAGAAGCGTAGAGTAAAGATGTTACTTTATAGAAACTAGGAATTCGTTCTAGAACAATTTACATCCTGCGTCATCATATTCCTATCCATGCGACGGTGTAGTATTCCCAACAGATAAACACGCCCGTATTCAGACAGATCTCTATTTACCAGATTCGTGCAAGATATTTTAAATATATTCATTGTGCTTTGCCTCCTCACACCATTGTACGAAAGTTAAATTTTATAAAATCCTGGATAAGTCTATAATAGCAATCAATTGAGACAGTCACCATTTTCTCGTGGCATTAATGTGTATTAAGCCAATTTTTTTTAAATAAGAACAAGTCGTAAATTCAGCAATAGGTCGGAATACAAAGAATGATAAATTATGGCCTTAATACAGTATACAATGGCGCTTTAAAATTTAAATTTCATTCTAAACAAGATTAGTGGAGCACAGTCAAGAAAAAAATTTTTGCAACCCACTCTTAATATAATAATTTGCAAATAGTGGATATTCGAGAAAAGTTACTATGCTGCAAACGTTTCCACATCTACACTGATACCCTAAAACTACTGAAAAATTATCGTTATTATATCTGTAACGGAGCAAAATAGATGTAACTTATAATTAATTACAAAAATTAATTGACAACTTCAAATTCTAACCTGGGGTATATAAAATATGTCCATGGCAAATATATTGGCAAATATGGGTGTTTCCATTTTCCTGGAACACCTATTTCTTAATTTTCATAAATGTTTAGACAATTTTAAAACACTCCTCGCAATAAAGATTGCCTAAATTAATTTTATCGCAATGATGGATCGTTGACGACTATTTAGTAAAACGCGAACTTTTTTATTGCAATTAAATTTTGTCAATTTGAAATATTTTTTTTTTTTTTTTTGTATTCACAAATTTCTGGAATAACAACAAATTTATCAAGAGATATTGGCTGGTGAGGCTAAAAGGTAAAATAGCAACGTTACAAATCAATAATAAAAATGAAAAAAAATATCATACACGAGATAAGATAAAATATCTACATACGTACATAAATACATATGTACGCAAACAAAAACAAGAAAAAAATAAGTTTTTTCAAAAGAATTCGAATTTTTCGAAGATCAACCAACAATTTAATAGCTTCAGTTATAAATAAATTTTACGTTATAACATAAAAATATGCTTTCTTATAAGTTCGCTTTATATAGTGTTTAAAGCTCTAATTAGACTTGATGTAACGTAACGTCATAGCTGCGACACAACATAACGAACCAACCTTATGCATTCAATTAAGATTCAATCAGATGTCACTTCATGTAGCACCATAGCCATAATCTAGCTGTAATACTCGTAGGTCTGCTTGCGTACTTAAAAGTTTTTACTGAATTGTGTTTGTTTACACAAATACTCAGTAAGGAGAGAGCAAAATGACAGTTCGATGCAAGAGAACTTACTGGTTTTTACTGGATTAATTTTAATAAAAAACAGCTGATAAATAGCGTATGTGTAAAACACAAAAACCTTTTAAAATAAATTAAATTGTATTTTTTTAAATAATAAAAAAGATTAAATGTACTCTTAATTATTTATTTATTTATTACTTATTATTATTACTTATTACTTATTTAAACTTTTTATTTTTATTGTTTTTTTATTTCTCAATCAGCTGTTTTCACTATTCTACTAATTCTTACTGGATGTCCGTTTGCGCACTTTTCTCTCTGTAAATTTCTTACTGAGTAATTTTTACTAGACTTTACTGGAAAACTACCCAAACAGGCCTAATATAAGCAAATTTACTTTTATCGATTACTGATATCATAGACGTAATCCGCTGTTGTTGATGTGTTTATTTGTTGTAAAACAAACAAAAAATTCTAAAAACATGTTTATCTAGCTGTTTATGGTTATGGCAGAAAATCGAAATTTAATTAGTAACTACTATGATAGCGTTTCAAATACAGTGTTGTTCATAATGTTGGTTTCGAACAGCCAATGACGGTTGTGGATATGGTGTTACGTTAAGTCACTCTTAATTGAACCTTGAATAGCACCATAGTATCGTAACTGATCAATTGAATTTTAGTTGTTTCGATTATGGCTACGGTTATGACGTTATGTTAAGTCATGTTTATTTGAACCTTAAATGTTAGACGCCAAGAATTAACCAAATTTATTCGGACATACGTATGTTTGTATGTATGTGTGTACATTAGGGTTTGTATCGTAACTCTCCCAGAATTGTTCTTCTTAGCATAAAAATGCGTTATGGAAAATTTTAGGCAGATTCCATCAGGTGAAGGCGTGCCGCATCCGCCCAAAATAGCGTAGGCCTTATACATATGTGCCAGATTTTCTTGTAATGTTTGGCACATAACTTTTTCCAGAAACATTATCTTTAGAAAAAAATACACTGTGGAAAATTTTAGGCAGATTCCATCAGGGGAAGACATGCCGCATCCGTCCACAAGTTGTCAAAGTATGTTAAATTCATATGGAACAAAATTTTGAGAGCTTGTGGGCGAATGCAGCACTCTTTTCCTGATGCAATATGCCTAACATTTTCCACAGTGTATTTTTTTGGTACAGAGAATATTTTTGCCAAAAATTATGTCCCAAACTTCACAAAAAAAAAAAATTGGCCCATACATTCAAGTCACATCCAATTGTGGGTGGATGCGGCACGCCTTCTCCTGCTGGAATCTGCCTAAAATTTTTGGGTAGATATGGGCAAAATTCCTGGATAGAGTTATGTTATTTCGCAATTTTAAAAATAAGGAGGACCCTAATGTACATACATATCGTTACGTTAATTTAGAAAGGACGTAACTTAAAAATTTAATTAAATCTAAAGTAATAGAAAATAAGTTTCAAATAAAAGCCAAAAAGAAATTTTGTGTTAAAACTGCAACAAAACTTATTTTTATTGGAAAGATATTCCTATGGGACTCATTATAATCCTGTAAATGGTGATGATAAATTTAATCATTCCAGTATGAATTTTCGACATTATTCCCCTCTGACGTTCATATTTTAGCCGTCTACTAGTTCCTCGTAATAACTTTCTTACTTCTTTGAAAACATGCATGATTTTCTCTTATTTCCTAGAATTTCTTAAATTTCTTTCTTTTTGAGAAACAAAATATATATGTATGTAATTCTATACAAGAAATAAAAAGAAATTTTGTTAATTTAGCAAAATAATTAAAATATGTACATACGTATGTAAATAAAAGTGCTAATTTATGCCATAAAAAACGAATATCATTTCCCAAATATTCATGAATAGATAAAGAAGGGAGAAAATAAAATTTATATTCAATTTTATCTCACGTATTTTCTTTACAAAAAAAAACGATTGTTTATTAGACATGCAAAAGATGAATGACATATGATGGCTGAATGGCTAAAAGCAATCTGCGCTAGCAGCCATCAGTCAAACATTTCTCTAAAAAAACAAAAGAGCAAATTTACACACACACACATGAATACAAATACAATTACTTTTACCTATTTACTAAAAAAAAGAATATGTACTTCAATTTAGAATAACAACAACTATGCAGTAGAATTTGAAAGCACGAGTGGCCAGTATGTATTTTCATTTTGTTTTTATTTATTTTTGTTTTTGTAGAGAACAATTGGCGATCACTTTTTATTTCGATAACTACGTGTTATGTTCGTTGTTGTTTTGCTATTGTTTTGTTTTTGCTTTGTTTTTAAAAGCATTTATGACATCATCGTCATCATCATCACTTAAAAAGTTTGCACACACAGATTGAGCAACGAACGCATTATTAACGATTTGGTTGTTGATCGTCGTCATGGTGTTTTTAATTTTGATTTCCTTTCTTTTTAAAGAATCATAAACAAAATCAAAACTCATCGACTAAGAGAAAGAGCACATGATTTAAATAAAGCAACAACAACTAGCATTTCATAAATAGCAATACATGTTTATTTGTTATTACTAGTTTTCCTTTTATGGGAGTAAATTTTAAGAATATTTTCTTTAATTTCAAAACAAATAAATGGCCTTGAAAATCAACCAAAAACAAAAAAACTTAAGCCGATAAATTTATAAAACCTTTTTGCTTTTTTTTTTGTAAAAACACCCGCATTAAAAACCAAACAATATTTTTTGCGCAAAATGTTGTTTTTTGATGTTTGAAAAACTGGTTTACCTTCACGTTTTATTAAAACATCACTTGTAATTGAAAACCCTTGGTGATTGTTGTTATTTTTTTAACCACTTTTACTTTTAAAAACAAAATTATATATTTTTTAATTATCAATTTTGTTTAATAATTTTATTATTGTTTTAATATTTCACGTTTACCGCTGGTAATCGTTATTATCACTTCTTACTTTTTTTTAACCAAATGCGCGTCTTCTACCGCTGACGTTTGAAAAGCAACTGAATTTTTTATTTCCTTTGCAGCTGCAACAACAAACATTGGCGGGCTTTAATCGTTAAAAATAATCGAATAAAAAATAATTGCTTATTTGCTTGCTCTATAAAAGCTTATATTGCTCTCTCCGCTATTTTCTCTCATCCTCTTACTATTTAAAGTTCATTATAGTGCTGCCAGATAGGAATAATTTTAGGGAAAAATTTATATTAAATATTTGGTACTGAGTAAAATGTAAGTAAACCATTCTTGGAACTTGTTTAAATTGCAATAAAGGCACTTATTGAATGAAGGCTGTCCCAACAGTTACTCCTGGTTTAAGTTAAACAGGAAACATAGTTTCTAGTATTAATAGAATACAAAAGATAATTTTAAAGTAAAGTTACGAAAATATGCAAATGGCCTCTTTAACTGTGGCGATACATACGCTATCTTTTGTTTAAAATTTTCAAAGACCACTTTCTGTAAATAAGGCTGAATATTTATTGATGCTGCATTTAATTTTCAAGTGGTTGTGGACTTAATTATATACGTATAATATGGTAAACACATTTTTGATCACTGAAACTAAAAAGTATACAACTAGGCAATGCTATCACTGTCGTACTTAAATTACATATTGGCCACAACAATAACATGCCATTTTGGCAAAAAGAATTGTGTTATGTAGCGGTATTGAGTACCAGCAACCATTTTACTTTAATTTTGTGACATCCTTTAGTTGCATAGGTTGTGTTCCTAAATATAAGCGAAAAGATTTCGATTCTACAATGATGGACGATGAAAAGAAACAAAGTTCGATGTTTCGCCATGCAATTCACAATATCTTTATTTTAGGGTTTTCCCTCTCAAGAGCCTACTCAAACAGCAGTTTCATTTTAATTAATGATAGAAACTGTTGATTTAACTAATAACCATGCAAGAGGCTATAGTGATGATTGCGCTTACGTATGCCCTCAGTCTCAGATATTTGAAAATTCATGAATAAAAAAAGAAATTATTATTGCGGTGTTTTACAGCCAACACTGCAGTTGTTCCCATTTTGATAAGAGTTAAATAAATGGGAATTCCCCATACAAAATTTCTTTACAACTAAAAATTTCACATTTTTATTGAGCTTTTAAGTAGATTGCATTTTTATCGTAAAAGCATTGCTCTATGGTTTTATTGCATTTGGGCGTGTTTAGCACTCACAGTGATTTCACTGACACTTTCATTAAACAAGAGCTACTTTTAAATCGTCGAAGCCATATATTGCCAAATAAAATATCTCTTTTTGTTCAAAAAAACAAAAAATAAGAATCCAGTGGAAGTGCTCCTCACATTCAAACCTTCGCAAAATTCAAGTTGCTCAAGTTTAAATAGAACAATAATACGTTTTATATTTTTTTATTCATTATATAAAATTAAAGCAAAAATAATTGATCGATAAAATTCTTTTTGATTTCTAAGTTTTTACGCATTTCACTTATGAAACGATTCTCTTCACAAATGTAACCCATTTTTTGGCTGCAATTCGCATCGTTCCACTCATAATCGGTATGTTCATAATAATGGACACAATGTTCCTCTTTCGTATAATGATCTGGATTACCTTTACTCCAATTGGTAAATTCAAAACGTTTTCCTGTAGCATACCAAACAAATTTTCCAGTTTCAACTAAATCATTACCACCAATCCAGATATTCGAGCGTTTATCTGAAAAATAAATACATAAATAAAAAGTAAGCTTCAAAATCAAAACTATTCATGTATGTACATGTATGTATGTATATATAATTCTTACCAAATTTTGTCTTCAATATTCTAACTAAAGCCCCATTTTTCTCTGGCGTATTAACAGCCACTAAAGTCATATTTTTTAAGGCACACTCATTCCAGGCCTCAAACCAATTATACTTTTAAAATGAAAGGTATTTATTAAAAATTAAATTTATTTTGAAATATATCCATACCTTTAATTCGGTTTCTATGAAAAATGGTGCAAAATCGTCTTCCTTATACCACTTATGTACCGGCAGACATTTAATAAATTTGATTAAAATTAGATATATTATTAAAATCTCTAATCGTTTCATTTTAATAGTGCTGCGTTGACTTTCTTATGAATTAATAAGTTTATATTAAAATGAGCTTTTATTTTTATACAAAAATTGTGATAATCGAACCTTGGCGTTTAATTTAAAGAGTACATTCATTTTTTTTTTTTTTTAATTCCTTTAAAGAGTTTTTAAGATAAATATTTGCTTTAAGCACTACAGTTAGTGATATAGAACAACCCATTAACACCGTTTCCATATAAACATAAAAAAAACTCTTTTTTATTTAAATACAAAATATTCCTTCAATTGGTTTTGTGATTTATTACAACAAAGAAGGTCTTATAGAAAAATGTTATATCATAATAATGTTATTTCCAAAGCGTACTACACTAAGCAATTTATCATATTTATGTATCTGCAGTGATATTTTACCCTTTAAAAAAGGAATGCTACAATGGCAACACCTTTTAAGAGAAAGCTTTTAAGCGAAAATCACCACCCTTTGTTTTTTGCTCTTCTTGATGAAAAACTTCCAACAGCAAAATACCGGCTGTTGATTTTGTGTTGTTTATACGAATAAAAAAACTTTACTACTGTTTATTGCTATCAGTTTCTTCTTCTCCTACTTACATTATGCCTTAAGTATTGGCCATATACAAAAAATGTGTATAATGTCTTGTAACAACTTTGTTGTTGTTAAAATATGAGTATGTGGTGTGTACATATTTATTTAAATGCATTCTAGAGCTGTTATGTTTCCCTGTTGATTCATTTGAAAGAAAATTGAAAATTCATCCACTGTTTGTTTTTAGTGTTTCGCTCTCGTAAAGCTGCGTCATAATAACGACGTCATTTGTTATTACAACAACATTTTATTAAATTGCTTTTCAATTTTATTTATTTTTTTTGCAGCTGCAACAAGGGTTGTTAAATCGCTTGAAATTAATGGTTAGATAGATGAGAGCACTTTTTAAAAACTGCCATGGAACTTTAGTCGATATGAAGGTAATCATTATTGCAAATATTATTGAAATTTTGATTAGAAAACAAACAAACCCAAATATGGTAGTCAGTGAAATTAAGAACAAAAGAAACTGCAGGTTAATAATGTTAAAAGCATTTTAATAAAAACTTATATATTTTAGTATGTATGCGTTATGTAAACTGTAGTCTAGTAAAGTTAAGTCTAATAATTCTCATTAAGTTCAGTAAAATAAAACGAAGTATTATTTTATTTTTTACTAAACATACTCTTTTAATAAACCCATAGATCGTACGGTCTAAACTTGAACAATTTGGAATATATTGGAGAAAAATGCTTGAGCAATGCACAAGTTCGCATAAGTAAAGTACATACCATTTAATAGGAATGTTCTTCTTTTTCCATATCTAATAAATATATTAAAATCGGTTATCATTTAGCTAAGTTATTAGCTTAAAAGCGCATGTCGTAACTTAAAATTTTGGATCTGTTACGAAAATTTCATAATATTATTCTTGTTGTACTCGACAGCACCTTTAAAAGATTGGTATCACTCGGGTATTTCCATGCACACTTTTTTTGGCTCGTAAAACACTGGGTATCTTTCGTTTTTGAAAAAATTTGTTGTTGTTTTTAAAAAATCTGGGAAAGCATTAAATACAGTTTTAAAAAAACACAAAATTCATCACATATTTAAAAGCTAAAATAAAAACTAAATTCTAGTGAATGTGGGTGTACACTATTTTTTGACGCTGACTGTACATACATAAAGGCTGAGCAAATTTGAGGTTAGGTTAGAAATATGGGAATTAATAATGGAATGTCGGGCAAATGTCCACCTCTCGCATGTCAGCAAGCGCCGCTCTTTTCAAAAAATTTTGAACCACATTTTACAACAAAGCTTCGCTTATCTTGTCAATGCAGCGCCGAATTTCATCCTTCAGAGTGTTAGTTGCTTGTGGTTTGTTCTCGTAAGCCCGATCGCAGTAGTACAATCCAAAGGTCACTGATGATCACATTAGCCAATTGTGGCCACAAAAAATTGGTTATCATGGTTTGGTAGCCCAGAGAATTAGCGGTGACGGCGTTTCCTTGCTCATTTTCGAAAAAATACCGGCCAATAATGCCACCTAACCACAAACCGCACCATACGGTCAATTTGTTTGGCTGTAATGGTTTTTCGAGACCTGTTTGTGAATTTTGTGAGCCCCATATGCGACAATTTTATTTGCTTACATAACCGCCTAATTGAAAATGGGCCTTATCACTAAAGATGATTTTGTTGACAAATGCGCTGTTTTCGTTCAGTTTTTCAAACAGCCAATTCACAAACGTTCGACGCAAACAATGATCGGATGGCTTTAATTCTTTATAAGCGTGAAGATAAAGATATTTATGCAAAACGTTGTGCAAAGTTCCTCTGGTGATGCCCAATTGTTGCGAACGTCGAAAAGTTGATGCTACAGGCTCATTCTCAACACTTTGCTGTACAGCGATTATGTTTGCGTCACTACGGCCACTACGAGCCTGATTACGAGGAATAGCTGCTCGAATTTTACAAAATGATGCAGTAAAATTTTCACCATTTTTTATAGTAAATTTTCACAATCAATATTCTTTGATTAAGAGTTTAGCGTACCATAGTGAAAATTTTCTAATTTTCTACTAAAAAAGTGTCAAAGGTTGACACTCATTTGACAGCCAATTAACTTCCTAACCTCAAATTTGCCCACTCTATATATAGCCTGCGTGATATTTCAACTGGAGCAAGGAGAACTTCTCTCAATCAATGAGCTGTAGTCGATTCTATTTTTAGACTCATTGAAAGGGACCTATAGTTAAAGAAATTTTTATAGCATAATACTCATAACCAATCGATAGCTAATAGTTTGAAGTGATACCGCTGTTAAAAATTGTCATATATTCTGGCCTGGAATGGAACCCAGGATCTTTTGGTTGATAAGCGGGTGTCTTACCTACCACACGACAACGGATTTGTAATTTTATTTTGAAAAACTCATAAAATCGACACAATATGCATTCCTGAAGTGGGTCAAGAGAAAGGATCTGATCCTCTTTATATGAAGACATGATATTTTTTTACAAAATGGGGCTAAATGACTTAAATTTTAAGTAAAGTCGAAAATTAGGAACAAATGCCAAAAAAACGACCTATATCTTGGAAGGAGTACGGGGCTATCAGACTGATGCTGAAAAATAAAACTTTTAGTTTCTTCTTCTTGTGACTTTTTAGACCTTGTTTTATACTGTATGTATACTCTAGTTCTTACACCGAAACTGGTAATATAGATTCGGACGCAGTCGATCTTGACATGACATTGTGTTACTGTGTAGCAAATTTTGATATAAATACAGATATCATATCTCCTAGGATGATCAGCTTAAGAAATGTTTAAGATGTTTCCAGGGAAGAACATGAGGCCAGTTTGCAAACGGTTTTGCATACTTCTGTAAAGCACTTGGTGTTAAAAAAATTTACAAATCCTTTCACTGCAGCTACGTTTAGATACTGCAAGACCCAAGAATTTTTTGAAATAATTTCTTCAAAATGTGAGGGCTACAGTTTAGGTGGAAACTTATAAGTAAGCCATAACGAAAGGTAAGGCTTCAGTCGCCTGCTTTTACAAATTGATGTCAGTGTACAATTTATCGTTTCAGTAAAAAGATCCTTTTTTTCTCGTTAATTTTCATTTGTTTATTTCTATAAAGCAAATAATTCATCAATAAAATGTTTCTTTATGGCCAAATCTCTACGTGCTGCGGACACAAAACGATTCTCTTCGCATATATAACCAATTTTAGATTTACAGCTGCCATCGTTCCATTCAAAATCAGTTTGATCCCAAATATGAGCACAATTTTCTAAGCCTTTGTAGTTATCCGGATTACCTTTACTCCAATTGGTAAAATCAAATTGTTTACCCGTGGCATACCAAATATATTTGCCAGTTTCGCCTAGATCATTACCACCCAACCATAAATTGGGAGCTTTATCTATAGATCGTACAAAGAATAAAACAACGTTGAAATGAATGTTATTATTAAAGAGTCTTTAAAGAAATCCTACCAAATCTTTGCCTTAAAATTGCATCCAAAGCTTTATGCTTTTCTACAGTATCCACTGCAATCAGAGACATATTTCTCGAGGCGCACTCATTCCAAGCTTCATGCCAATTATACTTAAAACACAAACATAATTTAATAAAATTAAAGTAAAAATATTATTAAAAATACTTTACTTTATTTTCGGTGTTTATAAAAAATACTGGTAAGTTCTCCCCTTTATTATGCCACTTATCCACTGGTACACAATAGGCCAGTTTTATAACAATTGCCAATAGCAGCAGTAATCTCATAGTCACAACCATTTCGAAGCAGTAGAGTTTTAGAAATAAATCTATTTAATGTACACCCATAGCTCTTTTATATGAAATCTGTTTTGACAAACTGATAAGACAATATCTTAAAAATACAGTCATACGTCTATAAAGTGAATTACAATAATCTTGAATAACACTGGTCTACAAAAAACAAAAAATTTTCTCGCCTTTAAAAAAGAAACATGCATTTTGTACAATAATAAAAAAAATCTTATTCTTAAAATATATTTTACCTACCAAAGCCATTAAAAATGTGGTCTTTACTTTTGTCAATGTTAGGTACATGTCTTTATGGGTTATTTTACTTTCAATATATCTGATCTTTTAATGCTTAATATGTAAAATTTATAATCTAAGATTTTTTTTATAACTTTATGGAAATAAAAGAAAAAATTTCCAATGATTTTACAAGAAAAAATTTGTTTTGTTTTTTTCTGAAAAAATTTTTGTCTGTTTGAAAAAAAAAAAATTGTTTGCACGAAAACAATTTTTTTTTTTCGCAACTAAGTTACAAATAACTCCGAAATTGTTGAAAATACAAAAAAATGTTTTATTCAGTTGATTTATAGAAAATTTTGTTCCTAAGCATTTCGCGGTAATTGCATTAAAATCGGTCAAGTCGTCTTCAAGTTATGATGAAATATATTGACATAATTACCATATTTTGGGCGAGAAATTTGCCACACCAATAAAAAAATTTGAGCCCGATGTAAAAAACTGAAAACGGATTTGAATTCAGCGCATCAAAATCATTATACTCTATATCCATAGTTTTCACTTAACCTCGATTTAAAAAAGTACAAGTTATAAAGGTTATACTGTATTCTGCGTATGAAAAAAATGGTAAACAAGGGGATTTTAATTTATGAATTAAAATCACAACAACAATCAATATGTTTACGTATCTCTAAAAATAACTGCTGGGCAACGCCTCCTATTATGATCACGTCACGTTTGGCTCATAATTTTAAGTTAAAGATCTTTTTCATATTTGTTTATGTAAAAAGAGTCAGATCTTTTTAAGCAAATTTTTTAACTAAAACAGTCTTTACAGAAAATTAATTTTTAACAAGTACATGCATATGTACAGCTACTACACGTAAAGTGAAACACACAGAAAATCGCCAAATACAGTCAACGCTTGGTTAAATTTATTTTTTTTTTTTTTTATTACACCTTTATTTCTTAAACAAATATAAAGGATATAAAAAAATCAAGTAGATAAAAAAAATATCAAAATTAGACATACCTGCTTAAACCGAAGCCCACACTCAAAGTGGAACACTGTATTTTTCTTATTAATTTTTTTGAAATAAATATATTTTTAGTACTTGGAACAAGTAATGAATACTTGCAATCACAGCTTGAAGACATCGTGGTACACTTTCACACAAAATTCTACAAACTTCTGCTTCAATATAGTACCATTCTTCAGTTCCGGCTTCCTTTAGGGGAAAAATCTTGATAACTTTCGTTTGGTTACTTTCATTTAAATTTTTGCCACAAATATTCGATAACATTTAAGACTGGAGATTGAGGATGATTCTCAATTACTTTTGTGCACTTTATAGCGGCTAATTTCGTGCAATCCAAGACTTAAGCTGGGATCACACGATTATCGCAAATGCACCAATATGACACAATTTGTGTTGTGCTTTATTGTCGCAGAATATTAAAACTGTCAGATTTGTTTTACGAAAATAATTTACAAAATTTAAATACTGGTATGTATTGTCCACTTCAATAGTCACTCAAGAACACAATAAATATTGGCGCACATTTGATATTTTTGTTGCGGCATGATTGCTTATCGAGACGTCATAAGATTTTGTATCAATAATTGGTGCATTTATTCTGTTCTTTTGCGACAATCGAAGTGAACAATACGTGCCAATATTTAGAATATTTATTTTGTAAAATAAATTGGAACAATTTTAATATTCCGCGGCAAAAAAGCGCAATATAAAATGTGTCATATCAGTGCATTTGCGACAATCGTGTGATTCCAGCTTTACAGCCCTTTATCATAAGGGAACAACCACAGTGTTTGACGGTTATTTTAATAGCCTATGTTTTAATCCTTCATATTGAATATATTCTGTAGGTATAGCGAATTTGTTGATGTTCATTTCGCTTATGATATGAAAATACATCTTTTTGTACCAAACAGAAACTGATGTACTTGATTCAAACCTCGTGCTGAACTTCAAGAGAAGGAATGACCAAAATATAATTTTAAAAGATTTTATGTGTGTCCATTTTACGTGTGAGTGGCTGTACAGTCTGTGTACATACAGTATTATACGAAACCTAAGCAGTTTTGTCTGTCGACGCAATTAAAGACTCGGATATTACTAATAAAGAGATTTATTCAAAATAAAATACTTAATTCTTATTATCTTAGGCGTCTCAATTATAACCATAATAATAGGACTATAATTGCATTCTCTACCAAGTACTTAATAAAACAACTAAAACAAAATTATCTCCTTGAGTAACTGTTCAAAACGTAAGCAACATTCAGTACTTTGTGTGATAACCTTTCTTTTTTTTACTTCCACACACTGTTGCGGCATAGATTCTATAAGATTTGTTAGAATTATTGTTAGTATTGATTGCTATTCTAATTTTGAGCTCTTCATGAGCTTATGCTTATTTTTAAAACGAAGTAATCCAACTCTGCGCTCTAAAATTCCGAAAAGGTTCTCAATTGGATTTAAGTCTGGTGATTGAAATGGCTAATCCAAGACTGGAATTCAATTAGCTGATAACCGTTCTTTGGCCAATTTTGACGAATGTTTTTGGTCGTTGCCGTGCTAAAACACCCACCCAATTGCCTTTGCCAGTCGGCATATGAAGGCCTATCAACAGAATGGTCCATTTTTGTTTGTATTTCAACAAAGTTGCCAATTCTACTCGCTGAGAAACATGTCCAAACTATAACATTTTCGCCTACATGCTTTACGTGCCATACTCCACCTAAATAAAACTGATTTCCAATTGGTCACAGTCCAGTGGCGAAACCTAGGCATTCGCCACAGTCCAAAGGCGAATTTAACTTGTTTAGTACAGATAGAGTATGCCACGTTTGAAGGCCAAAGGAAAAACGACTACATTCGCATTAAGTACTGAAAGTTGCTCACTGAGGGGGCTAAATTTGTTTTTGTTGTTTAATTACTTGGCCAATAATAGAATTAAAGTTTTGTTATTCCTAGATAATAAGAATTAAATGTTTAATTTTAAATAAATTTATACGAGTCTTTAATTGCTATGAAAGGAAAAGTTGCTTAGGTTTCGGACAATACTATACATACATATTAGTTTGTAGGGATGCAAAAAAATCGCCCAAATTTCAAGGAAAATCGTATTCTATCGATCAAAACAAGAAACTTTGCTCAAGGAACCATACCTCTAAAATGAATTCTGATGTGCCTTATTTTGACCCAAAGATCAAATTTTGAAAAATCCCACTTTGACCCATTTAAAGTGCCCTAATCGAGTCTAAATGTATGACCGACCCCCACATTCAGGCAAAAAGAAATTTGGAAAACCCAATGTTATGTTAGTTATATTGTGCAAAAAAAAAAACAAAAAAAAGAAAGAATTTAAAAAGAAAAAATTTAAAAAAAAAGTTAAAAAACATAAAAAAAATTTTTAATTCGAACACTTTTCCATATTTAATATACTTTGTGACATCTTTTGTTGTGCTGTGCTGGTGTTTTGACTTGACTAACAAAATGTTAGTCAAGCATGTTTGCGCCTCTATCAGACCTTTTAGCTAATGACAAAAAACCGCAGTTATATTTTGTATGACCCAATATTATGACTTACGTCTTAAATATACTGTTTTTTTATTTTTAAAACATTTTATCTCATTCCAGGAATACTCTATATAGTATATACTTTCGAAAGCGGAATATCTGTTTTAAATATCCATTTATTTTACAGATGTAATTATGAGTGTAACAAAGGAAACGTTGAAGACGAATGCTTCCTTCTTAAGCACTTACTCCAGCTTCTTTGTAAACGTTATTGCAAACAAAAACCATTAAAAAAATCCTTTCAATTACAAATATAATGCAGAACATAGCTATTATGAATGGCAAAGAATTAATGGATATTCATTCTTTTAGGGGAAGTTATCCCTAGACGAAAACGTATTGAAAAATTTCAACCAATTCTTTATTTTTAAGAAATTCTAGTCAAATACTTACGTATGTAAGTATTTATATTGTTTTAAATTTTTTTTTAGCTTTAGTTCGAACCGAGTTCGAATCTCAATTGATCTGTTAAATTTATAATTTGTATTTTATTTAATTATTTACTTTGGGAACAGTACTAAAGTTCTTTCAAATGAGCAGAAAATTGTTTTATCCAACGATTTTATTTTTTAGGGAATTGTCAACCGTGAAGGAATACGCAACAACAACACTAGCAGAACTGAATATGTTTTCGATCCCAGCTACGGAAGTCATCATCAGAGTAATATTAATATTTTATATCATATTTCCCAGAAATTGTATATTGAAATTATCAATTTCTTTATAATGAGTTGGTCGAAGTTCTCACGTTTTTGTTCTCCTTTTTTTCTTAATGTTATTCTCTTTTATGATTGTCTTGTTCTAGCATCACATATCGCCTGATAGGCATAACAACTTAAATAAAATAACCCATAAAGGCAGGTGCCTAACTTTGACAAAAGTAAAGGGTTAATTTTTTATGGCTATGGCGGGTAAAAAATATTTTAATAATATGATTTTTTATTATTGTGGTAAAAAATCCAGTACAAAATGCACTTTTAAGAAAAACAAAACAATTTTTCATCATTGAACACTTGTTTGCGAAACCGAAAAGACACATACTATCCAATATTTGATTCTATCATAACAAAAAGTTAATATTGAAAATTACTCTAAGGACTATTTCCGTTTTATTTATTATTTCCTTTCTGTTGGTAAGTGTTTTACAAAATTTATACATATAGTTACCTTATTTATAACGGATTTTTATTTTAGATTACAGTATGTCAAGGGCTTGGACTTGCAAAAATTCTTCAGATTTGTTTCGCTACATCTTTGAGGAATTAACTTAAAAATCACAACACCATACAATAACATCCCAAATTAAGAATGCTTATGACATTACTTTGGATTTCCTATCGATGAAAGAAACAAATATTGGCTGCCAAAAATATGTTTGTAATATATTTATTCTATCAACCTTTTTAAAGTATTTCAAATTCCTTATTACAAATTCCTTATTACAACTGACATATCAAACTTAGATGCATATTCTTTTATAGACATATTTCCTGTATATTGAAATAATAAAATATAGATTAGTTATTAATATTCAATGCGTGTCTTAATTTCAAGATTCAACATTGCAATGTTAAAATACTTGTGGTACAGTTTTAAGAGGTTGGCTTAACGACAATAGTAAAATCATGCCATTTATGAAACCAATATATGGAGTAAACTACAAAAGCACGAACATGATTGTTATTTCTGCATGACCACTATGCGTGGATTTACGAGAAAAAATAAGAACAAAATCATATATTCGAACATTTCATCTGCCCGACGATCGGTTCTGCGAAACAACAATATTACTTTACCTCCAATGCCTCCTAAACGTCACGCAATTGTTCTAGACTTAGAGCACTCAAAATCAAAGTTAGAACTTCTTCTTACTTTAGCAAAGATGGCGATTTAATGTTTTGTGGTGATGCCGCGGGACTATTACGAAAGCTGGGTTTCCATGAAAAGTCTGAGGAATGGTGACTCTTTATTGACTCATCAAAGAAAAACATACATACATATATGCATATGTATTGTTTCCTACCAGACATAATTTATTACAAATTTGTTGTCTGGCTTTCATTCTAAGAATTTTTTTATAACTTTTTGGAAATAAAGAAAAAAAAATCCATTAATTCTGGTCAAAATTAGGTACTTGCATTTAATTTTGAATAAAATCAGCAATAGCCAAACGATTTTCATGATTTATAGCTTATTTTTAACATTTTAAACTTTAGTTTAAGTGCTCGAAACCTAAGTGATCGAACTCAAGTGATCGAAACCTTTTGATAATTTTGGTGCTAAGCCATTATTCATTAAGAGAGTTCGGTAGATATCGAAACAAATGATAATATGAAGTTCTGTCGGGTCATCAAAGATGTGGGTGGTCGGGCGTTATCATAATGGAACACACTATCTTTTCTGTTGATCAATTCTGTATCGTTAATCGTTGACAGTAGAGTTCAGAATCAATCGGTTCATAAAGTTGTTGAAGCTTATAATGAACAATTTCCTTCCAATTCAACCAGACTTACGGCATTACCATTTTTTATGTCAATTCTGGCTTTATCACTGTCTGTGCTTAACATGTAAAATTTTCATTCTGAAAAATGTTCTATGACTTTTTGGAAAAAAAAATTGCTCTAATTTTGCGCGAAAAAATTTTTTTTCACAACTAAGTTATGAATAACTCCGAAATTATTGAAAATACAACAAAAATTTTATTCAGATGATTTAAGGGAAATTTTGTTCCTAAACATTTGGTAGTATGTTGATTAAAATCGGTCAAGTCGTTTTCAAGTTCTGATGAAATATATCGATAAATTTACCACGTCCATAAAAAAATTTGAGCCTGATGGGAAAAAAAAACTGTAAGCGGATTTGAATTCAGTGCATCTAAATCAATATATTCCATATAGTTTTATGTAAAAGCTTTCTTTACTGTAGATCAGTGTAAAAATACAAATTAAACAATTTTTTAACTAAAATTTCATTACAGCAGCTTTGTCTTATTTCCCTTTTAAATTATTTACCTATAAGAGAAGAACGTACATACATATGTACATACCATACATACATACATATGCAAATAAAACGAATGTCAATTATAATTTCATCATATGTATACATACATATGTATATGTACGAGTACATACTTACATAGATCCATATTTATTTTGTATCTCTAAAGTATACTTTACTTGCGTCTTCTTCTTACCAGGGAAATTACTCATAAGAGGAAAGTAAAGAAAAAATAACCAGAAAGAACACTTCTCAAGTCAACAGTAGAACAAATAAAACCAAATAATTGGAGTGTTAAAAACAAAAAAACATGACAATGAAAGAGATTTGTTGGGATTTAAGAAAGATGAAATTGGGAGAATTTTATTAGGGTTTCCCCATATATGACAGAAATCAATAGAAATTTTTTGAGCTTTTTTGCTATGGATCAAACATACAATTTTCAAATACGAAATTCAATTGAGAAAATTATTCACTTCACTATTGTTTTCGAGTTTAAATATGTAGACCAGGCATGCTAAACAGATTTTACAAATTGTACTCACTATCTTTCATGAAAAATTGTACTTTTTTTAGATTTCAGAAAAAGAGTTAGAAATTAACTTAAAACGTAAATAAAAATTCTTTGTACATATGTATTTGAAGATATGTGTGTAAAAACCTTAACAAGAAGACACTGGAAGCTTATTTGCTTAATGTAGATAAAATTAACAATAGATGTTTAATTTCAAAAGGTATACAAAAGACTATTAGCTGCTAAAATCTAATTCTAAGAGACCAACCTAAACTAGAGCGTTGAGTGTTTTGTTGATTGGCGCTTACCGTTGACGTCGAAGTGATATGCCTAAATAAAAACGTTAAAATTGTGTCATGAACAGTATTGGATCATTTATGATACACTTCTTCCTTGCTTACTCTTTTCTTAGTTGAAATAGAACGAATTAGATGACTTCAGCATGTCCTTTGTTTCGATTAGATAGGAGACAGTCTAAGCATTCCCTTCCTCTCTTTAGTTTTTATTATATTTTGGTGCTTACGTGAAATTTTGCAATAGTGCTAATTAGTCACTGCGGTGCTTTTGTTCAAAATTTAAAAAAAATGCTAAAAAGTACAATTGCAGAAACTTTCGTATCACTGATGTAGGCTGGTCAGTAATCGATAGAAGTGGATGCTCTGAAGCAAATTCGAAACTCCGAAAAATATTTACAGTCGCCTAACTTTAATTCCCACGTCAACACAATGGCAGACGGATGTACAAATGTAGACGAAGTGGCTCTCTAAAGAATTTCTTTAAAATATTTTCTTTATTCGATCTCATATCAAGCTAAAAATCTAAAAGAGTGATTTCACGATTAAACTTCCTATTAATTAATTATGAACAAACGAACTTACAATAATAACTAAGCCGGAACCTTAGATATTTTTGAATAATTTTAACAGGCTCAACACGACAAAATAGGAAACCTAAATAAAATGGGTTAATATAAGCGCTGAAATTCATTGAAAACATAATTTCTAGCTTCCTATCGAATAGAATCAGAGTCTAGAATCAAATAATTCGATCCACCATTTCATTCTTTTCCGACTTTACAACTTTTAATTACGAGTAGTGAAGATCTGATAATATGGTAAAAAGCGAAATATTTTTTATAGCACACCCTAATAATTGTTGTTTGAAAATATACACATACACACACACTTCCAGTCTAATGCTCCAATGCGTTTTGCAGGGTATTCCCCTTTTGGCAAACCCTAATTATTGAGTTATACCAGTAAAACTTTATATGAAAGAAACATGAAGAGACAGAGAGAGAGAGAAGAAAGAGAGAAATAGTTTCTAATAAATCAGACTTAAAAGAAGAGCTTACATTTATTGGCCAAATGCACAAAAATCACTTTAAGCAAACAACGTTTTCAGTCGACAATAAACAGTCTTGCCAATAATAACGTCAGCGTTGTTTCTTGACGCATTCGGTTTTACAGTTTTTTTTTTGCGTTCGCTATACGGCTATTGTTTAAAATGAAGTCTTATTGGCATAGATTGGTGGCGATGGTGTCAATAGCCATTTTATTAATAAAAGAAAATTGTAAGTTTTCACTTTAATTATAAAACATACCCTTTCACCATTATTATCATCATTTCGATCATCATAAAAATTAGAAAAAAAATGTGAAATGATTTTCTTTTGTTTTCTATATAAAGTGGCTGTACCAGCTATACGTCCTTTATCCCAACGTGGCATTATATATCCTGTAGAAAATTGGGATGATTGTTTTCTCGATGACAACTCTACCCAGCCGGGTTTGTGTAAGACCTTAGAGGAATGTCCAGACATACTGAGGAAATGGGATCAGGAGCATATCACACCGAAAACTTGTTATTTCATCAAGAAAGAACAGTTTGTTTGTTGCCCCATTGATAGTGTTAAGACAATGGTCAGCAGTACTACACCTGCCGATACTACTGTTAAGCGAAGAGCCAGCGAATTAGGTGGGCAAGTTATTGTACAAAAATCCAATTAACACAAAAACTGAAATTGAAATTGTTTAATGCAAAAAATCTCCTCTTCTTTGTTTTGCACAGAATGTGATTTACAAAATCAACAAACATTTCAAATTACGGTCGTTAATGGTAAAGCCACCAAACGGAATGAGTTTCCTTTTATGGTAAGATGATACAATATATTCGTACAATTAAAATATAATGCATGCAAGAAGGGGGGTAAAAAGCTGTGTAAGACAATTAAAAATTACCATACATTTTAAATACATTTTCATCAGACTTACTTACTAATGAACTGTAACATTAAATTGGTAATTGAAAAATACCAATTACTAATTGAAAGATACCAATTACCAAATATATGTAATGTGCAACACGATCATAATTGTGATGGCACAAAATGATAGCTTGTTGGCAAGAGAGGCGAGGAGAATGGCATTTTGCTGGCACAATTTTTCAACCAGCTTCAACCCCGCATTAGCAGCATAAAACCAATATATACATATTTTTTAAAAATATAAATGCATACAAAAAACACTAATCCATACAAAGCAGAGAACATGTATACAATTTTATGCCAGAAGAAATAAGCCCGTGTGTGACGGAAAAAACAAAAATTGTGCGGCCTAAGAAATAGTCTCGTGTGTGAATGGTCATTACCAATTATTTATTGAACGTGATTTTTTTTTATTTTTTCCGTCACTCCTCTAGACAGCATATTAGCTTTCCACCAAGCATCCATTGCTCTGTTTCAGTTTCACTAATCAGTAAATAAGTTGATTTTTAAGCTAAATATGTGATTAATCTACTGTAGCTCGCCTCCATATGATTGTGTGTAGTGGTGAAGATCCTTGCTAAGTAGTGGTGATCCCTACTTAGCATTGTAATTTTCTTATTTTGCACGTAATTACGACTTGTAATTGACGTATTTTATTTAAAGTATTGTCCATCGAAAACTAGGACTTCTACCAAATTCTCTTTTTGTTTTAAGATAATTTTTAATAACTTATTTCAAAATATTCTAAATTCAAAGAAACTAAGTTTGAGGAGATAACAGTAGAGGCAAACTTCCCATCCAAAGATATACACAACTTAATAATGCTGTCTTCTAAACTATAATTATGAGTAATGTTAATACATATTAAGGAGGTAGATGCAGATGCTCTTGATATTTTGGGTTATAAACATTTACTATGATGTATGACGCATAAACGACCATATCTTTAAATAATCGAAAAAAATCTTTATATATAAAATAAGTTGTCACATGTTCGTAATTTTATAACTTCAGAACCACTAAACCGATTTACAAACCAACACAGGCGTTAGAAAAGTATAGTTTCACTAGTATTTTCGCTTCAACTGGGCGGTACCATGCCCATATAAAATTTATTTTTATGTTTTTATCTTCAAAACGGTAATAGTAAGAGTTTCTTAATTCGGTTCAAATAACTCGTAGCCATTACAAATCACCAGTCAAAATAAGTAGGTGTGGCACCTCCCACACAAAGTAAATATTGATTTTTATACAATATATTTCGAGAATGGTAAGAATAACAGTTACTGAACTTGGTCTAAATGATACAATACAAATTAAAAGTTGAAAAAATGGCGAGATTGGATAAGTGGGCATGGTACCTCCCAAACAATGTAAGTGTTGATTTTTGCATATCCTGAGAACATTTAAAGTGGAAGTTTCTGAATTTGGACTAAATGAATTGGTAATTAATACCAATCATCAGTTAAAAACTGGGAGGAATTGTATAAGTGGGCGTGCCATCACCCATACATATTAACTATTCATTTTTGTATATCTTTAAAACGGTAATAGTAAAAGTTTCAAAATTTGTTTTGAACAACTTCTTGGCGAGAACATATCATCAGTCCATAACTGGACCAGATTAAATAAGTGGGCGTGAAAGCTTTCGTTCACCATAAACATGGAAATTTTCATTTTTTTCAATAACTTGAACAACGTGCTATGGTCTGAAGACGCGAAGTCCAATTTATTTGTGTCAGATGGAAAAACGTATGTACAAACTTCTTCGAATTATTTGTAATGATAAATAAAATTGAAGAAAATTTTAATTTATGCAAATTTTTATGTGTCCCTATTATTTCTCCCACCACTGTATATAAAAATAAGTTGTCCTGAGAAGTAAATTTTATAAGTATGCAACACAAAACCTCTCAGCAGCACGGAAAGGGTTACTCTAATATATGTATAACTGACATGTATATGCTGGTGTTTCCATGTGACATGTGTTTGTCAGGGTTCTATAAGTGTTTTAACGCAATGTGTCCCGACAATCCCATATTTTTACAAAGTTCATCCTCGTTTTTCTACCAAATGCGAAATAGATACTTAATGTTAAGTAAACCACCAAAAACACTACTCCACTAGTTTTTAGATACGGGAAACGAAAGGTTAAAGATTTATTAGGACTTTAATGAAGCAGTTGACTTTTTGTTGCCTTTTTCTATACAATGTGTATGAGAAAATGCTGGCAAGAAGTTTTAAATGAGCTGCGCAGAACGTTTTGTATTTCTAATTTCCAACAATCCTATACTAACTTTTACATATTTTATTTCTTTTGTTTCTTAGGCTGCCTTGGGTTGGAAATCCCATAGTGACAATAAAATATGGTATCCCTGTGGTGGAGTTTTAATTGCTAAGAAATTTGTACTGACTGCAGCCCATTGTGCTGAAATTGGCGGGTATTTTACAGCGCTCAGCTAAAACAATCCCTAAACAAAATTTTTTTTTCCAGAGAAATGCCTTCATTTGTACTTGTGGGCGGCTCAAACTTAACAGACTTTGAAGCAAATTCTGTAAAAATAAAACGATTTATCAAGTTTCCCGGTTATAATATAACCACTATCTACAATGATATAGCTTTAATAGAACTGGAACAGGAAGTCAAGTGAGTATCTATCTCTATTAAAGATGAAATAAAAATTAATTTTATTTGTAAACTTTTGCTTCAAAGCAACACCATCGCCTGCTTGTGGACTTCAGATGACATACCTTTCACTACAGTTACAGCTTTGGGGTATGGTCATACACGTTTTGCCGGCTCAGCCTCGGACAGGCTATTAAAAGCTTCTCTTCATATAGTAGCCAAAGAAGAGTGCCAACAATTTTATAAATTGGATGATAAGCTTAAGTCTATGGATATTGTTGATACTCATATCTGTGCTGGCGATCCCGAACATTTACGTGATACTTGCCAGGGTGATTCAGGTGGTCCTTTAATTATGGAATTTGATAAAATCCCCTACGTGTTGGGCATAACATCGTTTGGTTTGGGATGTGCTGGTTTGCCACCCTCTATTTATACGCGAGTTTCCTCATATGTCGATTGGATTGAATCAATTATTTGGCCGGAAATCGATGTAAGATTTAATTAGATTGCTAAATAAGTTTATCGTGTATGTATTGAAAAGAAGCAAAAAGAGATTCAATAAAGTTACAGGCCTTTAGTTATAAAAAAGCAATTAATACGTATTTGTTAACAATATGCTGCACTGATGTAAATTAGCTTACACTTCTTTGTATTTATAACAGACACACATATGATTTTTGTAGATTAAGTAATAAAGTGCGAAATATCAAATCCAGAGCAATGTTTCACTACCAAAGAGGCTTACTAGCTAGCATGCGCTGTGAGGCTCTGGCTAAATTGGAGTTATTGATTGGACCGCGAGAACTCGATTATTACTTTTTCTAAAAAACTAATGCAACCATCGACTAAAACTTCGTTTTCAACGGTAACTTGTTGTGGAAGTATTGAATTATCGTGTTGGATATTTACAGAACTGAACGTTTTTAAGTCCAGTTAGTTAACATTTATCCGTTGCTTTTGATCGCAAATGTTTAGCAGTTGAATAAGGTGCATACAATATAGCTGAGTTATGCTCGATCACTAGGAACATAGTTTTTGAACTTGAATAGCAATAGCATCGTAAGTATCATTGTATTTTAAAGAATTATGATCATGCTATGGTATATCTACGGCAAAGTGTCATGATCAGTGGTTTAGACATTATAAAGTGACAATTTTGATGTGCATGATAAGCAACTTTACATAAAGTCGAAAAACTTCTAAGATAAAGGATTAAAAAAATTTCTAAAACGCAAAACAGTGCTTTCAGGAATACATCTGACTCAATAAGGATATTATGCAACAATTTCATAATTTAATGGTTTTGGTAGGAGGAGAGTGCCACATAAGCTTAAGCTAAGTCAGAGGACGATTTTGCATGTCCAAAATGTCTACTTGAGCGCCCCATGCTGTATTAAATTGTGTATGGTGCGCAGAAAAAATATTACTTAATGAATTACAAATTTTTTGATTTGTTTAAAATATAACAATATTTAATGTAAGTAGTGGCTTACGCTGATGTCTAGGCCCTTATGGTTTCGGGACCTTTCCACTCGGTAATGAGCGAAATTCTGCAAGGTGCTTTGACAAGGCTTTGTCGTTAGACCGACAGTTGCGGTCTTAGGGTTAATCCCGACCGAACTTGTGCTCTTCACCAGAAAGTATTAACTGCTCTCGTTTAGAAATCTAAGATTAAACAATCTTTGCAACTTTCATCAAGGGCCAAGTATCTGGGTGTGATATCACCTATGGCTGTCTGGTGTGCTAGGGGCCGTTGTAAGATCCTTATCACATCTAAGCTGGAGAGAGTTCAGAGAACTACGTGTTTGGCGTCACTGGTGTTTGAAGGACGTATTACAATGCTGCCTCCAACGTTATTCTGCACTTACTACCCATTGATCTCCACATTTTATCGCTTTCGGCTTAGAGCGCGATAAGGCTGAGGCACACTTGGCTTCTAAAAGCAGTCTCGCAGTGGCAACGCTAACATTTTGGGACTTCTTACTCGGTCTCTAAAAAAATTAGGGACGGACTAGGCCATCCCTAAACTAGATTTCGTTTTTCCCTGGGAGAGACCTTTGGATTAGGCTCATAATTTCTACGGGTTCTGGTATTACGGATCCAAGGTGGAATTTAGTGTGGGTAACGGCCTAGCGGAGACCCCTAGCATTTTTCAGGAAGTTTTCTTCAAGTGGAAATTTCTGCGATTATGCAGGCTTGTAAGATGCTGTGGGATCGGGGTCTGTGAGCAGAAATATAATTTTCTTTAATAGTCAGACCGCTATCAAAGCGCTGGTATAAATACATATATATATGTACCATTTCCTTGATTTGGGTCCCTGTATACAAGGACATTGATGATTTATTTATTTATTGTTAGTATTTATAATACTCTTAAATTCACATTTACATTCATATTCCAAAATTTAATCTATCACCTCCTATGTTGAGATCTGCTGTTCTATGATCACACAGAATTAATGGAGTTTCCTCTCTTTTTTTTCTATCCTTTCGAAGACGCTTTGGCTCCGGTATGACAGTACCACGATACTGAAACTACTGAGAAACCCTACCCCCACTCTATTTCAAACTAATTGAAGTGTACACGGGTCGTTGGATGATCGAGACGCAAGCGGAGGAAATGGGTTTACCCTTTAACCTTCACTGCAAAAGCTGCGGAGGTACTTCTTTGAGGGAGACAATCTTTAACTTTCTCTGTGAATGTCCAGGTCTAGACAGGGTAGACGATTGAGGTACATTGGTGTACCTTTCTTCAATGGTTTGTCAAAATGAGTAAACCTGGATTATCTTTTTACCTCTAATAAAAAATCGTAAATTTTAAGTCGACTCTAGGAAAACCAATGCGATATGTAACTCGGAAACTATCTTCAAGAGTAAAAGTGCTAAGCTTTCCTATTTGCAAGACCTATTTAAAGTAAAAAACTGCCTATGGCTTGACAACTAGACACAAATTATTCTCGCTTCAAGATATTCCTCATTTAAATCCTTAAAAATATTATATTAAATCTCCCACACACATGGGCGCCCCTTATAGAGATCAAAAAATAAAACTTCATTGTTTTAAGTTTTTTTTTAGGTTTTTTAAATTTTTTATAGCCCCATATCGTATTAATACAGGGAGATTTTTTGAAAATTTTATTGATTTTTTTGTATGTTTTTTGTTTGTTTTAGTTTAGGTTTCTTTGTTGTTCTTGTTGTTAACGTAGTATATATTTTAAATATTTTTTTGCGATTTTTTTTTATTCTTTAATTCTTTTAAATATAATTTGTTTTTCTTCCTTACAATGTTTAATTATATTTTATAATAATATTTGTGGTTTTTCCAAAAAAATAAAAATAAAATAAAAAGTTAAATTAAAAATTCACATTTTATACAGTATAGTGTAATAGTGGTAGTAATAGTATAGTAATTCTTCAAAGGAAATAATTATAATAAAATAATATATGAATGTAATAATAATAATAATGATGATAGAGAATAGAGATAAATTTGAAAAACAAAAATTATTGTTGAGTTTGATTTTATGGTTTTTGGAAAAATAACAATTAAAAATAATATAATTTTAATATTACATTACATTTACGTTTCATTTTTGTTTTGTTTTATATTAAAACTAATTAATAATTAATATTTTTTATGTGTATATATATATGATAATTATAGTATCGTATGGTAGTGTATATATATATATATCAATATAATAATTACAAAGATATTTTGTCTCTTCTTTTTCAGTTGTTGCTGTTGATTTTCTTATTTTTTTTTTTTTTTATTAGCACGATAGTTTTCCTTTGTCTCTTACTATTTCTTTTATTTTTTATGTAGTTTAACTTTTGCTTTTTATTATTTAGTTTCAATGTTTTTTTAACGATGTGTTTTTTCTTAATGTTTCATCACTAGCGTTAAAAAATAAAAATAAATTAAACAAAACGTATAATAGTTAGTATTTGAAAATAAAAAAGAAAATTTTATATGATTTCGTAGCTATGTGTGTGTGTATGTTTTTTCTATTTTCTTATTGTTTCATTATGGTGGCAAACAACTGGGTTTTATGATTTGAAAACATTCCAAAGGGATTACTATGACGCAGACTACAGATATTTTAGAATTTAAGAATAAGTTTGGATTCATCCTTATTGTTTTTGGTATAGTTGTTTTCGTATATCGTCACTTTTGTAATAGATTAAATAAGAATTTGTCGAATTTGATTTTCTAAAATATACAAGTTTTACGGGATCAAATGAGCTTCAATCAAGCCTTAGATGATTATAAAAACACTTAAGAGGAGTATTTTGAAAAAACGCATTTTAACGATTGAAAATTTATTTCAAAACTACTCAAAATCATTGAAAATAGCTTGTCTTATGAAAACACAAAACTTTAGTTAAATTCACTTAAAATTCTTGCAGCTCTTTAGCTCTTATTGCCATCCAGCTATAGACAATCCCTAAAGAATAATTAAACATTTTTTATTTTTTTATGACATATATTAAAAAAAAAAAAACATTTTAAAAATGACTGCTTTTTAAAGTAATAAATATTTTTTGGTAAAAAGCAAGTTATGGCAGTATTTTTTCATTATTTAAGGAGGATAGGGAAAGATTGTAAAACAAATAAATTTTTCGATTTCCAAAATCTTCAGTTTTACAAATTTAAAGCTTTTAAAAAGTAATCATAGTTTAAAATTTAAAAAGAAAAAGAAAACTACGTAAAAAATCCGGCAAAAAAAAACATTAATAAAAAATAATAAAAGACATTTTTCAACGGTAGAAAGATTCAATAAAAAAGGCTAGAGGAGTTTTTTTCGGAGAGCGGAAAGGAGAGTATTAAGAAGGACTTAAAAGCATTAAAACTTTACTTTTTACAAGTCTTTTTTTGTTTTCTTTTAATTACTTTATATATATATATATATATATATATATATATATATATATATATATATATATATATATATATATATATATATATATATATATATATATATATATATATAAATTTTTTTAATTAAAAATAAAGTGTTAGTAATAAATAGTATTAATTCGTTATTCTTACACTTTCTTATATAAATTGATTTAAATTAAATTTATTAAAAAAGTAGCATATATGCGTATATGTATGATAGGAAAATTTATTTAAAAGCAAATGACTTTTAAAATAAAAAATAATTCTTTTTTTATAATAATTATAATAAATTTTTCATATTTTCTCATTTGAATTCATTTATTATTCTGTCTAATTTTAAAGTTTAAAGGAAATAAAAACAATTTCCCATTTCTATTTATTATCTTTTAACATAATATTATAAATTATTTTTAATAATTAGAAGAAAAAAGGAAAATGGCTTTTAGTTTTAAAAAATAATTCATTTTTTCACTATTATTATGCGTGTAAATCTCATTTGCAAAAAGAAATATTAAAATATTTTTAAGCAGTAAAAACTAAAAACATTTCATTTTGAAATATTGTATTTACTATTTAATCTTAAAATTATTAATAATAATAAATTTTAAACTAATTTGACTTAATGTTTTGTTAATTTGGAAAAAAACTATTCTTAATAAACACTAATTATTAAATTTAAAAAATAATAATAATAATGTAAGGCAATTCATTGCATAAAAAATTTGAAGAACCTTACTGTTGCCGCCCTCAAACGATTATCTAAAATTTCAAAATGTTTTTTTAATTATAGCTAATAAATTAGATTAGATGAAAATATTTCCCACTTTTACGGGTAAAAGAGTGAGTGTTCTGTTTGTTTCTCTCTTTAAAATAATAATATTAAAACACGGTAATATTAAAAAAGAAATTGTTTTGTTTTTCTAAGAGATGAGAGGCAGGTAATTTTTTTTTTTTCATATATCTAAAAACCAATCAACAACAGTTTTAATTGCAACTGCCAAATAAAAAGAAATTATTCATCCAACTGCCAGACATTCGATTATTTGTTAAATAACCCTTTTTTTACAACTCTTTGTTTGCGTCATCTTCATAATAAATTTAAAAGCACAGGTAGAACAAAATTATAGTAATTTGAAATTTCACATGAAATTAAATTTTAAAAATATAAAATTTTAATTTTTTATTTTATTTTGAATTTATACAAATTTAATCCTTTTTGTCACAATTGTTTTCATATTTCGAAATGTTACCAGTTGCCTTTTTAGTCTAAGACAAGAATGTCGAAATATGACGGCTTTGCTAAACATGATAAGGGACCCAGTATTTATAATCAAAGCTATGTTAAGTGAATGCTTTAGACTACATAGAGGATATGGAAGTATATTTAATTCATTATACAAACACAAATATATTTTCAATTTTTTTTTTTTTACTTTGATTTAGATAATTCACTTTTTTCACTATTTTTGGCGTAGTCGTTTACATATTTCAACAATTTTGTAATAGATTAAACACCAAATTAAACGTAATTAAAGCCATTATTTTACTTTAAATATGCTATAATTTTGTCCATACCTTTAAGAGGTTTTTTGCAAGTACATTTTTAAACAACTTTTTGTTTTGTTAAAAAGAAAAAATATGTATATAAAATTACTTCTGACAATTAAGTTAAAACCGTTAAACCTTTAATGTAGACTCTTTGTAAATCTCTCTACGATTAATTAAATTGTTATTTAGGATAGAAATTAAACTAGAAATCATGCATTTCTATTAAACAGATAATAGAATATAAAGGAAAATTGTCTAAAACTTCTTATAATAAATAAGATACAAAATGTTCGTTTTGTTTTACAATTTTAAATATTGTAAGTTTTTTATGTAAATCTTGTTTGCTTTTACCAAATCAACAACAATTAATTGAAAGCATAATGCCCCTCCTCCTCATCGTGTTTGGCGGCCTAGGTATTATAATATTTTTTTAAATCAAAGACAACTACGCCACCCAACACATTATTAGCGAGTTTTAATGATGAATGAATATTTTGGTTCATACTCGTATAGTATTTTTTCTTTTCACACATTTTTTTTTTTTGTAAAGTGTTGCGCTGTCTTTTTATCATCATCATATCAATACAATAATTTACAAACTACATTGGTTTGGTTTGGTTGGTTTGTTTAATGGTGATTGGGTTTGAGAGGGTGGAGATATTTTCGTATAACATTAGTTATTATTATTACTATTACTTAGAATTAAATTTAGCATTTAATTTCACTTTTTTTCGTGTTTTTTGCTTGTTTTTATTTGCTATTAAGTAAGGAGTTTTCTTGTCTATAATGCTTTTAAATATGTCTGTATGCCTGTGTTTGAATGCCTGTTTGCATGTATGAATGTATGTATATAATTAAGAGTGTTATTTTTAGCTAATGATGATGCGTAATATCATTATTAATTTCAATAATTATTCTTCAATATTTTTCCTACAATTCGTTGTTGTATTTAAGATGTGTATGTTATGTTGTATGTAAAAACTTCCGTTTTCCTTTTAAACTTTTCTATTTTAAACTGATTTCTAATAAAATAGCAATAATGTTGTTACAGATGATGCTACTAATAATGACTATAAGAAATGTTTTAAAAATACTATGGTCGTGTTTACAAAGGAAGTCGTATTTATGATGAAGTTGTAAAAAGACAAAAATAAAAAAGGAGATAGGAGGGAATATTTTTTTTTTTTTTGTTAGTTTGGTTTTAAAGATTTATAAGTGAAGCTATAACATATTGCTTATCATGCTAAGAGTAGTTTTTTTAAGAGAGAAAGTTAAAGAGTATGTATATCTATATATATATTTATATTGATTGATGTTTGTTTTTGCGTTTTTACTGCGTTTTAGTTTTTTTTTAATTTTCATACAATATTCAATTTCTAAATGCTTTTTTGTTTGTTGTCATTATATATATGTATATAAAGAATTCTATATATTACTTGTATACATATATAGAATTAATTTGTTGTTGTTATAAAATATATATTGTATTAATATTTATAATTACTTTACTGTACTCCTATATATTTATATACTTATTTCCATTTATTCGATTTGGTGGCTTTTTTATGTTTCTTCTTCGCATTGTTGTCCTTAAACGTACGACTCGGTATTTGATCTTGTTTTTTGTGTAGCATGAAATAGAAAAAAAATAAATAAATAACATTTTAATATAAAAATCAAAAACAACATATAACTTAAAACAAAGAAGAGAAAAAAGTCGCAGTTGTTTCTGAAAATGAGAACGAAAAACTGAATAACAATCGTTGTCAGAACGCTAAAAGTGAAGTTAGTTGTAGAACAACTGTCATACTTTGTTTCTGGTTGCGTTTACATTTCGCATTATTGAAAATCGATTACAATTTAACTATTTTTTTGGGTTTTATTAAACAAGATAAGTTAACAGTACGTACTTTTATTTAATAGCGTTTTCTTTTCTAGCAAAACAATTTTTATATATATATTTTTTTTTTGCTTTTTTCGTTTTTATTTGACTTGGCTTACAACCAATTTTAGCGATAACTTTTTAATTTTGTTTTTGTTTTCGGTTATTTTTAAATATGTATAAAAAATGTTGTGGAAATGCTGTTTTCAGGTTCATTTCTGATAATAAAAACGGCAACATTTTAATAACGTGAGGCAACACTTTAAAGATTTTTTCAGAAAACAATAGCCACATCATCGTAGTGTCAAAACTACACTCCTCGCATTAATGTTGATCAGAAGGGTTGCTAAGTTCACCTGAGAAGACGACTACTCATCTCTTCCGCCATTGGCGTTCATTTATTAGTGGAAAATACCTAAAAAATATTTTAGAACTTCAAGTAAAGAGACTCATAATGAACAGTGGCCGGCTAGTTTTCGCTTTTCAAGATTTACTCTGTTTCACAACATTGTTTTAGACTTTTTGTAACCGATATTACAGTGGAACACAAACGTATGAAATTCAATAATAATAAAATAAATTGAAATAAATATTAAACTACACACCTGATTTCATATTTGAAGTTGATACTGATGAAGAAGAAGCTGAATTTGACGGACGTGATTCAGATTCAGAACCCGATTTTGACGATGAATCGGATCCATTTGAGGCCACTGATGATTCAGATGAAATGGAAATAATCGATATTGTTGATGAGGCTGCGGTTAAAATACCGTGAGTGGTCGACGACGACGTTGGAGATGTAGTATGCGTTGAGCCACCAATACTACCACAGAGATTTGATGTACTGGTAGAGGCGTTGTGTTGACGCGGCAATGTAGCTGAATGTTGTTGCTGCTGCTGCATACGCTGTTGCCTTACCTGTTGCTGTTGTTGCAAACGTTGTTGTGTGGTATAACGTGGCTTTTGTGTAGCATAATTGGGATTTGATGCGGCGTATTGTTGATATTGTTGCTGCATAGGAGGTGGTACATAAAACTGTTGACGATAATAATGACCTTTATTCGAAGATGACTGTTGCTGTTGCTGCTGCTGCTGCTGTTGTTGTTGTTGTTGACTTGTCTGTTGCCTAGGTGGTGAAGGCGACGAAAGTACAGTTTTTTTTGTGGTCGAGGAAGAAACTGTTTGAAAATCCGACGTTGGCGATGATGACGTCGATGTTATCGCTGTTGTTGTGGCAACGGCTACGGCTACAGTTGATGTTTCTGCTGTTGTTACCGTAATTGAGGAAGGTGTTACAACTGTTGTTGTGGTTGTTGTTATATTTTGTATAACAATTTCATTAAGCGGCTGTGTTGTTGATGTTACTGTTGTTGCTGGTGATGCTATTGTTGTTGTTGTTGTAGTTGTTATTGTTGATAATGGTTGTTGTAATGATGACGATGATATAAAATTAGTTTGTGTATGTGTTGGTGTTTGTGATTGTAGTTGATGTGTTAGAGGCTGCGGGGTTTGTTGCTGCAACGGCAACGCTTTCAGCGCATTGATATTGCCAGCGGCAGTATGCATTCCGAACTGTGTTCCTGCTGCTGCTACTTGCATTTGTACCAATTGCTGTTGCTGCTGTTGTTGCTGCTGCTGCACCAAACCGGCAACTATTCATCATGTATCCATCCTGGCAGCTGTGTGAATATTCGCGGATGTTACTTGTGTCATTGAAAGAACACCACTCACCACACCACCACCACCACCCATCACAATATGCTGTGTAGTATTTGACCCTGTCGTCGTCGGTGACGTCGAATCAGCATCACATTCTTTACTATCCTCCGAATCATCACCCGAAGAATTGCTGCCACGTCTATGACGCATAGAATTTAATGCAGCAACATGATGCTGCTGCTGCTGTTGTTGTTGTTGCTGCTGCTGGTGATGATAGAGGTGTGGTATTATGTGAAGTTGCTGTTGCCCGGTTAAAGCACCAGCTGGTAACATTGTGGAAGGCAATAATTGTATTTGCATATATTTTGTGGCACTCCCCACAACATTTGGTGCTGAGACAGGAGAATGACGTGTAACTACCAAATGTTCAAAATGTTCTCGTATCCATTCACGATAATCGATAACATCATCTGTGATACGTATAATACGTCCTAGAAACGGAGAACAAATATATTATCCAATCCGTAATTTATAAGGAAAATGATTCAAAAAAAGGCAAAACATGACATGTATGTCTTCTTACCCAATATTGAACGTTCATTACAATCGTTGGCCCAATTATTGAGAGGACTCACAGCCTGTGATAGCATAAGATAAGCATATTCGAAAGCCTGCTTCACTTGTAACGCTCCATATGAACTACGCCCAATATCATTGCCGGGCGTTAGCGGATCCTCTATACACAGGAGTGACGGCCGATGACCATCAATCATATCACGTTGTAAGTCTTCTTTGGGTATATAACGACCACCGTTCTTAATGGAAATGCCAATTTTCATATAATTAAATTTGCGGCCATACAATTCGAAGAACTCCAACAGTAGGACACCCAAATTATCAGTCTCGGCATGAATTTGACGAGGATGCAACTGAAGAAAACTAATGCACATGAGTATCAGTGAATAGGACGAAATGCCACCAGTGAAGACTTCATTGAGATCACGTTGAAGTAAAAACTGTTTTAGCACAAGCACCAGTTTAGCAAGTAAAGGAAATTCTTGCTTATATTTCTTAATCAATTCGGCAGATTGGACACCCGATTGCATATTAAACGAAATGTCAACTTTGACTTGAGTTTCACGATCAGTTAGCTTGATTATGGGTACAGAGGCTTTATCTAACACACGCACCGAATGTGGTTCAGCTATGCCACGAGCAATTAACTCAGTTTCTAACGTTCTTAGAGGCATTTTGTCCCAGAGGCCTTTGCAAAAAAAAATATAATCACAAAAGAAAAATATAAAAAAATGCATGTTTATATGATGAATTCGTTTACTTACCCAATACCACCAGATCAATATCAGAGGTAGGCAGGAATAAACCAGTACGAAAGGAACCAAAAATCTCAACTAAAGCCGATGGCCATATGGAATGGACTACAGCCTCAATACGATGTACCACCTCATTGCGTATGGCATGTTCGGTGGGTGTAGGCAGTACATAATTATAGAATTGTTCAATCTCCTGATGAAGACCCAAAACGCCGCGACAATAATTGAAATCTGGTACACGCCAAGGGCAGCCTTTGTATTTCGATATCAATTTGTCCATGTGTTTATTGAAATTATATGTACTGGCCTTGTTATCGACAATGCGACCAATTTTCCTACGTGAAGGATTATAATAGCTGGGACGTTCGTGGGATGGCATTTTACCGGTTAAGGTCGTACTCCCAGTTGTGTTACCGTCTCCTGTTGTTGTATTGGCAGGTGTGTGTGTTTGTTCGTTTGTTGTATTGGTCGTATTAGGTGTGGTGGAGTCAATTGAATTATTGCTTGATGTATTGCCGCTAGAATTGTTGCTGTTATTATTATTGTTATTATTATTGTTATTATTATTATGATTATTGTTGTTGTTATTGTTGCGTAAACCACCAAATTGTTGCAATATCAATTGTATAGAATCACGATCTCTAGCAGTTAAATTAGCACCGTTATTAAATTTATTACCACCACCCTGTAATTGTTGTAGCTGCAGTTGTTGATTCTGTTGTTCCAGCAATTGGCTCATTTCATGCGCATTGGTTTCCCAAATTTTACACCATGTGAGTAAAGCTGGACCCTCCTGTTCCTCTTGAAACCAACCAACAAAAGGATCCATTCAACTTGCTTTATGGCAAAACGAATCCAATTAAAACAAACTGGTAAAACACACAGAGTGTTTCACCGTATTCAGTTGGTTTTGTTGCCGAGTTGGTTGATTGACTAGCCTGGCTGGTGTTACTTTTTCTATTCTACACTCTCTGCTTGTTTTATAACCCACACAAAACTATTACTTACTCTGTCTCTCTGTCTCTCTCTCTCTCTCTCTCTCTCTCTCTCTCTCTCTAGCTGTCTGTCTCAGGTTGACTGGATTACACGTATATGTGTGTACGACGGTGTTATTCCTTTAACCTTTAGATGTTTCGAAATTCTTTCGATTAAAAAGCAGATTTTTAATTTAGACACCAATCTATGGAATGCCAATTGTGAAATAAAAGAAGAACTTTTCTTTCTCCGAAAAGTAGTCTCCCTCCTCTCTTCAATAAAAACTTGGTTTTATTTAAGAGTTGCCAATCCTAAAAGAAAAAAGAAAAAAAATTAATCTCAATTTTCATAATTTTGTAAAACTAAATTATAATAATAACATAATTTAGATATTTTTGTAATTGTTGTTACAAATCTAAACTTTTTTTGCTTTAAAAGAACAATAATTTCTTTCATCGCAACTACAATTGGCCTCTAATTTTTAGGATAGAAGAGAAGGTAATATTGTGATGAGTATAAGTTTTCTTGTACTCGCAAATTTGTTTTGTTTTCTTTTGTCGATAGAGCAGTTTTCTTTTTTACCAGCTCTTTCAGAAACCAAAAATTGATAAATGCCTACATATCTCAAACAATAAAAAATGTTCAACCAAACAGTTGGTAAAAAAATACTTTCCTTGTCTGAGCACAAAAGAAATTTTGAAAAATATACGTGTTTGAAAAGCAAAAAAATTGAAAAAATAAAACTGTTAACTCAAACAGATAAAATAATACTTTAAGTCATTGTTTTTCCGAATATTAAAAAAATAATATAATAAAAAACTGAATGCGATTATTGATGCAGGATAATAAAAATTCCCTTAACATTCCATGAAGGAACATGGGGACTTCTTTCAGTCAATGAGTGAGCTGCACACGATTCTAGTTTTAGACTCATTGAAAGGGACCTATAGTTTAAAGTCGGCTCCGAACGGCAAATGCATTAGAGAAGTTTTCAATAGTAAATAATACTCATAACCAGTTACTAGCTTATGTTATGGGGTGATACCGCTGTTGAAAAAACTTTTTCTTTTTTTAGATAATTTATCTGGTATTGAACCGAGGGCCTTCTGGTTGGTCGGCGGATGTCTTACCTACCATACCACAACAGCACACATTAATGCAGGATAAGGACCTACAAAGTTTAGATCTCTTTATTTTTGTATATTTTTTTAACAATAAACTTAGCCTATAACTCTGGCTAGAGGAAAACATGCCAGCTACAGAAGAATAAGTCTCCTTCCCATCGCATATAAATTTTTATCACGCTTACTCTGTGAAAGATTAAATCCTTAAGTCGACAATATAATTAGGCCATATCAGTGCAACTTTGACCTGGCAAATCCACCAACAACGAAAAATTCGCGTTACGCCCAATTCAATGAGAAAGTCAGGAAAAACAGATCGACACCTACCATCTATTTGTCGACTACAGGGCTGCTTTCGACACCCCTATATGTTCAAAGGTGTTTCAAGGCATTTCTGAGTTTGGTGTTCTTGCAAAATTAATACATCTTTGTAGCATGACACTAGCTGATACGTGAGGTTTCAGACAGGGAGACAGCCTTTCGCGTGATCTCTTTAACAACTTGCTGGAAATGATTATACGAGAGACAAGTGTGAATTGAATGTAGCTGGCACACTTTACGCCAGACAACACGTTATTCGCTAATGCCGACGACGTCGACATATGGGTCGAACATTTCTTACAGTTATTAGCACCTTTGAAAAAGTCGAGAAAGAATCTGCTAAAGTGGGTCTGGCAGTAAACGGAAATAGAACAAAGTTGATAGTATCAAGGCACAAAACGTCCAGTAGAATCCGGCAGACAGTGACAGTTTGAAACTACAACTTCGAGATAGTCAGCGACTTTATCTACCTCCTTTCTGCCATAAATAAAACAAGCAATATCAGTTTTAAGATAAAAAGAAGAACAATACTGGCGAATAGATGACATTTGGGATTAAAGAAGCAGTTTAAAAACAAAGCCATCTCTCGACAAACGAATATTACCCTATACGAGACACTGATACTACCCGTGCTGTTATATGGTTCTAAAGCATGAAGTATTCGAGAGAAAAATTTTTCATAAAATATATCTGCGTTGGCAGAGGTGTCGTATGAATCATCGGCTGTATGAACTATATGCCGACATTGACATAATTAAACGTATTAAATTGCAACAATTACGTTGGATAGGTCATCTTGTGAGAATGGACGAATATGTTCCAGCTAAGAAGTAGAGGAAGACATCTCGAAACTTGATATCAGAAATTGTAGAAGTAGTGCAGAAGATCGTAGCGCTTGGAGCAAACACTCTGTGACGGCCACCTAAGTAAGTGAGTATATTAAAAGAAAAGAAACCGATATTATGATTATTAATATAAAAAAATGTTTATTCCAAACCGAGCATATTTCTAATAATTATTTATTTTAAATGTAAGGTGTAATTAAATTTAATGCGTTCATTGTATAAATATTTGTTTTACTATTTAATTGTGCACAATTAGGTAAATTAAAATATCTCCCACCCTTCCATTAGCTAAAGTGTATAACTTGATAAAAGAAAAACTAATCACGAGACTTGTGATAAGGGAATACATATATATGTAAGAAAGACAAAAACACAAACATAGAAGTACCAATACACTTAAAGAAAAATCTAACACAGTACACCACATGTAGTCGGTGTTAATTATGATGTAAATAATAAAAAAGAAAAACTAAAAATGGTAAAAGAAAAACAAAATTATAAATTTATTAAAATTAGTCTAAGATGCTACTTTAAAGCAGACACTATATATCAATAAGACAATGAAATAAATACATATTGCATACATATTTACAGTACCGTGCAAAACTGAGTACATGTTACAAAGTTTAACGAAAAAGTTTTTGCAAAAATAAAACTGCTGAAGCAAATAAAACAAAACTTATTCTATCTATTCATTGATATGTTCATTAAAAAAATTATAAACAAAAGTTATTAAGTACAATCATTTAAAAAAGGAAATCTCCAAAAACTATAATATTCCTAAATAAACCTAAAAACAGTTATTATATACCGTTATTTTTATGTACAATATATGACTCCAAAACTTTCCCTGTTTCTTATCATGTGATGTTAGTGAAAACTTAAAACTGTATTTGAAAGTAAGAGGAAAATCAGTGCAGAGTTAGAGAATAGTGACGTGGTATTGGGCGAATATGGAAAACGTCAAGGAAAACATCCATCTTTAGACCGTATGCTAAATGTTGGAGTCTGATGCTCGTCTAATGATACGAGAAAAAAAAATAGTTCTTTCACATCGAAAAAGGCTGCAGAGCTACTAAATAAGAACGTTAGTGAATTGACCACGCGAAGAAATCTAGTGAAGACTGGAAACGTGTGATTTGGGCAGACAAGATAAAAATTGATATTTTTCAATCAATTCATTTCATACATCCAAATCCAACTATTTAGTACTGACTATAACACCCAACTAACAACCATTATTATCATCATCATAACTATGTATTTGTATAATGATTATATACGAAGTATGTATTAAAAATCAAACAAAACACGAAAGATGAGTAAACACTCTATTAATGCCGGGAAAGGAGAGTGTGTGTAGTTACTTAAATACAGCGCATACTATTATTAGTTTAACAAACAAAACAAAGAAAAAAATAATAAAATAAAATAAAATAAAATAAAATAAAATAAAATAAAATAAAATAAAATAAAATAAAAACAAAAAACAAAACTAATCATATTTTAAATTAAAAAAATAATAATAATTTTTTCCTAGTCTAGCCTACTCTCGTAGCTATGCTAAATTGACAAAATTCTTTATAAACTCATTAATTCTTGAGAAAGAGCTTTTTCTACAACCCACTTATAATAAAAAAATGTGCTAAATACCTGATATATTTTCAGAATAATAATTAATTTAAATAATAATGAAGTAATAACAAGGTTTTTTCTATTTAGATGAGAAATAAAATATGGCAAAACGAAACACTAAATCAATGGATTGTTTTGTAGTTTTTAAATTAATAAAATTAAAAAAATAAATGAATTTTTATATTTTTTTACAAAAACAAATTAAAAGCGAATTTTTAAAAATCTTTAATTAAAAAAAATTACTTATGATTATATAACCTGAAAAATACAATCCACCGTAAGAGTCTCTTTAAGTCTGAATAAAAGCGATAAGACGTAAGCTATTGGGCCTTATCAAAATTTGTTATTTTTTAAGTGGAAGTGGTCAGAATGAACGAAATTAGCGCATGTGGTTCGAGACTGTGGGTGCACCATAGGCTTGCTATTTGGGTTGATTTCGTTTAATTTACAATAATTTTTACATCAATAAAAAATATAGTTTGCCAAGATATTTTAGACATTTTTTTAAGTTTTTCTTGCACAAAGTTTTGTAAAAAGCTATTTAACACTTTAGTGAATAAATAACGTGAAGCGATTTAAGTGTATTTGTTTCCTAGTTTAAGATTTCTAGTTTGTCGTTTAACCAGTTTGTAGAAGTTCATAATGAACAATTCTCTTCCACACAGCATTACTTTTCTTGTTAGTTATCATGGACTTGCCACCGTCTGCTAAGCTTCACCTAGCTTTGTAATCATTCGGACCTATTAAACAAGCCATAGAACTGCCTGATGCAATTAATATTACCAGATATATTTTATTTTAGAACCATCTACTGAGTATTTGTAACAAAAGTTCTTCGAATACCAATATTTTTGACTGTCAAGAATTTTGCAATGTTGAATCTAGCAACTTTAATGTAGTCCACCATGTTATGTTTTCCTCTTTGCTGGATTATTATGTTCAGACTTATTGCGAATGCCGTTATCATATTTCGAAATTTTTGTAATAGATTAAAGAAAAATGTTGAAAGTTGCCCCTAATCTAGCACATAAACCTCTATATAAGACAACGACTACGACTACCGCAATAAGGCTGTTTATCTCTTCGTTTGGCGAATCTTCTGTACTATATGGGGTACTCTGTATGTATACAACAGGCGGTTCCAGGAGGGAAAGTTGGGTTGGCGAAAGTTTACTAACAAGATTGGTTGATGTGCACATCAAAGAATTTCATTTAGGTGTTGTACGGGCAGCAGGTAGTAACCGATAACACGTCTAGAGAACAGTCTGTCTATTGCGCGTTGTTGGTTTTACTAACTGTGACGGCGACTTATTCGAATGTGAACCTGCTTTGTGCCGAGGATTTAGGATTAATGAAAGGAAGATAATTGCAGACAGTTTGCAGACCCTAATCCCGATTATAAAATTATTCGGATTACCGAATAAACATTTTCTTGTTTTGGTTCAAAAATGTTTTTAAAACACATATGGTCGAATTGTATATTATGTTTACTAATCATTTAAATGAATAATTACATTTAAAAATAACAAAATTGTTCGATCTTTTGACAAATTTAAAAATTTATTGTGTTTATAGAACACTTGGTGAATTTAAAATGCTTTGATAATGTTACTCAAGCAATACAAAAAAATTATGTCCTATTTATTCACTGGATTATATCATGCCATCAACTAAACAATATTGGTACCAATGAAACAGTCGCTTCTTTAAGTCCAAGTATTGAGGTTTTCAGTAACTTATAATTGTAATAATAACCAAACAATAAAAAAAATTATGTCCTATTTATTCACTAGATTATATCAACCCATCAACAAACACAAGACTAAACAATGTTGGTACCAAAGAAATAATCACTTCTGTAAGTCCAGGTGTTGACGTTATCAGTAACTTGTAATTGAACCGCTCACCATATGGAACATCTTGTATAAATATCAATTAAACTCTTATGTAAGTGACAAAGGAACACATTTAACAGTCACATGGGTACCCTGGTATCCAAAAGTTTTCTGGGGTTCCCCGTTCCTAGATTAAAGAAAAAGGCATTATTATTTAATCTATTACAAAAATGTCTCAAGAACCGTCATATTGGTAAATATAATTGTAGCGAATCCTCAAAAATCAAATCGTATTTAAATATGAATTGGGTACCCGGGTACACTGTCACTCACATAAGGGTTAACATTCAACTTGTCAGCAACAAAATTAACGTGTACAGTAGTTTCGATATACCTGCCTTTAACTTACGTGCACATTGCTTTTACCTGCTCAAATTTATTCCTTGAAAAAATCACTAGATCTGGTTGCAAGAACGAAATTGTCATGAGTGAATTTTAGACGACTTGCTGGTCTTAGAAGCAATAATCTTTAATTATTCACATACCTGCACGATAAGGCAGGTAAAGGCATTATATTTAGCTACACTTTTGGCTTATCTGAACAAAAGTTTTTTGCAAAAGTAAGTTGTTGCAGGTAGGTCACAACTACTGTACATATAAAGTTTTATAGGCAGCTTTAATAGTGGTTGCTGTACCTAATCAACGTATATTAGTTAAATGAATTGAATTTTTCAACAGAATGGTGATACATCTTATAAAACCATCGACTCATAGCTTCTTGGTCTATGCTTAACCAACCCAACAAATCTTAGGCAATTGTAGGTCAATGGAACTTATGCAATTGATAAATAAAATTAAATAACAAAAGACAGGATGCGCCATATAACAGCTACAATCAAAATGATTAACGTAAATTAATTTTAAAACATAAATGCCATTGAATTTCCCGCCACATAGAATAAAAATTTAATTTCATTCAATTTTTTTTGTTCTGTTTTGAAAGCAAAGTTCGGACACTTATATAAAAACACCCTTTACATCATAAAAGATTAATTAAAGTTAAAAGTAAAATTTAGCAAGTTGATCTTAAGCAAATTTGACTGCATTGCATTTATTTGACTATTTATTGCATTTACTATTAAGGATAGTAGGATACGTTCCCCTAGTAAGGCACATACATGCACACACTCATATACATACATATTTACAGTTAAGACAGCTAGCGCTTGGTCGTATAACATTTAAAGAAATGTGTAGACGAAAAAGCAATGTTTTTTTCTTTTATTATTCCAAAATATAATGAAAATTTAAGAAGAATTATTAAGGTAAAATATTGTATAGAAGAGAAAACGACTTACTTTATTTTGTTGTGTGTTGTAGTGATTAATGCTTCTCTATTTGCGTTGAACGACCATAAATGGACAAAAAATGTAAAAATTATGTGAACACTTTAATTGTTTCTTATTATTATTATTTTTTTTTTTTGTTTTTTCTTTTCTTTTATAAATCTTGCAATCCAAAACGAAATAAACAAAAATTATGGAAATGCTTTTTTCTTTTTAAGGCAAAAAATGGACGAAGAAAAATAAAATGGAGAATAAAAAAAAACAACGGCAAAAACAGTGGCACCAATAATATGGTTTTTAATATCCTTGGAAGAAAATGTCTCGAATGAAATTAATCATCAAAAACGAACAAATCAATTCTATCCTTTTTCACAATTTCAATTAGTTCTGTATTTTTCAACTTTTATTGCAATTTTTTTTCTTAATTGCTAGACATTTCTAAGGCCATTTTATAGATAAAATTGCAACTTGTTTGATGAAATTCAGCCTTTTTAGACTTTTTTCGTTCTTTAGTTTTTCGTTTTTTATTTCAGTTTTTTCGCATCCAATTGGTTGCTGCTATTGCTGCTGAATATGAATGTATTTTCTGGCCGTGTCTGTCCATATGTATGCCTCTCTCACTGGCTGGCTGTCTCTTCAAGAGATTATATATCACACCATATAATTATTTATTTTTTTTAATTTTCACAAATTTTTAACGTTTTCTTTTTTTTATTATAAACAATTTTTTATTTTAATAGGTTTAAACAAATTCTTTAAAATATTCAACTCAGTAGTTTTGCTATTTTGTTCATTTGCTTTAATCTTTCTTTCTACTTCTTTTTCTATTCTTTTTCACTCTATTTTTTTTCTAATACTATTGAAGCATTAAAAAAAAATTTACTACTACGCCATGTATCAAGAATTAAAAGAAACTAAAAAAATACACTCACACACGTATACACACAAACACACACTTTAAGGCGAAATTAAAAAAAAAAACGAATATCAAAGGAAATGTGTTGAAAAGTAAAGTGTGCACAAAATGATGTATTAAGGCAGAACAACCGACTTTTACGAAGATATCGCGTTTTGATAACTTGCAATTTTCGGCTTTTTAAATTGCACAAGTTTCTTAACGGGGGTTTTACCCAAATAGTTTTTATCTTATAATACAGAACTTTATTAAATTTTACTGATTTTATTTTCCCTTTTTTAGGGTTGATCATATTAATTTTTCCATCACTTATAATAAATTCACTTTTTTGTTCACACACTACCGCTACTCGTGTTTTTTGCCTTTCCTTTTTTTTTTCTTTTAATCTGACATCCACGAAAATGCAAATGTCAATGTTATAACGCAAATGTCAATTAAGCAGGTTTTCGTACACAAAAAGTAACCAGTAGTCGTGGTGAATTTACTTCTTTCTTTTCTCACTATTTCTCCTTTCGTTTTTTTTTCTTGTCGCTGCGCTTCTTCTTCTTTGAGCTGTATTTTTTTCCACTTTTACACACTGTTCTTAGAAATCATGCATTTTCGCATTGATTATTTTTGCTTTTACAAAAGATACTCAAGTAATCTTTATATTTTCATGGTTTCTCTTTGACGCCATTATTTTAAAATATTTCTTAACACTTTTTGGCAATAACTTTAATTTTTTATAACAATTTCACTTCAAATATGAAGATAAATACTGCTGGCAAAACCACGCTAACCAAAGTATAAGTAACGAATAATTTTGTGAGATAAAAAGTAATCAGTACTAAAAAGAGGACTGCCAAGTTTAAAATTTACCTATCACATAATTTAGAAAAAGATTTTAGAGAAAAATGACCTTTATTGGAGTTGTTAGTATGATATATACTATATACATGCATAATTAAATTAAAAAACGCGATTATTAAAAAACAACTAATCAATAAAGTTAGGCACCAAAATAGATCTAGTAGCATTGTCAGATGTATTACAATATATTTAAGCTTAATACGAAGAAGATCAGCTGGAATTTGTACACTGGAATACTTCCATTAACACTTGCGAAATATGATCGCTTTAGTGGATATTACAATGAATTTATGATCTTAGAACAATAAGAACATCTGACTACTTTATATTTGCATTAACTTTATTACAGTGTCTATAAGTAAAAATATTAAGATTGTTTTCGGGTCAGAATATATAGGATTAAAATTAAAAAAGATCAGGCAAAAATTGTCGCACTCGTGGTCGAACAACTTCAATCAAAATATTGATATTTTGTAATTTAAATTACCATTATTCGGTATGAAAGTTTATACGATCATGAGTAGGATGAATGGTGTATGTGAAAATTGAAAAACAATATTATTGGAACTAAACTTTCTATATATATAAAAAATCTGAACTTGTTATAAACTGATAACTGGCCCCTCGAGAGTGGGTTACCTTGAACTTCTAATAGACTGTCCGAAGCCGGCAGTTAGTAAATGTACGAAAGAAGATTTAAAATGAACTTATTAGAGGCTTTCGTTTAATTCTCATCAAAAGGCACATAACGTAGTGGATATTTTTTTGTTTAGCACCCCAAATCTTATTTTACATTGTTGCAAGTACCTATTGGTCGATTTGTTATAGATCATTTAGAAAATGTTCTGTTTCTAATAAAACACTTGCTTAGCCAAAATCTTTATCTTCATATAATGAACTGTAGAGCCGATAATATTTTTATATAGTAAAAAATTCAAATAAGTGATATATATATATATATATATATATATATATATATATATATATATATATATATATAAATATATATTATATATATATATGTTTATATATATATTTATATATAAATATATATTATATATATATTTATATATATAATTATATATATAATTATTAAATATTTCATCTTCTGATACATTGTGGTTCTTTTCTTCATTTGATTGTACCATATATCCCTCATAGTGTTAATTACACCAGTGCACTCATTCACAATAGTATATATACAAACTGTCAAATACTTCGTAACAAAGAGCTATCAATCACAATAGAGCAGTAAATCTTCGTAAAGCGTTTGTTCGGTCGGGCTCGCCTAGAAAATTTGTTTCGGTTAAAGAAATCGTTGAAAAAAGTTAAAAATATTTAATAAAAATTAACAAAAAGTGCAACAAAACGTAATACGATTAACGCACAATAGCTAAACTATGAAATACATAGAAAAACATAAAGATATTCAGTAGAATTTAGTGATGAAAAAGTCGGGAAAATTTTTTACTCCGTTTTTCTCTTAATGCATGTTTTCGCAGCGGGATGCTATTAAACAGGAGAAAATAGTAGCTTATTTGAAAAACTCATGCGTCAGAAAGAGATAGTCGTATATAATAGTGACTGAAATAGTGAATATGGTTAAAGAAATTAAAAAATGTAACGATGTAAGAAATACACACAAAAAGTTAAAAAAAAGTATTTTAATGTTACTTTCCTAGCAAACAAACAATAAAAGAAAAAATTAATTTTAATTAAACAAAAAAGTTTGTATACAAAGTGTTTCTTGTTATGAAAAAAAGGAAAAATTAAAGTAATTAAAAGAATATGGCAATTAGTTGTTTAGAAGTGTTTGTGAAAAGAAAACAAATGTATATGAAGTAGTATGTATGTGCGTAAGTGCGTGTATGAATTTAAGAGAGTGTGTAAAACAAAATTTAAAAAGAAAAAAAAAACGAAGAAAATTTACATCAACAATTTTATTTACTGCTCTCCCTATTCTTACTGTATGTTTTCTATTCTAATATTTCTTTTATCTTTTTGTTTCATCTAAATGAGAGTATGTATGAGAATAATGAAATTTTGTTTATGTGTATGTTTATGTGCGTACGTGAGTTGTACATACAGCGGCTTTGGCATAATTTTGCAAAGGTTCAAAGAGAAGGAAAAAACGTCGTTTTTTGTTATTATTATTCCGTGTATTTGTTTGTGCCTTATTGTATACGATTTTGTGTAAAAGTTGTACGCTTTCTATCGTCTACATAAGTAAAGGATGTTTAAGAAGGAATACGACGTCCTTTTTTCCTTTTGCTCCTTATACGTTATACGATGTTTGTAAGCATATGTGTTTCTGTTATAACATTTTCTTAACGCTCTCTATCTCCACGTTCTTCTCGACCATATAATGGAAAAAAATTTAAGGGCAAACAAAAATTCATTAATGAAAGTAAAAAGTTCAAGAAAAAAAAGAAATAATTGCTAATAATTGCAAAAAAATCATAAAAATCATTTAAGTGCTATTTTTACTGCCTGTCCGTTCTTATTTTCGTGTAAATTTTCTTTTGTCATCTTTTTCTCTGATTTGCTTTTATTGTTGTTGCTGTTTTTTATATAAACCAAGTAATTGTGCGGTTAATAAACTTCTTGCAATGTTTTTTTTTCTTATTCTCTTTTACTTTTTCCAAACACACGTTCTGTATTGTTTATTTTATTATTTTTCTTCATATCTTTCCCCCACTGTTATTGTGGTTCTTGGTTTATGTGTTTGTTTTCGTTATTTTGCTGGTTATTTTTATAATTTTCTTTTGTGTGTGATTTTTTGTGGTGTTTTTGGTATGTTAACGTAACTGTTACGTTTTTATGCTATTTTTGCTTCGTTGTTATTTTTTTAAAGGGAAGTATGACTTCGTATTTATTTTTTGGGCATTTTATATAAAAATTATAGGATTTCTCTGAAACGATATGTTTATATAGTAAATTGTTGAATTATGTTGCAAGGAAATAGTGATTAAATATCTTATTGTTATTAAATTTTTTTACATCTGAGAAATTTGTTTAGACCCATTGCTATATGTATTCCAATCAGATCAAAATTTGTTACAGAAACTTTAACACATAAATTTTTCCTTCTATTACACTTGTCCCCTTTGATAAAGCCATTTCAAAATATCCAAAATTCTATTATATAAAAGAGTATTTATTAAAAGTAATTTAACCAAGTACATATTTATGACCTTTTCTCTTTTTTGGGTAGTCTATTGGCAAAAAGCATGGCTAAGTAGTTTTCAGCTTATATTCGATCGGGTAATTTTTTATCATCGAAGAAATCTACAGTCGCCGAACCTAATGGTAGGCAAGGTTGATGCTGTAAATAAATAGTTCTTTTTGGTATTACACTCTCGTCTTACAGAATACATCCAATTGGCAACTCTAACACCGGGCTTTTTTTAATGTTTTTGTATATTTCCTATTATTCCTATTATGATTAGAATAGTATACATTACACATACTATATGACAGAGATGACAACCAAAAAGGTAACAAAACAAAATATTGATTATTCTCATCCATATAATATGCTAGAAAAGGACCGCTATGTTCGCATACTTAAGCTCAACACACAGCAGCACAGCTATGTCAATAATAAAAGAAGAGAAATGCAAAAAACCATTACGAAAAAATAAATGGAAGAGACTTAATAAAAGACGACATGAAAAAATATAAAAAAGTGTTGAGTGTGTGCATGTGTCGCAGAGTTTGTGAGTGCAAATGAATATTAGTGCTTTAAAAAAGAAGAAGAATAAGAAAAATACTCTTGAAAAAACGACGTTTGGTTGTGTGTGGAGTAAAAAATGTTGTAATGGAAAATTATACATATTTTCAGGAATAGAAGAAATATGTACTAAAAAATAATAAATAAATGAAATTATTTTAGTACCTACATATATTTCAAAAGATGAAGTGAAAAATAATTGAAAAAGAATGAATAATTAAAAATGATGTGTTGCAATATCCCGTGAGTGTGTAAATCTTTTTTAATAAAAGCGATCAAAAAATGTGAGAGTGCAATAAAAAAAATCTAAAAGAAAAATATGATAAAATTTTTTTTTATGGAATTGAGAGAGCTAAAAAGTGTCATAAGGTTTTATAAGAGCCTGTGTATTAGTTGAAAAATGTTATTTATTTTTTATTAATTAATTGTTTATTATTTTTAATAGAATATAAAAAGAATGATTTAAGTCAAAAAGTGATGAAAAAAATCAATAGTATTTAATAAAAGAAAGAAAAGAAGAAAAACATTAAAAACCGAAATTTTGTGTGTGAGAAGAAAAAAGAGAGTGAAAAAGTGTTAAGAAGCAGAAAATCAGCAACAACAATTACAATTATAATTACAACATTAAGAATAAATATTGGCAACAACTATTTTAAAGAACTATTAGTACAAGAATAATAATATTAAAAAATAGCAGCAGTAGCCGCAGCAGCCGTAGCCGTAATATCTGTGACAGAGTCACATAAGAGAAATTTCAACAACAACAACCACGGTTACGAAGACGGAACATTCATCGATTTTTTACCGTAAATTTCAAGTGGAGTTTTTGCTTCTCTACTTGTACTTGTGCGTTTCAGCAACAACGACAACAAGAACAACAACGACAACAAGTACAACAACGATAAAATTGTCTACTTGAAATAGACCATTTCTAGGCTGTCACAATATATTCTTTCTGTGTTTTAACGCTGCTGCTCATCTCATCTTAGTGGAGCAACACACTATTGCTCTCATTATCATCATTTTTTCTGTAATCCTTCTTTTTGAGATTTTTGTGGGCTTCTTTCCTCCCAATCTCCGATTAGAATTATTGGTTCTATTCTTTAAGCTTTCGCTTCGCGTTTCGTTCTTTTTCTACGTAAATATCCACTCACACTGCCTTAAGATTTCCATAAGAGAGTGGATCTCAGATCAACGGTCTAACATGTTGGCCTGCTTCAAGAGCGATAAATTACTTTAATCCTACGGCGTCATAGCTCCCGCGATGGACAGTAGTAGCAATACACAAGATCAAAAGCCACCGGGGTCTAATCATTTGCAACCACAGCTACACCAACTTCAACAGACAAATAATGCATGCCTACCGCAGCAGCAGCAGCAACAACAGCAACTACCATCAAGTAATAGTGCAGCAGGTTTGGGTTTGGCAGGCGGAGGCAATCATAATACAAGCAACAATGGGTCAGGAATTATATCAGGAGCTTTGCAGGATCATTTAAATTTACCTCCTCCATCACCGCAATTAACGCTAAATTCGATGCATAACACTGGCAGCAACAATGCCGGGAACATTGGCGTTGGCGGCGGTTTAATAGGTGGTAGTACGCCCCACCAGTTAGGTGGAGGTAATAACATTAACACTGGCTCTGCGGTACATATGAGTGGTTTACTGAATTCCGTAAATAATCAATCTGCAACGGCTGCAGCGGGAAACTTTTATAGTAACACCGGCACAGCTATGCAAACAAATCAAATATCCTCGCTGCAACCACCATCTATAGGTCCCAGCAATAGTGATTTCGATTCTGATACTGAACTATCCATAGTGGCCGCCGCTCAAGCGGCAGCTGCTGCAGCAGCAGCTGCCACAAATGGTTATACTTCCAATATGAGCAACAATTCCAATAATAATAATCTCGCCTCTAATAACAACTCCAATTCAGCTTCCCTCAATGCTAAGCAACAGCGTCAACAGAAGCGAAGACGTGAGCGCGCGCAACGTCTACAGGCTGAACGTGATAATCGCAGTGCGACCAATACACCCAACAGTCTTAATAGTGCAACAACTATAAATGTAAATACAGCGCCGAATACGCCTACACCTCCCATTAATGGCAACAATACTAATACCAATGTAGTCTCAGTGGCAGCGCCAGCAACAGCACCAGCCTCGGCAACTACCACAATTACTGGTAACAATAACAATAATCATCTTTATCAAGCCAGCAGTGCCAATAGTATGGGTGAGGACAGTAACAATTCAAGCGGCATTTTTACTACAAGTTCCAGTAGTAGCAGCACAAATAACAATAATGCTCTACTACCACCTACCGACAGTATTGCATCCCTACTTTTAAATCCTCCACATTCACCTGATTGTCATTCCGGCATTATGGCTAGTCCCAGTGATAGTGAAGGCGAATCATTAGATGAAGATCTCCTGTCGACGTCATCATCGTCGACACTATTATTGCCGCGTGATAAACCACCACCACGACCTCCACCGCCGGTACGTAGAAAATTGCCAAGATCACCGGTGTTGGAAGAAGAAATTATCGATGGTTTTGCTATATTGGAATTTAAGACATACGAAGACTTAGAGGTAAGTGGGGTAAATGAAGATATTGTCTTTTAAATATTATTATTTAGGCTTCGTAGTAACTGAAGAGCAGCAAATTTATCTACATTTTCTATTTTTAGTCAATATTTCGTTTTACATTGCTATTTTTCCCATACGTTAAAGAATATAATTAAAAAACAATTGGTATACAGGTAGGAGCGATAGGAATGAAAATCTAAATAAAACAACAACTGTGCCGATTATCAGATTGGTTTTGATTGATTGAAAGTATTTTGAACACTTCTAAATAAATGAATTTGGTCTAGCTTTTTATACCTGAAACCATCAGTCAGGCAGTCGCATTCGAAATTTCGAAAGTACTTATTCAATAATTCGTTGGCTTGTAAAGAGTACAACAGCACCGGCAAAAAGAATCGTAGGATTTTCAGTTTCATTTTGGCAACAGCCAATTGATGAACCATTGACGTGACCCACTTACCAAAGTAATCAAATATTTTGGGGGAACAGTTGCTTGACAGACAAGAAGTGTCAGTTTATATATGTATGTATGTAAATCACAACAACTTCCTGAGAAGATGAAGAAGTAGGAAATTACCGTGCTTTTACTAACCCGGTGGAGAAGTGTAAACTTTTGGTTGTGCTATTTTCGAATAATTCCATATTGCCGAAGAGGAATTCAACATTGATTAGACTTTAAAAAATTTAGTAACACTGCTTGGCATATTCTTTCGAGTTCGTCTAGTTGGAAGAGCTTTAGCAATCTTAAAACTAGAACTAGGTGGTATTCCAGCATTTGTCCAGGAACAGTACTCTCTGTCGAATCTGACAAGATTTTGATATTTTTTTTTAATAATTCGCTTAATTGCCTTAAAAATAACTTCTTTGATTAGTAAAACTTTAAAATATCTCTCACGTTTTTGTTTTATATGTCTTTCAAAATTAATTTTTTTTAATTTGTACAGTGCATTCATAACCGCAATTCAATTCCTTATTTTTTAAAAAGTTAAAAATTTAATTGCTCCTTCTGCAAACACTTCTAAAGTATGACTATTTAACTAAAACATTTAAACACTTTTGTACTTTATTATTTAATTCTTCTTAAAATTAATTCAAGTACTTTACGATGATTGTAATTTGAAAAAACGTATTAAATATTAAGTGCTGCTCTTCAAAATCATAAAAAAACATTAATTCTCTACGAATGTTGTTTAATTGAGTATTTGTTTAACGTGTATCTATCTAATCTAATCATTATAAACGATATTTTAATTTTAATTCTCATTTTCTTTTTCATACATTCAACAGTTTGCAATAAAATTGGGCCAAAAACGTAAAGAGAAACGTTTATCTGCGCTGGAGGAGCTAACGTGTACATACAGCATTGAAGAAATCAAAATGCCAAAGATTATAGATACCGGACAGCCGCATCCAGTGCGGGGCACTGGCGTCGGTGGTGGCGGTGTTCTTGGAGGTAATGGAAGTGGTAACGGTGGCATAGGCAATATGGGTGTAGTTAATAGTGGACTTGGTTCATTAAGTATAAATCACAATAACAATAATAACCATCATCATAATAAGGATGGCAGTAGTAGTCTTAATGATAACAATAATATTAGTGGCTGTATGCGTGTTACACCAGTTAATGCCACAATGCTCAATAACACCAGCAACACTAACAACACCAATAACAATAGTATCAGTAATGTTATTAGTAGTAGCAACAATAACAATAACAACAACAGCAGCAACAATAATAGCAGTAGTGGTAACAATTTAAGTTTAAACTCTGATATTAATATGACATCTTTAACAGATTCTTCCCCAACTGTTGGCCTGAAGTCCAGTTTGTTGACAGTATCGAACACATCAACAACAACAACCCCTATAAATGCTGCTGCCCCTTCACCAATGGACTCCACTTCAATGCCTGCGGCATGGAAGGAGACAAATGTTTCTGCATTTACTAACCACAATGGCAGTGGTGGTAATTCTGGTCTCGCTGTACCAGTTAATGAAAATGGTACAAATGATAGTAGCAGTATTACAATGATGATGGATACATGTGATGGCACAGCATTAACAGCAAATACATCAACAGCATTAGCAGCCACTACAGCGATGTCAACAACAGCATCAGCTTTTGCAACAACAATGCCGCCCTCAGCAATAACAACAGCAACATTAGCTATGCCGGTGGCAACAACAATGGCTGTGTCATCAGCATTGGCAAAAGCACCAACGAATAGAAATTCCTTAGCTATGGATAATTCTTCCACCAAAGCCACCATAATTAGTAGTAACACAAATGAAAAATGCACAAAATCTTCTTCCTCGTTTATGTCATCATTAGCCACAACAATGAGTGCAACTGCGATAGCAACAACAGCCTTATCATCGTTGGCCACAACAACAACGATATCAACTGCAGGTGTAGCAACAACGGCAGTTACAAGTACAACATTAACACCAAATATACTACATACCACCACGGTGGTATCATCATTAACAACGTCATCTTCCTCTTCCGCTTCCTCCTCCACCTCCTCCTCAGCCATTACGATCACAAATAACACTATGGGCTTAGCACCCAATACTATACCCGTTACTGCTTCTATTACAACCACCTCTACCAATAGCTCCATATTATCCTCGAATACAATGGATAAATTACCACCACAAACTGCAACAACAACAGTAGCATCTACACATACACAAATATTACCCACAACAACCACATGCTCAACAACAGCAACATGCTTGACGTCTACAATGTCGTTATCATCATCATCATCAACAGCAACAATTAATAATAATAATTCAACACTGTTAACACATGGCTCAAATAATAGTAATAATAATAACGATGCCGCTGCTTCTCCTTACAACAAACACAATAGCATACATCCTCATCCTGGTTTAGGGCCAACTTCCTTTAAAACAATGTCTTCAATGGCAGCCAACTGTGCACCAGGAGCTTTTAATGTGAGTAGCTAGCTATTCTCTTTTGTGTGGTCTGTGTAGACAATTAATTTGTTTTGTTTTGTTTTGTTTTTTTTTCGCCGTTTAGCAGAAATCAAACGCACATATAATGGATCAAAAAATGCACAATAATAGCAATATTAATAGTAATAATAACAATAACAATAGTAATAGTAGTAGTAGTAGTGGTGGCAATAGCAGCGGTAGCAATAACAGCAATAATGATTTCATAACAACGCAGCAGCTACCACCGCAACAACTGCCTGCAACAACGGTGGGAGCTCCTCAGCCAACAGTGATGGCTTTAAATGTATCACAAAATCAAAAAGATTTACATGCACATCCAGCTCATCATCCAGCGCATACGCATACGCATCCACATCTTCATCATTTAAATGCCATGAATATGAGCATGAGTATGATTGGAGGTAATGCTAGTGGTATGACCGGCATTGGTGGTATGGTTAATATGGCTGGTGTTCATGCAAAAATGCATCCACATCAACAACAGCAGTTGCATTTCCAACAACAACAACATATGCAGCATCATTTACACCATCATCACCACCAACAACAGCAGCAACAACAACATCTACAACAGCAGCAACAACAATTTCAACAGCAGCAGCAGCAGCAACAGCAACAGCAACAGCACCAGCAACAACATCACCTTCATCACCATCATCATCATCCGCATCATTCGCATCATAAACAGGAGATGATGGTCGCTGGAAGCAATAGCAACAATAACAATAATAGCAGTAGCAGCAGTAATAACACAAATAGTAACAGTAACAGTAGTAGTAATAGTGATCACAAGGATCGTTTGAACGATGTAAGCAATATATTTAATTATCGTTTTAATATTAAAAACAAGTTTTAGCAGCAAATAGTGCAGTCTATTATTTATTTATTTTTTTCTTAAATTTTATTATTTTAAAAGTCTGGTGCGTTTAGGTTTAATGGTTTCATTGATGTCTCCATATTGATATATTCAAGCGTATTTGATATTTTTAACTGCATTGGAATAGGCAATAAGTAAAGAAGGGATTTTATTAAAATAAACAGGACAAATCAATTTCAAAATTACGAATATATTATGCTACTTTCAAAATCAAACCTATATTGCGCAGTAAATGTTCATATAACTCCAAGCCTCCTTAATCGATGTATGAATATAAAACGAAATTGAATTTATATAACACAGGCTTTTAACTCTAAATTTAAAAACTTAGTGGTGCGTGTTAGCATATTTGTATGTATAATCAATGAAATATATTGATGAGAACTTAACGTAGATTCTAACAGTAAACCACATAAGAAGTTTTGAAATACTACTTTAGTTACATACGCAAAAAGTTTGAAAAACTAGCAATCAAACTCATAACTCTCTTTTAAGACTTTAATTTTTTTTGCCTTCTTCCTTAACTTGATTGAAATAAGGTTTTATAAATAAAAATTTCTATACTTTTTTATGATTATTAATTATTATATATTAGCGAAATATCTACCAACACCATCAGAAGAGTAGAACATATTCATGTTTAATCTTCACTTATAAATTATTAGTTTCTTTACATTTTTTATGAGTTACACGAAGTTTTATCAACGTCACATTAATAATTTTGTATGTAATCATCATAAATATTATGATGACAAGTATTATTAAAGATTTTACTATTTTATTGAAGGGAGAACTAATGCTTTTAAAATTTACACTATAGGTTAATATGTTAGCCAATTTATTTTTTACAAGTATCTATTTTGTACAAAAAGCAAATCTTAATTATTTGATTAAAAATATAGCGAAAAACTTAGAGCAAAACTTAAAAACTCGTTTAGATAAAAACAATTCAGAAGAAAATTAAATAAAAAATTTGCTTTCTTATCAATTTATACAATCAAATACTTCCCTTAATAAAGTTAACCGTATTTTTGAAATCGAAACTAAGTCATTAAATTATCGATTAACAAAATCTTTATAATGCATTTATTTTTTAATATTTATTGTGTTTACTTAAATCACTTAAAGACCATTAAGTTTTGTTCGTTTTTTTTTAATTTATAATCATAATTATTGTTTGTTTTTTTTTTTTAAGTTAAGTCTTTATTGTGATGATAATCTAAACGCTTTTTTTGTTATTTTTCTTTTCATTTATTATAGCCAAACAATAGGATTAATAATATTGGAAAAGGATTTAATATCGTAAGTGTCAATATTTTATATATTTATATGTTGTGTTATTAAAATTAATTTTTCTTTTCTCTTTGCTCTGTTACAGTGTGATAGCGGCAATGATGAAAATAAGGTGAGTCCTATGTTTAAATTTCTATTTTGTGTTTTTTATATTATTTGTGAAATGTAAGATCAAAAGTTTTAATTTATATTCTAAATACAATCGGAATACATTTAAATAATCTAACGATAAGTTTTATTTGGCCTTAATCATTGACAATATAATTCATATTTTGCGATTTCAACAGATAGTGTGTCTAACGCTATAAAAGTTTTATTGTTTCATATTTAATTTATCAAAAAGAATATCTTTTTATACAATATAATATCTCATAAAAATTGCAATAGTTGGTAATGATTTGAAAAAAAGAACTCAAGAGTTGTTGAAGAATTCATGACAGAAACGTTATTTATCAAAATTAAAAAAAACCTTTGCAAGGCCAAACCGTTACGGGTGAATACATCCAGCAGTGATCTATTTATAATAGGCAACACCAAAACATTTTTGACACGAACTTAAAATCTACGCTCCTATGTATGTACATGGATGTACAACTTAAAATACCGCTCGCGGTTAGAAGGAAATTTCTGCGCATTTTTTGATCAAATGTCCTCTCGAACGCCGGGCTATAGGAACAGTCCAATCAATGACGGCGGATGAACACAATCAGCGAAAGCCAAGGAATACCATAGAATGGAATCAACAGGAAAGCCGTTGAAGAAGACGTCCAGCTCATGCATAGCCTATGCAGATTGATTAGAAAACAGCCACATTAGGGAAAAGCTGGTGTGTAGTGAAGACGTTGGTACCATGTGGTCATACGTTTAACCAATTTGTAAGAACGATGGGAATATATATATGAGCCGTTTATTTTGAAAGTGGCCTAAGTCCATTTCTATATATTTCAATGCTGATTTATTTTTTTGACAGTTCAGCATAAATTATAAATGTGAACAAACACAGTTAACTCGAAAAAAGATAAAAATCGACGTGGGTCATTTTCAAAATAAATGGCTCATACATACGTATGTATATATATATACATATATATAATTAAGATCAATTGTAATGAAAATTTATATCATAAATATTGTTTATTTTAATATTTTTCAACGTATTCAAGTCTGTTGTTACGTTTGTATATTGAGGATGTCCAAACAAAAATATTGGGGGATGATAGCAGTTCATTGGAACTACGAGAGACAGTTGTCTTAGATTGTTTAATAAGTTTGTTGCATAAAAAGTATCCTATCAATACAGATAAGACTTTTAATTTTACAATACTGAAACAGCACATTGTTGTATGCTTATTCATGTAATTTATTTATTTTTTTTGGTAGGTCTACGTCGTCAAAACCACTTTACTGCATTTTGGCGATTTGCGTTTGTTTACCATGTTTTCTTTCTATTGTGTAAAAAAATATTTTTTCATTAATTACTAAAACTTAATTTTTAAATTATACTCCGATATATCATGCATAATCAATGAAATAAAGTTGCAAATTTGTTTACTTTCGGTCTAATAAAATATTTCTAAAATTAAGTGATTCATTGCATTGCAATCCGATAACATAATTTTTCGTCATATCAAACATTTATTTGTAAATATAAATTCTGTTTTTAATAATTTAGGTTTGAAAGAAATTATGGGCTTGAGTTGCATTGTGGTTGTGTCGTCGGTCCCTTAAGCTGGCATCACACGATTGTCGCAATGCATCAATTATTGGTTCGGCAATCGTGTGACCGCCCAATAAGTAATAATTTAAATTTTTAAATTTAATTTCGCAGAACAAATTTTGATAACTTAGATATTTTACGAAAATAAAGCATAATAGAAATTGTGTAATATTGGTACATTTGCGATAATCATGTGATCTTAGCTTTAGTCACGTCCACGTCAAGGTTTGAGAACCACCTTAAGTAAATAATAAGAACTTAACTTTCATTACACTCTTTTTAGTGGCAGCAAATTTTATATTTTAATTTTATTCATAAATCAATAAACTTCAACTACAAATTTATTAGGTGGCAGCAGCGATATTTGGATGAAGTCTTGGTATGCAATTAGAATACAATCCTTACTTATGTACGTTACGTTACAAGTTTTAAATATTTTTGTGTATTTTTCGCCTCGTTCCTCTTCAACAAAAACTAAGAATCTTATTAATTAAACTTGCATTTTTTTTAATACCTGCAGGTATTTGGTAACATATTTGCTCGACTATATTAGGGAATACCTATGTTCATTCTGTATTCCTCGTTTTCAGATTCAGTGTTTTAATTAAGAAGCAGATAACTCAAAGGCTACTGAGGAGGAAACCGTCTAAGTAAACCGTCATAACTAAATTGGCTTTGTAAAGTCATTTCTCTACGATGACTGATGACTAGTTGATTTTCTCGTAACAAAACTTAATCATAGGTGCTATATATATTGGAAGTTTTTTTTTTAGAGATTCATAACTTTTAGCTGGCTACACTGTTTTATTTGAAGACCGATTTAACAGCTAATAGTTGCTTTTTGTTTAGTTTGGTTTGACATTTCATTATGGATAGATTTACACCAGAGTAACTGGTGAAGTAATTGGTCCATATATCTTCAAAAACGATGATGGTCAGAATGTTACTGTCAAAAGTGAGGTATAGTGATTAGAACAGTTTTTCGTACCTTAATTAGCTAACATTAATCTGGCTGACATGTGGCTTCAACCGGACGGAGCCACATGTCACACAAAGCGCGTTACAATTGATTTACTCAAAGAAACTTTTGATGAAAGACTAATTTCACGTAATGGTACAATTAATTGGCCACCAAGATCGTGTGATTAATACTACTGGATAATTTTCTTTGGGGTTATGGAAAGTCACTTGTTTACCGAAATCATGTTTAAACATTAATGCCATGCAATTTCTTTTCCAACAAATCCCGTTTCATTAATATTAAAAATATATCTCTTTGTTTAATTATGATTTAGACCTGTATAACTGTAAAAAACACCCGCTATTTTCAAATATTAACTTAATAAAAAGTGTAATAATATAACGATCACTTAATAAGAAGTAGTTGTTAACAATTAAGAAAAAGAATCCGTCAAAGATAAGTAATGATAAAGTAATTAAAATTAATAAGACTCGTACTGATGTATAATTGTGTTTGGAAAATAAAGATAAAAATGCTAAAGAATAGCTTTTACAGTTTTGTACTACATATTTGCTACGGTGTTGATATGTTTCTGAAATACTTAGCCAAATGGCATAACTAAATAAACATTACTATCCGAATATTACTAACTACTATTTTTAGATACTCTTTCATAGTTAGAAAATAAATCTTTTACATTTTTTATCCTATACATAGATTTATCTTAAATCTTAGCATAAATCTTTTTAAATGCATAAATACATTTCACACTTTCTCCTTTTCGTACGCTCATCAACTAACTTTATGGACGAAAGCTGTGCAAAAAAAATGTCCAACAAATCTTATTGAAAAACTATCAATCTTAGTTGTCCTCTTTTTTTGTTCATTGCATTTTTTTAGTAAATTTTTTTGCCATATTTTTCTTTAGCAAAAAAAAAAAAACGCCATAAAAATGTTGTCTTAATATAAAAGAAAAAGAAAAATAGATTTGCCATAAAAAACAGCAACACACCATAATTATGATGAATGATTACTGAGATTATTAAACAAAAAAAGAAAAAGAGGCAAATGAAATTAAAGAAAAAACCTGTTTTGTTTTATTATAGACTAAACGACCGACCACTAGACCGACGGACCAACAGACCAACAAATAAATAAAAATAGATATATTAAGAGTTAAACTATTAATTTAAAATTTATTGACCAAATTACCTGATAATATTCATTAAAATGCGGTTTTTTTTCTTTCTGCCTTTTTTTCTTTTATTAATATTGTATTACTTTATTACCCGCATAGTTTATAACCGCTAGTTGGTAGTATTTCTATGAGTATTACTATTGGCATTATTATTATTAAATTCAATCATAATGTTGTTGCTTTTGTACAATTTTGTTGTTGCCAACATTTAATATAAGTTATTACAAAATTGATTCTAATCATTATCACTACATCGTTTTGAAACAGTAGGAGGTGTGGTGGTTGTATTTAAATTAACATAAGATGCCTTCCAGCGATAAAATAGCATTTTATTTTATGAGTTTTTATAATTCAAACAACAATAAATTTAGTATCCAATATTATTATTGCCTACACACTGAATAAATTATTGAACTTATTTTACACGGCAAGAAGCTAAACGATACAGAAATTGGTGGTGTGTGGTAGTTGGCAAAACAGGTATTTAAAAGAACTATAACAGTATAGGAAAAATTAAATTATGAAACGTTGGTCAAATGAGTTTGGTTTTGCTATCAAGATTTAAATTAATAATACAATTTTCCAACATTGCCAGCTCGCCATTTTAACAGTTGTTATGAGTCAACCTTTACCGATTTAAAAAATGACAAGCAAAAACTAAGCCATTAATAAAAAATAGAACGTTTTAAGCCTCGTCGATTTTTGAAATTTGGCCTTTCACAAACAACTTTACACCGTTTTTTTTTTTTTTTTATGCAGATTTAGGTCTTAAGGTTAAATTAGGCGTGACCGTGAACCGTAGTCGTAACTTTAGCAATAGCAAAAGCACATTTAATTTCATCAATTAGTGATGACGCAGATTGTGTCTTTGCTGATTGGATCGGAGGCAGAAAATCTAAGAATTATTGTTGAAAAGCCTCTGCAACTTCAACGTGAGACTGTTTGGTGCTGTTTTTGGTCTGGTGGTATGAACCAATGTTACGATGAATGGATTGAAGGATGATTAATGATATTATATGGCCTGAATTGGGAAGATATGGATGTGGACTAGGTTTATTTGCAAAAAGATGGTTTATTTTCTACTGCCACACAAGTAGCTATACTACCGCTCTTTTGTGTGAAAAATTAACTCGTTGTATGATTTAACCAGAAGGTGATCACGCTGGGTCACCGAGATCACGTGATTTTATATCTTTAGACTTTTCTTTAGAGCTATGAGAAAGATAAGGTTTATATGGCAATATACAGCCGCAAATGTGCGAATTAATAATGGAATACGTGGCCGTGGCGGCTATTTGGATATTGTTTTCCATTATTTATGACATACCCTCCTTTTTACGATCAAATATTCTAATTCTTTACATGCATATCAAAATGATATCTCGTATTGAGAGACCCTGTAGTGTTGGCTCTAGTAAACTTCGTTAGTTGAAATTAAACAATCCTGCAAAAATAGAAAGAATTATGAAAAATTGTAAACTTTTCCATTTTCAAACAAAAATTTTATGATTCGGCATAATTTTTTACTTAATAATATTAAATATGTATTTTCGTGTTAAAATAATAAAAAAATGTCAAGTATTTAAAATGTAATATATCATTGTTTAATTTTCGTAGTTAATTCCTCTTCAAAGTTAATATTACTTGTATTTCTTAAAATAAAAAATACTTTAATAATCTCTATCTATATTCCCTTTTAAAAATTGCCGCCAAAACAAACATTTCTACTGTAAGAACATGGTATTATAGAAATAGATAGACAGATAACATAATAACAATAATCAATTATTTCTAATTTGTTAACAATTTTAATTACAAACAGCACAGAAAAAAAAAAATAAAAAACAGAAGTAACATTATAACACAACAATAATAATAATAACAATAATATTGTATAAACAATTAATACATTTATAAACAATTAATTCTTTTATCAGCTTTAAATGTCTAAAATGGTATTAATGATTGTTAGAAATAATTTGATTTGTTGGTGGCTGCTTGCTTGCTCGCTTGTTCAGCTTAATAAATAACAAAATTGTGTAAAAAAAAAATAAATAACGACTATGAAGTATTATTAAGTATTTATTTAGCATTTGTCCACCCTTTCCACACTTTAACTCATGTCTTTTCTCTATAGAATTAATTGTTGTGATTAACCCATTAGTTGTGCTATTTTTCGTTAAAAGATTTTCAAATCTGTTCGTTATATTGGATCATATAACAACTATCAGCAAGACAGTATTATTTATGACGTTTTGCCGTTAGTCAGAAGCTTCATATCTCAGAATTCTGGCAAATGTTAACGTTAACAGGCATGTAAGAACTGGACCTGAAGCTGTGCTTTTTAGCGCTTGCGTGTCTATTGGCTGAAATTTTCAGTGCGTCATATCGCGCCAATATTTTTCCATCCTGCTGTAAGGTTACTAATGTAACGCCAATCCTTAGGAAAGGTGAGGTGACCAACCTTAAAAAATACGGAGAATACGACTAATCAATACCTTGTAAAATATTTAGAGTCTAACGATTTGTCAAGCGATCGTCAGTGCTCAAGCTCCGTTCTACACGTAAACTGTTGGTGGTGCTTACCGAGAGACGAGAGCAAAGTTGTGGCTGTGGATATTTCTAAATGATTTGGATTGAGTTTGGCATGAGGCGCTCGTATTGAAACTTATTGGTTTTGAAGAAGTAACTACCGACTTCTCTCAATTTATATTGAGCTTTCACAGAGATCGCTCTATAAGAGCGGCTAAAGATGGGGCCTCATTCGATGACTTCAGTATAAATTCAGGGGTACCACTATATTTCTAATATTTTTTAACGATAATCTTATCCTCACTTTTAAGCCTATCTATCTTTCACAGATGGCAGCAATATTTGTCATTCATATTCTTTTGATCGTGAAGCTGGGATCACACGATTGTCAATTATTGGTACGGCAAACGTGTGACCGCCAAATAGGTAATAATGTGGCAACAAAAATATCAAAAATGCGTCAATATTTATTGTGCAACAATCAAAGTTGACAATACGTACCAATATTTATATTATTTTTTTTTCTCAGAATAAATTGGGATAATGTTGATAGTTAAGGCCAATAAAGCACAATTTAAATTGTGTTATAATAGTGCATATGCGACAATTCTGTGATCCTAGCTTAAGACGAGCCTTTATTAGAGTGGCTGAAAAAGCCAGAATAATAATAATGTCACACTCGCCAGGTCGCTTGCGGGGGGTTGTGCAAATACGCGCAAGATTCAATGTCGTTTTTTGCCACATAAACGTAGCGGTGTGGTGTCATCTGTGACTAAGGTATTGCACATTAAGATAAGGATTGAGGATTCACTGTGACGTTAGGTGGAATGATCATATTTTTCAAGTGTCGAATCAAGCACTCATTCCCTGTGGCCTCCTTAATATTTAGGCCTTTCCGACCTAGGAAGGAATACAACTCTCATGTATGGGCCGGTGCTTCAAAGTCTTTTTTGGGGGCTTCTCTACCGCGTACAGAAGAGGGCAGAGGTGCTCATTAAATCTATCAATTCGTTAGAGCATCGTCGTAATGAGGCGTGTATTTCATTGTTCTATCGATACGTTAATACATTACTTTGTAGTTGATTGTCTAATTAATCGCACAATGCATTATAGAAAGAATCCGTTCTTTGACAGCATCGTTCGTTTGTGGAACTGTCTTCTCTCGAAAGCGTTGCCTGTCACTTACGAGATGAGTAAATTCAAATCAAAGGTCCATAAACGCTATTCCCTCTATCCTCCTTTCCACAAATTATTTCCAAACTATTTCCAAATGCTGTACAACTTTATGGTTAATCGCTAAAAACTCTTGGCAAAGTGATTTTCAACGGCTTCTTTGGCGGTTAATTTTGTTTGCAATCAACATTTAAAATCTAATTGGAGACAAGTTTTGGCGTCTCATCTAAGTTGTTTGTGTCCTGTCATTGTCATAATGCAATACAAATGTTTTTCTGTTGGCCAATTCTTGTTAATCTGTATTGAATGCTTCGTTGAAATGATCGAGTTGAGATTAGATTTGTTGGTTTCATGGTGTTGACTGTAGCATTTCTTTCAAGCATCTCTCAGTCCCACAAAACGTTGTTTCTGGGATAGAAGTCAGGCTATACCTTCAGCTTTGACACATCTCTTGGAACCATCTACAGATTTCTTCACTTCATATTTATGTATAGGCACTATTTCTTAGTTCCGGTGGTGGTGTCGAGAAGCGATTTGCTTTGTTGTTTTCATTAAGTTCGTGAAGCAACCAGGCTTCCAATCGCATTGATTAAAGATGATTGAGATCGTTTTATGATCGCAGTTTATTTTTTCGGCCAATTAATGCTAACAGAGAACTACAAATTTATTCCCCAAACAAATGCTAAATAATGTTTTAAACGTTAAAATATTCTCAGTGTATTGCTGCTTTAAACAAAATTGTTTTATTTTTTCTTTATTAATCTCTTCTTAAACTTGTTAATTCAATTATAAAACTATTAAATATGTAAATTGAAGGAAAAAAAACTGCCTCCTCTCCCCATCTTAACCAGCTAATTTACTTGAAATAAGTAATTAAGTTACAGTGGCGTTTTAATAAAGCAATGGTGGCGGTGACGTTGTCGTTACAAGGGTTAATTAATAAAATATTGCATTACAAATGTCGTTTTTTTTGTCGGTTTTTCGTCTCAATTATAAATAGACACGCTACTTTACTTACTCACTCACTTGAAACGATTTTTTTATTGCTTTTTTATTATTGTTGTTGTTTTTATTGTGTTGTCACCTTATATTATTTTTTTTTAAGCGGTTTGTATTTTTTCCTCATTTAATTTATTTCTTTCTGTTCAGTTTGTGCTAAAATTCAATTTGTTATATGTGCTGCTACTGCCGCACACCATTGACGCTGCTGCCTGACGTCTTTATATTGTAGAAAAAACACAAAAGCAACCGGCAGTAGCAACAACAACAACAACAACGAAAATAGAATTACAAAAAAAGGTTAATTCGCGCACATTAAGTGCAAATTAGTAAATTACACGTTCAGCGTTTGTACTCTCCCCGTAATCGTCGTTTGTATGTCCGTCTGTCATTTAACGTTCACATGCAAATTAAACGATAAATTAGCAAACAAAAGAGTTAAGCTTTTACAACATGGCTTATTTGTTGTAATTGTTTTTGTTTTTTTTTTCTGTTTTTCTTCTCATATTTAATTTATTTTTGTAGTTTTTTATTTTTTCTTCTATTTTTGTATATTTAACACTTTGCTTAAAAAGATTTGTTGTTATTAACGTTGGCATTATTATTGTTATTGTTGCTGTTGTTTAAAGCCTGGTTATTACTCGCTTGGTTGGGTTGATTGGTTGGTTGGAACGATGGATTTGTGTTGTCAATTTATACGGTTGTATGAAAAAAGTGTTGATTGTGTAAGAGAGAGAAAAATAGTGATGCAAAGGGCGAAGCTATTGCAAAGAGGTTACGGAAAAATAAATCATCATTTTGTCGTTGTTGTTTTACACTTTTTCTGTTAACATTTTTTCCTAAAAAGTGTGCTTTTCTTTTACTTTTTTTAAACACTTATCTTTTTTTAAGTGACGGTTTTTTTTTCCTAATTTTTTCTTTTCATTTTATTAAAAAAAAGCCGTAAAAAATAAACGAAATAAAAAAAACATGTTTATTTAAAGTGTCTGCTCAACAACATTTTTTTTATACCCCAAGAAAAAATCTTTTTGCCTGCCTGCTGGTGTGTGTGTGTGTTAAAACTCTTGCTGACGATTTATATGCTTAGAGGGATTTGTCGTCTTTGGCATGCAGAAACTCATACAAATTTCATGCAAGTATGTGGCATAAAAAATACTGCTGCAGACAGTAGCGTACTTAAAATTTAATTATTTTAGGGGTGAAATTATTTTCCTCTAGAAGGGGTTAGGTCAGGGTCGCTCGCTGCTAGCGAGTACACTTCAAGCCACCTGTGACCCATTGTAATACCCTCAAGATAGAACTCGAAAACTGCTCAACGACCTAAAGTCAGAAACGGGAGAGATCGCGTCAATCCTCGTTAATCATTAATGTTCAAGCCATGTGTTCCACGCTATAGACTACCGGTACCCCTGACAAAATTGGCCAACTTCATCAGTCCAAATGGAAGAGACGTGCACCAACTTGCTCTAGCCTAAGCTACCGTAGAGTGGGACAGTCACAAAGAAGATGTTACACCGATTCTTCTTTCTTCTCATCCTATAGTAGATATAATAGTAATTATATCTCTAAGAAGCCTAATCAAATCCCTTCCAAAAGTCAGGAGAGTCCTGGTCCTTTCCAATGACAGCAAAAGCCAGAACATTCTGGATAGGGTTGCCAAATGGCCTTGATTTCGCTTGATTTACAAGAATTATTACGACTTGTCAAGAATAAAGAAAAATTATAGTTTGTCCAGATTTTTAAATCACAACTACTTAAGTCTTCTTTAGTGAAATAATAACATAATTTGTTTCTAGTTTAGTTTATCTAAAATACTTATAATTAAATTTTTAAAATAGGTATTCGAAAAAGTTAGTTTACAAATGTGACTAAAAATTAAGCGCTTTTTAATAATCAAAACAAGCTTTACTAAGTATGTGCCCTTTTGACAGACTAATTCTTACCATTTTTGCGATAAAAGCATTATTCCATCAGTGTAGAACTTAATTTTACACCATTAAGACTGTTTTGCAAAAATCGAAGCAAATGATAATCTGAAGGTGTAAGATCCAGGCTATATGGTAGATGCGTCGAAACTTCTCAGCCAAGCTCTCTCAGCTACTGCAGTGTCATCAAAGATGTGTGTGGTCTCGCGTTGTCATGATGGAAGTCAATACCTTCTCTGTTGATTAATTTTGATCGTTTTTATTGAAATGGCTGCTTTAATCCCCCGTAATTGTTGACAGTTTAAATCAGAATCAATCGTTTGACCAGGTTGTAGAAGCTGATAATGAACACACAGCATTACCTTTCTTGGTGTAAGTTTTTTTTCGTTTTGCCATTGCCTGTGAATCTTCACCTCGCTTCGTCCACGATCTTTTTAACACATTATAGTCGCACATTAACCACATTTTATCGCTCGCAATCATTCGGAGTTATCAAACAAGCTGCAGTGTAGCCTGATGCAATTAGTATTAAATTTAGAGTCATCTACTGACAATTTGTAAACGAAGTTTTTCGAACGTCAATATTTTTGACTGTCAAGATTTTTTTTGTTAAAGCAAGATTTTGCTGAATCTGGGATTCCTAATCCTGGATATCAGACCACCTAAGTTCCATAATGCTCAACGCTCACTCAAGCTGCGTTTTTTTACGCCTCTGTTAACTCTGCAAATAAAACATTAAATTATTTTGTGCTTGTGTGGAGGGGAAGGAAGGTAATGGCATAAGGAGAGAACTTGTCATACACTTCTTTATAACCATTATTTTAGTGTGTTTTTATTGTTGGTGTTTTGTTTTTCTTTTCCTTAAACAGCGGTTTACTTTTATAGACGGACAAGGTGTTTCGAAGGGAGTGGCGCCTTTTTATTCATTTTATTTTCAAAGGATCCTTTTTTTGTATGTGCATGTCATACCCTTTTTTGCAACTCTGTTTTGGTTGCGAACATTTTACAGACAATTTGTTTGCTGGCTTGGCACTTTATTTTATTTATTTTTTTTTTGTTTCCTTTTTTATTTTTTACTTTCCGCAATATAGTGGCTTGAATATCCCCGTTGAGCGTTGGTTCTACGTTCTGTTTTTCTGACGCATAGTTATTCAGACTGTAAGTCAGTAAGTTGGAGTACTCAACGTATATTATAAATGTTGCCATTTTTTGCTGTTGCTGCTGATTTTATTCAGTATTTTATTGCTCTTTTTTAAGGTTTCTTTCAGTTAATGCCTTTAACTTTTTATTTTTTTAGTTTTAGATGAAGAGTTGCGAAGGGAAAAACTATTTTTGTTGTACTATTTGTTGTTGCTTTAGAAATGAATGCAGTGAACGTCGTTTTTTTTTTGAGTCAGTGCTTACTTTAGAGGTATTAAAGGTATTTTTTTCTTTAATTTAGATTTGGCAGTGAGTTACAAAAGGTGTAATACCGTTAAGGTAAAGGTAATAAAAATTCGTACTAGACGTAATGATTACATACTAATGAGTGGTTAGCCTTTCATTTTTAATACGTAGAAGCAATATTAATTCGTCATTTGCGTCATAGTTGAAGCTTGTTTAGAGATCATACTAGATTTAGCTCCCCTAGGTTATCTGTATCAAGGTCTTTACAAACGGTATTTTAGTATTCTTGTGGCTTTGTATCATTATATAATCTATGGCCAAAAGCATGGTTTTAAATTTAGAGATCACAGAACAGGCACTTGCCAGCTTGCCGATTTACAAGCAGATACATCACTTCAGCTGCGTGGTGCCAATCGCTAGAGATCAGCATCGACAAGACAATATGCGAACCCTTTAGTCTCACCCCCAGTCCTTCACCAATATTCTCAATTATATTGCCTTCTTTGCCTCAGTGTTCTCACGGTGACTTAGTTTCCGTTCCATTAAAAAAAAAAAAAAAAAAAAACTTTCATACTCTTCTCACTTCTAACATTCTTTTCATATACATACGTCCATATCGTCACCTAAAATCCAAAAGGTCGTACATAAGCGACAAAATTTTCTAAATCTACTTTTAAATGTATTTTGGTTAATTGCGTCATAATCAATCAAAACTTTTTGATTTTTTAATCACTTAAGGCCTTTTGTATTTTAGGTGACGAAATATACTATATCGTATCTTATGATCTAAATTCTTAAGCTTTCGTTGTACACTTCTTTCTGGTTTTATTCTGTGTTAGAAAATGTATTTTATTTTCCTTCTATTGTGTCTTTGTTCCTTTTCAATTTTTTATATCCTGCTTTCCTAGTCTATTATTGTCGCATGCCACTATACGAATTCTTACATAAAATTATTGCTATTGTTGTTGTTGTAAGTTGTTAGTGTTTTTGTGGTTATCTGTAAAGTGCCTGTAAGAGGCATGTAATGAAAACTTGGATCTTTACTTCCATTCCTGCCGTATACACTAATACTTGGTTAAGATTAAATTTTGTAAGCAAATGGCTTTGTGTCTGCTGTATTCGTGTTGGTTTATATGTTGACGTGACATACCATAATGTTTATGTTGGCCTTTTAGGTTTTCGACAGTATTTTTTTCTTTGCCCTCTGTGTACTAACAGAAAATATTACACTGGCTTTTTGTTTTTGCTTTTTTCCTCATTCCGGTCTCTTTTATCAACCAGAGCATCCATCACTGTAGTTTAACTATTTTCTTGCTTGCCTACTAGCCAACCACAGCCTAAATCTGTTGGCTGCTTGTCTACAGTTTGTATAACGTTTTTATTAGTTGGTTGTACCATAAAAACTCCAGAAATCATATCCATCCAGTCAGTTGGAAAAGCGAAACAACCAATCAACCATCCATACAACCAACCGACTCACAAACCAAACATCTTTGCTTATAACAGAATAACTATGAGAACAGGATAGAGTGTTTTGGGGTTTTCGTTTTTCCTGCTTATCTGCCAACATCTCTACCCTCGTTTGTTTGCTAAACGTATGAGAATTTCATTGGTTGTGGTGGCAGATAAAACACTGAAAAATATTCTCTTAAATTCATTTTAATATAAATAAATGGAATATGTCTTTTTGGAGATCTTTGCAAATTGCTAAATCGGTGAACTAGAAATCTGCTAATATGTATGGGGTGTTCGAAATAGTTCGGTTTCAAATTATCGGTAGATGATTTTGAAATGTAATATATGCGGTAATATTAACTGCACAAGGTAACTTTATAACTGGTTTGAATGGCGGCATTTTAAGCTTCACTTTTTTAAAAGACGTTGTCAGAATCGCATAATCTGTGAGAAGTATCTACGTTTAACAATAAGTGAAAATTCGGAACACCATCGTCATATTTTATTTTTCTATTATTGAAAAGCCGCAGGGTGCTCAAACAATTTGTTAAGTTTGCAAAGACGATGCTGTAACTAGAAAAAAGCAGCGAAATGGTCTGCTCGTTTTCGATCTGATAATTTTAATAGTTAAGACTTGCACATAAACAGCATGGATGTTGATAGGGAACTAGGCATTCATTACCAAACAGTTATTAACTATTTGAAGAAAGCCGGGTACACAAAGAAGTAAACACTTTAATTGACCTAATTTCCACTTGCGATTCAATGCTAAAACGGAACGAAATCGAACCATTCCTACTCCTATTCCTCTGGAGACTGTTCCGATTGGCGCATATAGACTGATCGGACAGTCATCCGCTCAGGGATGTTGACTCAATGGGATTTCTACCTCCATCAGCTACTGCGCTGACGGGTTTGACCTGGACTGTTTGACACAATAGATATTTTAGGTCGTAGTGCCATAGCCATTTGCGCCTCTCCGACCCAATTTAATAATATCTCTATTGGAGATGCCGATTCGTTTGCTTGAATGAAAAATCGCAAAAAAAAAAGAAACTGGGATATACTAACGGAAAATCTAGGAACGCTGAAACTTTACAGCTTTTGTCCGCTGCTTACCTTCAATCTGGTATTTTTAGTACGGTTTTAAGGCTGTAGATGTTGTATACTCACTTTTTAAATGCAAAACTAAACATATAGAAACATTTTGATCGGCAATAAGGGCTGCGCTAGAGTATACTGGACATTTTGAATATTTGCAACCTGAGTTAAATCTTTTCCAAAGCCCACATATCTAACACATTTGTTATCGCAATCAAAAAAGTGTAAATGTCCTGTTGCACAAGAGTCGTGTCCTAGGACGAGACATTAGTTGCGCTGAAACTGGAATCATTTCTAAACAGTGTTTTTCAAGTTTTGCCAGTTAATTAAAACGGTTTTAGATAGTCGAAGCATTGCTTTAATGGCTGCTAACTTCTGTATTTAAGGGAAACCTAATTTAAGGTTAAAGTTTTTCGTTCACCTCTTAGCTGATATCTTTAGACATTTTAGAAATTTATGGCAACCTTTGCTTCCATTAAAAGCATCTTAATTTCATTAAGAACTAAACTTCGTTAGACTCATTCGCAATCTCTTGTGAAATTTTCTCTTTCCTTTTAACGTCTTTTAGCGACTTGTAATTGAATTTCCCCCAGTGTACAGTATTTGTGAAGTTTTTTATTTTATTTTATTTGTTGGTGGTAATGGAGCAGCAGTTATAGTCGTACTATTAATGCTGCTAAATGGCCCCAGCATGGGGTCTTATTACTTTTTTGTCTGTCCTTACTTGTTTCCATATCTCGTGTTGTTTCTGTTTTTGTTCATTTTGTAAGCAACATGGATTAACATTACCTTGCCTTTAACCAGGAAAATGAAATAAAAACCGTACATTTTACTCACTCCTACAATTTACACACAAATTATACTCATTCGGCCCCCTTCTACAAACAAAAGGCAACATGAGCATTGTGAACCCTGAAATGCCAGGCCAGGCCAGCAGGCAAGCACGTACACTCTGTTGTAAATGTACAACATATTCAGTCACTTAATGTGGCATGTAGTTCAAATGAATAAGTACTGGTGATGGTGATGGTGGTTGTGGCGGTGGTGGTGGTGTTGGATACAAGCTAATCAAATATTAATATGATTTTATAATACACAGAGTCAGTTGTATTCTTCCTCTATGGTTATCCTAGCTTATGTCTTTAGTGATGGTAATGGTGGTGTTTTATATGAACATACACCACTTGTAGATATAATAGAGATATACAACTACAACAACAATGCTATTCAAAACAATAAACGAACAGAGATGAACGTATAAACGTACAATCGTTTACAATCATCATTACAATCCTCAATCTCATCATTATTCGCATATTCACGCTTCACCCCCGCCACAGTTTACATTGTCTCATCAGGCAAAATAGAATGTACGGTATCGCAAACCATACCAATGCCCAACTCGACCCGATCCGACCAGACCAGACCAGACCAGAAAAAAAGCAATTGATATTCAATATGTAATGTACACTCTCATACAAACGATGGGTACTTGACGTTTATGTTTGTTGCTAAAATAATAATAAAATTTTCCCAATTTCTCTTGAGATATTAATATGGGTATTTTATTCATTTCGAATGTTGGGGTCTCGTTCATTGTAATTTCCTTACACTGCTCTACTACTCTACTCCTCCTGCACCATTCACTCCAATTCACATATGTACGTGTTTTCTCTTTGCTTGCTTTGGAAGACAGTTCACCATTTGCTGATATGATGATAATGGTACATTTCTATGCTGAATAAATTCAATAACAATATGTTTAAATGTATGTTGTTCGGTGTGTCCGTCTGTCTGTCTGTCCTGTTCACATTTTACATTTGTATTCTATACCATTGAAACAACCAACCAACTAAACAATCCATCCATCCATTCAATTCAATCCATACACTACAATCTTTCCCTATTGTATCCTGATTTTCATACAACAAAAAAAGTCTTTGGATTATGGAGTAAAATAATTTCAGTACACTCGTTGTTTTTGTATACGTAAAATCGTACAAAATCCCAATTGGAAAAAACTGGGAAATCCAAATAGTGAGAATTACACTTTCACACACACTTTTAATTTTTGACTTACATATACGTGAACTGATACGTCGGGTAAAAAGACTTAGATAGCTATTAGAAAAACGAACGGTAAGGGGGTTAAAATCTAAACCTGAAGTCAACACTCTCTCTATACTTTGACGAAAAAAATTTAATTGCTGTTTCGAGTGACACACAAATCCATCTAAAGAAGTCTCCCTGACCGTCTAGCTTATCTCTGGCGTTGATGACAAACATCAGACGAATGATTAGGAGAAAAGGCCACATAGTGGGAAAAAATTATTATTCTACATAAGGATCACCACCACCACCACTTAGCAATGATCTTCACCACTACACACAATCATATGGAGGCGAGCTACAGTAAAATTAATCATATACTTTGCTTGAAAATCAACTTGATTACTGAAACTAAAATAAAGTAATGGATGCTTTGCGGAAAGCCAATATGGTCTCTAGAGGAGTGACGGAGAACAAAAAAATCTTAAAAACGGATTTTTTCTGATTTCTAGCAATTTCCTACCGGATACCTTCACTCTATACAATTCCCAAAATGCAGATGCCGTTGTTGTTCATATTATTGTTCGTGTATTAAGTGTTAAATTATCATGCACTATGGATTGTTTATGAACAAAGTTAGAAAAAAACTCTGCAAAATCGCAATTGTACTTGAATTGCTGTTAAAACCTCAAAATATCATTCGAATGTTTTTTATTGCAAATGAAAATATAGTGTAAATATAGATAAATGTAATAAGTATTAGACAACAACAACAACAACAACAACAACAACATTATATAAGGTGTGCTTCAAAATGATAAGGTCACCTTAATATTTGCTCAATTCATCCAAACTATAAAATGTTACGTATGGTCACCTTATTAAAAAAATTCTACGTTCAAATAAGTGAATAATAAGCCGATTTTACTTTTAGAGATGTACCGTAATATTATGTTTATTTAAATTTATGTAAATAAGTGCAAAATGCGCCAAAATGATAAGGTCAGTGATTCATTTATCCAAACTTTTATTTAAACTAAGCATTATTAATTAATTTTAATCTATGCAGTTCCCATTTCCTTCTTTTGTATTAAAAATACGGGATGACATCGCACTTATTAAATTTTCCAGAACGTTGGAGCGGATTTCGCGTCAGCTGTTGCAGATTCCCACTTTTAAATTATCTTTTGTCCGGTACAATTAGTTGTCTGCATAAACATTATGCACAAACAGTCCCCACAAATTTTCCATGGGGAAAATTGCAGGCCAATCAAGTACTTTAATATTGTGCTCCTCAAACTGCTGTCTGGTCGACTTGCTGACATAAATTGCTGCTTTATCTTGCTGAAAGGTGAAAGTTTTGTCTGCATTTTGGGCCAAATAAGGCAGCAAACGTTCAGAGAGCATGCCCTGGTACTCTAAAATATCCATTCGAGTGGAAGGAAAGTACAATTCCAGAATACCATGTGAGCTAAAGCCAGCCCAAACCATCAAGATGCCACCGCCGAAATTCCGTTTGGAAAAAAAACAAGGGCTCCTTCCTTAAATCTCGCCAACAACAATTGAAATCATCTGGTTCATCCAGGTTAAATTTTTGCTCATCAGAAAAAAATACCTACAAACCCAAAAATGTGTGGAATATCTTATAATTTTTTTTTTTAAGAAAATGTTTACCTGATGCCAATTAGTTGCAATGTTGTTTTTCGCAAACTCCTTACGCTTAATCTTATACTGCTTAGTCAGACAGGGAATTTTTTTAATTTTGCTCGAATTAGGTTTGGCTGGGCTTTGATAGCTCTTAGAATTGTGCTTTGTGAAGCTTGTAATTTCAATTCCTCTTTTATAGTTACCGCACTTTTCATGGAATTCGAGGCCTTTCATGAAATTAGCCGAGTTTCACGGGCAGTCAGGACCTTTGGACGACCCGTGCTATTTAATTTTCCACAATTTTTGCTGTTTTTGAGAAAATTTTACACAACACACAATGATCGTCACAGTTTTTTCGCAATTCCACGCATACTCAATCCCTGCTCATGAAGTGCCACAATTTGTCCTTGTTCATAAGGTGACAAAGGATTCCCGCGGCCCATACCACGTAAATATTATTTAAATTATAAATTATTAAAAAAAAATAAATAAATAAAAAATAATAACAATTGTGATACCTTCTGATTAGATTAATTGCTTATTAATCACTGACCTTATCATTTTGACGCATTGAGTTTTGCACTTATTTACATAAATTTAAATAAACATAATATAACGGTACATCTCTAAGAGCAAAACCGGCTTATTATTCACTTATTTGAACGTAGAATTTTTTTTTACAGTTTGGATGAATTGAGCAAATATTAAGGTGACCTTATCATTTTAAAGTACACCTTATTCTCCATATTTTCAAGGCTGCCGAGTCAGCTATTTATACACTAAACAATATTCTTAAATCAAGTTTTAAACCCATTGTGTTTTGTGCATGGCTTTGTTAATACAAAAGGAATATCAAAACAGAAAATTTGAACAAGAAAAAAACCCCTTTAAAATGAAATAATGATAATAGGAGAAAAAAATAATATTAAAACCTTTAAGCTAAAAAAAAAACCAAAAGATATGTATCTATGTTAGTTGCGGCAGCATCATGAACAAAATATAACAACATCGTCATCATACTGCTCATCGAATTAACCACTGCTATCGTTATCAGCACCACCACCTTCATCATCGCCATCGCCATCGTCAATAGCAACGGGACACAATAACCGAAACTAACTAACGATTAATGTTGATGACTGAATGGTTGAATTGGTTTTTGGTCGGTTGGTTAGTTGGCTGACTGACTATATGGCTGTTGTTGGATGATGGCTGACTGGTTGGTTGGCTGGGTGGATGGAGCAAAAGAATGAAAACTATCTTGTGTCTAACATCAATAATTTGTCATACAAAACCCCTCTACTATATTTTATGCTGCTACTCTAAAGCAGTCAGCAATAGCAACCAAAAAAAAAAAAAAAATTATAATAATGGCTACAACAATAATAACAATAACAACAAATGTTAACAATAACACACAGAGTGAAATATACTACATCGTACTAAATACAGTGAAACATGTTAAATAAAGGGTTGCGGTACAAATTTAAAATTGAAATCTTAAGTGGTCACAATTCATTTGAACTTAATATAGGAACAAAGGGGATTATGATAGGAGTGGCACTGAAAGTTACCCCATCAACAAAGGTACTAAACAGAAATAAAAGCACTTAATGTTGTTAGTGTAGTTAACTAAGGTTAAAGGTAACAGATTCATATGGATTTGTGACTTTTGTTAAAAGACGTATTAAAACTTGCAACATACACAAGTGCAATCCTAACACTGGCTTTTGTGTACCGAAACTCTACTTTGAAGAATTCTATTGAAAAAGTATTCAGTGAACATTCGTTGGAAGACCTAAGTATCAGACTACCTTGAGAACCACTAGGTTACAGAAGAGTTTTTAAACAGCAAACTGGTCAGATAGTGTACACAGCACATCGTAAATTTAACTTAAGGCTGACCTTGCTTTATCGGTAAAGATTATTTTGGAAGAACAGTTTCGAAACGAGCAATGTGAATAAGATCCACAAGATCGCGAACTACTACTACTCTCTATTACTATAAAAAAAATCCACCAAATCATTTATTTGCTTCGCGATTTTTAATATTAAATTTCGCAAGGAAAAACAACCATTTTCATTATTTCTTTTTGTTTTATTTATTTTTTATCACCCTATATGTACCACATAGCAGGGAAACTGAACACAAAAACCATAGTGTATGATGTTCTTAACATCGTTTAACTTATGTTTACACCCCATGCCAGCCTCCAATCGGCCTTTCTTTTTCTATCTCTCTCCCCTCCCTCCGCTCTCTCTCATCTGCACTCATTCACCAATTTTGGCATACGAGTGCTCTTGCAAAATTCCTTTGTTTGCTTTTAATAACATTTCTATTGAAATGTTGTACGAGTAGCAATAAAACGACCCTTTTTTATAAATTTGTCGGTACTCGAGTACACAAGTTAAGTGTATGAGTGTGTGTGTGTAGTTGTGTTTGGGTAATAACATTTATGGTTTAAATCCTCCAACGACCCCACAAAATGTTATTAAATTTCAATTTTACACGGAGGCTGACTGTAATGTCAGACAGCTATTCAGCCAGTCAGCCAGTCAGCCAGCCAGCAGCAACCATACTTTGGTATGTTACTCATACTTTTGTTATAAAAACTCCACCCCCTGGCTCAACACCCTTTTTTGCCTTTTTATGTTATAGTTAACCTTACATTAAATATAAAAACTTTGGTTGAAGAGAGTGCTAAGGGAAGAGAGCAGTTGGACAACATTGTTATACTCGGTGTGGTAGAGAGATAAAACTAACTGAACAAAGTTGAAAATTGTCGAAAGCAATAACAACAATATCATGTATATGTTCATTTATTCTCGCACGGTTTCTCATAGTGTTTTTTTATTTTGGATTCCATTTCGTTGCCTTTGTACTGCTCGTTTTCCTTATATTTTAGTTTTTTTTAACGATTTTTGTTTTGTTTTTATTTGTAGTAGTGAGAAGATTGTGTAAAAAATTATACGCTCGGCTTGTCAGTTAAGCTGTATGTTGTGCTGTAAGTGTAAAAAGTTGAGTTGATTTGTTCTTTGCCAAATGAATTTTTTTTTGCCATTCATTCCTTTCTAAGTATATACTCTTGGCGTGTGCATCGTTATCCATTTCGCACTTTTCACCTCATCGTCAGTAACAACAGCAACAACAACAATAATAATAACTTCTACAAAATCATCATCAAGACTGTGTTCTCCATCTTAACATGGATGTGCTGTGTTTATTATTTTTCTTCTTTTTTTCTATTTAATTTTTTATTTTGACTGTGGGCATTAAAATTCATACCCCATCTTGATTTCCCTTTTCTGTACTAAGTGTTTTATACATCTTTAAACCTTAATATCCCCTCCTAAAGCTTTATTCTACAACCATTTTGTTGTTGATACAGAAAAAAAAAACGGAAAAGAAAAAAATAATAAACGTATAAGTCCTTCTCTTTTACAGGGCTGTTCTTTTCCCTCTACTCTTCCTCGTCCAGGTTATATGAGTTAATATATTTTTATATGGCTGTTAGTATTTAATATTATTGTTGTTGTTTATATTATTTTTTTATTACTGATTTTTTCATTTAATTTTGTACTTTTTTGTTGTCGGTAATTTTCGCTTCGGCGTGCGCATATCATAAATAGTAATCATGTTTCATTCAAGTAGCTTTTTTACGATTTATTAAATTACGCGCATTATTACGATTACAACAGTGGCGGCAACAACGATTAGAGGCACTCGACTGCATTTGCTGTTTTAAGTGTTTTATTTATGTTTATGGTTGTGTGTGTGCGTGTTTATGTGTTGTGCATGATGATGTTTTTTTTTTATATTTATTTGTTGTTGGTGTATATTTGCTCCACTTGAGTTATAAGGCAAATTGTATATAATCTTGCTATTTTCAAAAGTAATGAGAGTTGCCAGACTACTCTTTACCGTTTTCATGTATAAGTTGATATTGGACTAAAGCAGTTGTCAGTAAAGTTTTGTTTATTATAACCTTTATTTATAACAAAACAGACTCCAACTTAACGATAGGTTTAATTTATAATAAAACTTTTTATTGCTCGAAGATATTGATTGAGAATAAATATGTATTTTTAATTTTAAGTCTTAGCTTCTAGTTTCAAGCACCAAGTTTTTAGAGTTTTTTTTTTAGCCTGATCCTTATTGGTCTTCTAAGTCTTTCTTAGAAATCAAATTCGAATGATTTCTTGAGTATTTTCATTAAATCGCACTATACGTGTCCTAACCAACACATATTTCAAATGGGGCTGTTATACTATCAGTAAATCTCTCTTTACGGTAGATATATTCAGGTGAAAAATCTAAAATTTACTGTCAACACTTTCATGTGTTTTCTTAAACATTTGATTTCTTTTGCAATTTTATTTGGCATCACTGCTCAGATCTTCTTCTCCACTTCACTGCTAGTATATATGTATATGTACGCTTAACAAGAAGAATGGGAGTAAAATCTGAAAAAAAATAAAAATGAACACGGGCGAAAAAAAAAACGGCAACAAGAAATCTTTGTGTGCGATAACAGCAAAACGATTATTTTACGCTAAAAGACAACCAAAAAAGGCAGGCACTAACATATGTACGAGTTAAATGATTGTGTTTGAGGACAGACAAATGAAACAGAACAGATGAATTGCTTGCCTGCAGTCAGTCTATACATGTTTTAAAAACACAGTAGAACGTATAAACGTACGACAATAATGTAAAGAAGACGACGACTGATGGTTATGGTCCTTTTTTTGGTTTTAATTTGTCGTAAGTTTCGTCTGTACGTTCATTTGAGCATAAGAGAATAACACACGACAACCCTTCAATCTGCTGACTGTGAAACCGTGAAAGATGTTCAACAAAAAAAGTTGTCGAATAAATAAAAAAAAATAAGAAGAAGAGGAAGAATCAGAAGTTGGCAAGAATTGTCTTTGTGTTCTGTAATACTTTTGGGTTATACAAGTGACGTTCAAGTTTTTCTTTTTCGTCTTTTCGATTTTAATGCTATTGCTTGGATTTGATGTAATTTTTTACTTGGTATGGCCACAATTGGGCACCCTAATTGTGTACTTTCGACTATCACATTGCGATGTTTAACATATCTGGCAATATTTTCACACTTAAAACTTCAGCGAAATTGTATTGAAAAATAAAAATAAAATCATTTAATTTATCATCCCCTCTCTTTTACCAAGAAAAATTTCAAAGAGAACACTAGTAAGAGTCATAAAAAATTATTAACAAAGTCATCTTCATAAATTATACAGTTACTTTTAATGGTTTTATTGGAATCTATTTGTTTTTTATTGCCTATCGTAATGGCCCTCCTCAATTAAATATGTTGTTTATTTCAGTTCATACTATGAAATGTGTGTGTGTGTGTGTGTGTGTGTGTGTGTGTGTGTGTGTGTTATATTATTGTATGTTTAACTTGGCTTTTTCTTGTATAAATGGTTGTTCAAGTATTTTATTATTGCAATATGAGAGTATACGACACATTGAAACACGGACGGACATACAAGCTGCTTCTTGCTACTTTTAATTCATTCCTCTTTATGGACCTCATTCCTTACTCTGCTCTTTCCAGCCACCACCCATAAACACTTAAGTGACTACAACTTGTGAAGTGTACTCTCTTAAGCATGAGAGTGCTTTAGTTGGTTGGTTTTTGGTTTGGTTAAATGCTTGACTGTTACACTAACTGACGGTCGTCACAACAGACTGGCTTGTTGACTGACAAGTTGCCAGACTTATTTAGTGGGTTTTGATTGTTTTTTTCTTTTTCTTGACTGGCATCATCGTTTACTGCTGTAAGCATTTTTTTTTCGTCTTTTTTTACTTGTTTGTTATGTGAGTACTACTGCTACTTGCAGGTTTATTGTTAATTCGTTGGTTTGTCGTTTCACTCTTCGCTCGTTCGCTCAGTCATCTTCTAATGACGGGTTGGTTGGATGGTTGTGTTGTGTGTTGTCATAGTCATTTTGTTTTATTATTCTTGTTGCAGTTGTTGTCGTTTTTGTTGTAGTCATAGAGTCATAGTCACATTAAATCAAGTTGGGGTTCTTGTGTGAGTGTGTGTGTGTTTACTTATGTGCTTTGTGGAGAACTAAAACACAGAGCTGTATGCAAGATGTGGTGCTAAGAAAAGTCAGGGGAGGAGGTAAAGTGAAGACATATTATGTTCGTTCGTTCGTTCGTTCGTTCGTTCGGTCTTCTCTTTTCTTTATTATAATAATGTGTGAATGTTTTTGTGTGATTGCCGCTAATTTAGATGCTTTAGCAGTGATTATATGGCATTTTTCGTATTTATTTATTTATTTATTGTATTTGCTTTAATTCACCAGGTACTAAATAAGTAAGTGGTTTTTTGTTGGTTGCTTGACTGCCTGCTTGTTTGCCTGACTGAATGCTTAAATGTTTGCCATGTTGCAGTTGTTGTTGTTGTTATTTGTAGCTGTTAAATTTGTTGTATAAGGTAATGTGTGGCTGGCATATTGAGAAGGTATCATGTATTAAAATGTAGTCAATTTTAATTTTTTTTTTTTTTTGTAATATATGCAGTATATATTTTGTTAAGTGTGGTGGCAATAAGACAAACCAACCAAAAATGACTGACAAACAAATAAACACAGTGTAGAGTAGATTATAGAAGTGTTGTCAACCATTGAAATTTAAAAAAATGTCTTATATTTACATACAAAACAAAGAAAAGTTACAAAATCATTTGTTAAGTAGAAGTATTTTTATTTGTGATAAAATTGTATTTTAATATACAGTTATTATATTCTAAAGATATACATAGGTACGTAACTTAACAAAACTTGCAGTTTGTGATGTATGATGTTGATGATGATGGTGATGTATTTTTCATCCACCTTGAAAGAGTTTGTACCATTGACAAACATTTATTTTTACTCGAAGTAGGCTCATCGTACAAAATTTTGTATTAAAAACGTTGTAATAAAAAATCTTTGTTTACTCTCGCTTCTTTCAATTACCGTTAAAGAATATGAAATTAAGTACGTATAAAAATTGTTATCCATTGCATATTATGAAATTGAATAACCAAAGCCAAAGTTTACAAAAAACGCGTTTTTACTTTATTTAAACGCTTTGTTAAGTTCGAAAGTTAGCAATGCTTGCAACAACAAAACTTAACAGTTGTGTAGATTTAGGAGTGTGAAGAAAGAGTCACGACGAGGCAGAGGGAAGAGAGAGAATTAAAATTGTTTTATTGGGATGTTTTGGTTTGAATTTTGTCATTCTGTTGGTTTGGCACCACAGACGCTCGGTCGGTTGGTTCGTTGGTTAGTTGGTTAGTTGATGGTTTGGTTTGGTATGGTTAGTTGCTTTTGATTGGTATGCAAGTGGAATGTGGGGAATATTCTCTTTTGCACATTTCAACCATTCAGGCATTTAGCTATCCAACCAACCAACCATACAACCATCCATCCATATATCCATATAAACATTTTTGCCAGTCATACATATTCATACATACAACGTAGTATGCTCGGTAAGTAAATTATAATTCCAAAGTGCATAATGCACACTCTCAATGTGTATAGTTAGTGTAAGCAAGGAATGGATGGATCAAAGGATGAGGTACATAGATGGCCGATTGCTTGGCTGGTGGTAGATGGTTGATAAAGAGAGTTTGGTCGGTTGTTTGTTCATTCTGTTGATTGTTTTGGAGTTGAGCTGAGTAGCAGCAGTTATTATTGCATAGCTGGAGCTTTATGTGTTGGATTGCGTTTAAATGACTGCTTGCCTTCTTGTCTGCCTAACTGCCTTTACTGCCTCCTGCATATTCATACATCGTTTATTGGCAATATCAGCTCTCGTTACGTTTGCAATACTCGTATTTGATAGCTGTACTGATGCTGAATATCAAATGAATTTTGCAAAAAAAGAAAAAAAAATAATTCCCAACTTTTTTGTATTTTGTATTCTACGTGCTCCTGTGGTTATTTTTCCTACACTTCACTCTTTTGGTATACACATATAGCATGTGTTTGTAGTTCATATTGTTGTTTTTATTGCTGTTGTAATAATTCACATTGTTGTTTTTTTTTTCTTGTACGTCGTTGTCTCCCCTCAAAAGAGTCCATATCTAAATAAACGAACGTCCTCTATACTCTTCTGTACCCCTCTCGCTCTTTTGTTCTCCTGTTCTCTTTTATTGCCTAGAGTAGAATAAATTTCATTGGAATGTCAAACTATATTGGATTCAGTAGTACTTTATAGTTTTTTTTTCATACTCGTTGAATAATTTTTATTTTTTGCTTTGCTGGTCATTTCTTTCAATTTAAATTCAATGCAATTCTATTTTAAATTAAACTACAACGACTGTGCCGCTACGACTACTGGTCTTTTATTTTCTTCTCCTTAAAGAAGAATAACAAACAAATAAATTCAACATAAAGAGGAAGACAGAGAAAAACAACAACAACTAAGAAAAGTATTTTTTAAGTACTAAAGTAAGTGCTGCTTCTTATAGGAAAAAAAACGAACCACTACATTTTTAATTTTTTTTTCTCTTACAGAATGTTGTTGTCTATGTTGTGATTTTTTAGCTTTTTTCAAAAAGTTTTTTTTATTGTTTTCTTTACATTTTGGGGATTATTGCATTGTATTGTATGCTGTTGGCTTTATGTCTGTTTGGTTTAGTCGTTGGTTGTATATGCTTGAGCATGAATTGATTTTTTTAATGCTACCATTTTTACTTACAAAAGAAAAACCATGTCTAACGTTGAGTTGAGAGAAAAGTAAAATGTTTTGGCACTTTTTTGTGTTGTTGAGCGCTTTTTCATCAGCCAAAATAAAAAAGGGGAAAAAATTATATAGAGTTGCCATGCTATAGTTTAGTATACACATGAATTCGAATTTAAAAAATTACTTCAAGTTCGCCTAAAGCCTGTACCTGTACTGAATTTGAGCGGAAATATTAAAGCATAGATTTTTCAAAAACATTACAAAATAGCCTAACGTATCTTATGAATTGAAACTAGTGTTGAGTTCAAAGATATTTTTAGGCAATATCATGTTCCCTATCATCTCACAAACAATATATCCTACTGGTTCAAAAGTTGGATTTGGCTTTTTATTTGAATTTTTCAAAATATTGAATATAAGTACATATCGTCATTTTTTATTACAAAAGCAAAAAATTTTCTATGGAAAATAAACCAAAAACTTTTAGATGTTTTTTTACGTTAAGCTAATTTTCTATAAGAGAATTTTTTTTGAAGGAAATTTTTTTTATTTTTATATTATTTACAGAGATATAAACCTTACGCCTATTAGATTTAGTTTTTTCTGAGATCGAAAAAGCGTAAGTCACATGTTATTACATGTAATAATTTGTGGGAACATATACTATATTTCGAAACGGTGCATCATTATCATCAAGTAGTCGATTGTAGTCGATACTCGTATGTTGTTATGTTATTTACAATTTTACTAATTTCATCGTTTTTTAAGTTTAAAAGTAGTCTGTGCTAAATCTTGGTAACCCTTAATCATATTACAAATTGCACATACACATAGGCACATACAGCCATGCATATAAAAATTAGACGCGAAAAAAATGCAACAATTTTCTTTTCCACACTCATGCAAAAAATATAAAAAATGAAATAAAATTCTGCACCAGCAGCTAAATTCATCACATATTTTTGCATATTTTTTTTTATTGTTTAACCATGTTCTCGTTTTTTATCTCTTTTCCCCCCATAAACAAACCAACCCATAATCCACCAATTGATATGTGATTTGTTTGTGATTTTTTTTTCTGTTGCTTTGTGTTTATTTAACATGTTTTTTTATTTTGATAAATTGTTTGGGCACTCTCGCAGTGAGACAGCACAAAAATATATGGGCTACCAGATGTTTTGTAATTAAAAAAAAAAAAACGTTAAAAATGTAACTCAATACTGACAGATAAGAGCAAAAACTGAAAACTAACGGTTGATTTTTTTGACCGCTTGGGTTTTGAAAATCGAAAAAAAAAACAGAAAATTTGCAAAAGTAAATGAGATTCATTTCACACAGCACGAATTTCGATAATAAAATTCAGTAACTTGCTATTTAGTTAGTTTCGTTAGTTAGTCTATTTACACGTCACGAATCACAGAGATACCAAATAGCAAAAAAATCACCTTTTATTTAGAAAGTGTTATAAATAATTTTATTGTAATATTAATTTCAACATTTTTTCTTTTTGAAAAATATTTTGTCCCTACTAGACTTAAATGTTTTGTATTAACTTAATATAAGACCGTAAGTCCACTTGGTGTTGGTATGTTAAAAAATTGAATCAGTGCAGTTGTATGTTTAAAATAACAGATAACAAACTGTTGTCTGTTCGCACAAAAATGCGCAGTGGTTAAGTCAACTATTTTGTCATCCAGTGGATCATTGCTATTTATAATTAGAACAAGCTTTTAAAAGATTTATTTGTTTTTATTTCATTCTTACCGTAACCCTCAACAACAGCTTTAAAGCATTTTATTAGTTGGTGTATGCAGAGTATTACAGACTGCCAATTGAAAAAGACCATTGATGAAGGAATATAATTCAAGGAAAATATTTGCAACTTAATACCACTAAACTCAGTATAGCTCAGGAAACGAAACATATTGTTAAGAAAATGCAATTACTTATAAAGATACACCAATATTTGAAGCTATAAACTTTGTTATGAAAGTTATTCTATTGGTTTGTGTCAAGGCTACGATCACCTTGCCAAGGCTGTGTTTATTTGAACAGTGCTGCCAAGTCCACTATAAGTCGGATATGTAATTCAAATCCTAACGAGAACTATTTTAATCGTAGGTTGTGGAATGTACTAGAACATGTGAAACTAATGTTAATTTACTATAAAAGCCGCAGAATTCTGCTTAGTCAGTTATTTATAATTTAGCAGTCATAGAGTAAAGTCGTACTAAGGGTTGAGTATTGAATAAATTTGAGTATTAAGCGGAAGTTGAATAAGTTGAACAAATCGTATAAAGTTAAATTGGAAATAAAGACGATATACCATGAATATAAATGCGCTTCATTTATTTTATTTAACGCAATTTAAAAGAACTCAAAGGTTTTAAGAAGCTAAAACGTATCAATATTGAACATACCCTGCAACTTACAATGGTGGCAAAGTTTTTACTGCCATAGATCAAAATTTATCCGCTAAATATTACATACATGCAAATGTATAATATGTAAATGCAAAAAGTGTGCATGTTCCTACCTTCTACCCTTAGTCCACGAAATAGTATAGATTGGTGATCTTCCTAAAGAAGCTGCTTATTCAAGTAACCCTCGCGTAATATTTCATGCGTTTTAAAAGTTACAGATTCGTTTAACCGCTTGTTTTTATTTTCTTAGTATTCGATTTTGATTGCACAAATTAATTTTGGAAACTATTGACATATCTCAACAATTTTAAATAACTGTATTAAAGCATGAAGATATTACAGATATTGACCACCACATCCATTTTATCGATAGACAATTTCCAATTGTATAAAACATTGGTCAATGTTTCACGCTTATGTACCAGCTGGTTTGGTATAAACCTTATTACCTACAAATTTAAAGGAAAAAAATCAAGAGAATAAGATAATTGAGAATTTAATTTTTATTTGAAAATACCGATTTATTAGTAATTCTTAAAAGAACTGCTTTGCTAACTCGTCTTAAATTATGTGGCAGCTCGTTGTGTGTCTACAGTGCAAAATGCTTTCTCTCTATAATTCTCTCTCTTTATTGTTTATATGAGCATACAATACTCTCCCTTGGTATGCATGTGTTTTACTTTGTTGAACAGTGAGTATCTATGTATGTTTTAATACGAAAAATCAAAGTAATCGGTTGTTGAGCGCTATACAAAATCCATAGAATTCAGAGTGTTTCGTGATATGAAAGCAAGTGGAGCTTTTTGTACACTAAAAAAATATAACGGTTGTCGTTCGCTCACACGCTTACTTAAAATATTGTGTCGGAAAGTTTACTTGGCGAAATAAAAAAACAAATTCACGTTCGATGTTGTTTGACAGCTATAAACTCGTACTAACGTCATAGTCGTTTATTACTGTTGTTGTTTTCGGTTGTTTTTTGATTTTTTACGACTTCTTTGTACGGGTTTTTTATTTATTTATTTATTTATTTTTTTGAAATGTTTGTTTTAAACGTCACTTTACAAGTTCCGTGTGTGTAAAAAGTTTTATTTGCTTTTTTGTTATGTTTAGAGTTCAGAGAAAAAAAAAAAAAATAAATAAATAAAAAAAAATTAAAGCATTGATACGGTATGATTGGATTAAATAGACGAAGCAGTTGGACGGATATTTCGTTTACAAATAACAAAAAAAAAAAAAAAAAAAAAAAAAAAAAAAAAAAAATACAAAAAAGGAAAAAGCGAATAAACCGAAATTTCTTTGTTTTCTTTGGTTATTCTGTTTTTGTTTATGGATTTAATTTACAGTACGCAAAACTCTTCATCTAGCGCTCTTCACTCTTTAAATACTCTTCCCCTATACATATTTTATTTTGTTCACTGTCGCTTACATGGCATTAGGATGTGTGTGCGTGTGTGTGTGTCTACTGGGTGTTGTTGTTTATGGCTTTTTGTATACAAATAATGTACGAGTATGCCCCCCCTTAGTAGACAGACAGACAGAATGCGTTAAAATTTCGTGTTATTTTGAGGATTTTTTTATCGCTCTTATTCATGTACATGAAAAGAGAAGATATACGGTCATCGTGTATGTGATTTTTTTTTTGCCAATACTTGTTGTTGCTTTCATTACTCTTGTTAATTTTGTTGGTTATTTTTTCCCTGTTAGAAGCATAATAACGATGCCAAAGCTTACCAAATATACTCTCTTCTATTGTCACTGCGTGAGGGCATTCTATGTTTACTCTTTTCTGTTGTTGTTTTTATTGTAATTTTTATGTTTATTAACATTCGCATGCATTGGCACCACTCGGCACAGTACAGGCACAGAGTTTTTTTTTTCGTTTTTCGCCAATGATTTGTGAATAGAAAAAGTGGTATGGCTGTTACATTCATACGTTTGTAACATTATACATTGGCCTGTTTATATTTGTTTTGTACCTCTACTAACTTTACTAATAACGTATTCAACTACCATGTGTACATACATACATACATATATTCGCATAATGACTGTTGCCAGCCTAGTCTATCCTGTACTGCTGTCCTAGTCTCCTCAGGCTTATAAAGCATGACATGGTGGTGTGTGCAATGAATGGCATATGCCCATAGCATGGCTTTGGCCTGCTTGCCTTTGCCGGTGCCTGCTGCATGCCTGTTGTGGTTGTTTGTGGTTGCATGTTGATTGCCTATCGTTGTCGTCGTCGTTATCAACAACATGGCCATTGTTGTTGCTGTTCTTATTGTATACCAACAGCTTATAGTACAAATATTGAAATGGCAATAACAACTTCACCAACATTAAATATGCAGTGACGTAAAAAAAAATCGTCGTGTAGTAGACTTATTTGAATTGTTTGAGCAAAAATCCCCGTATGTTTTTACAAATATTAAACAAAAAAAAAAAAAAAATATATTCTTTTCTTAAATTTATTTGCGACTTTTTGTTAGACAGAAAGAACATTTAAAGAAAAACAAAACAAAAAGCGTTGCCAACCTAGATACTGTATTATAATTTGATAAATACATAGCGGTTTTTTTTCAACCGACTGCAAGCTGTTGAAATTAGAATGAGCACGATAATATGAAAACGATTATTTTAACATCACAGCTACAAGCACAGACAACGACGTTTTTTTGCAGTCGCCAAACTTAGGCTCGTTTGTAATATTTTATGCGACAATAAGCATATTAGTGATGCCAATACGGCATGAAAATTTTAAGCAAGAGATTTTATTTTTGTGAATGTGAAAGCCTTGTAAAATTTAGCAAAGTATGTATTTCTTCAACAATCAGCTGTTCATCAAACCATCAAATTGCTACTGCTGTTTTCACTGCATTCGTAACCTTGAAGCCATGTTAACATGCCATTTTTTATAGCAAAGCGAAAAGTTTCTTCATATAATGTGAATTTCGGGTTAATGCTCTCTTCCGCGTTTTTAGTGAAAAAAATTAACGAACAATTTCAAAATGATTATGATTCTAATAATATGCCCAGATTAAAATTGTGTCAATCTTGAAAGTTGTTAATGTTGTTTGTTTTTACAAAAGAAGGAGAATAACAATATTTAAATTAAAGGTTGCCAGATATTTTTGTGTTCAATTAAAGGAATTTTTGTTAATTAAGTAAATGTAATACAAATATGTAAAAATAGTACAAAGCAAAATTTGAGTTATTGAATTTATATTTCCCAGATATTATATATTTCTAAAGAAATTTGATTTATAACTAAAATATCTTTAGATGCCGTTAAAGACAGCTTTATGGTCCATAAAAGGCAACTAAAATTAAATTGAATATATTTTTAAAATATCGCGAAATTTTACAAACTCTAAAAAAGAACGAGACAATTTTCTTAAGAAAACATCAGACGTAATTTCACCTCCATGTAGTGAATCTAAAATAAATTGTGCGGGAATATGTAAAAAAATATTTCACTTTCTCAGCTTGATTGTGCGCATGATGATAGGTGATTTACATAACGTTGATCTTGCTTGTAAAGAATCTAATAAATTATGAAAACGTATTTGCTTCAGAAAAATGTAAACGAGATACATTTTGGGCTCAATGTTAGAAGTTATAGCAGTGCGGCATGAAGAAAAATAGATAAAGCTCCGAAAATCTGTGAATATAATATTTTAGAAATCGAAAAATTATATTCAATGGAAATTAAAATAAATATTTGTGTAATAAAAGCGTTGGTTTGGACTTAAAAATGTGTGTTAGAACCGAAAAATTATTTCGGTAAAAATTAAACTAAAAAGTGTTTTTTTGGTAAAAAAAAAATTCATAAAAAAAGTTAAAATTATTCAATGCCAACAATAAAAAAATACAGAGAATAAAAAATAGTTCGAAACAATTTGAAATTATAAAGTTGCCAACTAAATAATCATCGACATTTTTATTATTATTGTTGTTGTTAATATATTTATGAAGTAAATGTCAACACATTTGCTTTGCAAATAAGTAATAATTAAAATAAAAATAAACCATTAAATCCAAGTAAATATTTTCTTATTTCCTAAATAAATAAATAAAAAAAAACAAACAAGAGTATAATTAAAAAAAGAAATAAAAATAACTTGATGACATTATCAATTAATATTTAAATAATAAAGTTGAAGATAAAACCAAAAAGAAAGAAAATATTTAAACAAAAAAGTGCTTAAATAAATAAAGCAAAAAGAAAAGAAAATACTTAAAAATAGTTAGGTAATAAAAAATTATAAAAAAGAATTAACTAACCCGCGTTGCTAACAAAAAACTAATTATTTTGTTTAATGTGGCCTACAACTGATTCACCGAAATGTAAAATGAAATAGTTCGTATGAAATGTCCAATTATCAATTTAAGAAGAATTCAATTAGTGACAAATTAACTTTGAATTTTATAGTTTTAATAATATTAAAACAAGTGTCAAATTATACATAAAAAATATTATAAATTCTATTACTGTAAAATATTTATTTTTAAATACACAAAAACATAAAATGTTTCATCTAAAAAATGTTTCAAATATATTATAAATTTTTATTGAAATAAATGTGATTACAGCGCATTGCCAACTTATAGCTTTACATGTTAATTTTTGAAATCAATAAATATTTAATAAAATGTGTAAATTTATATTGCCAACTTTGATATTTTTATTTAATTTTCGTATATCTATGTCAAACAAATTTAAAATAAAAATAAATAATTTAAATTTTATTCAATTAACAAGTAAAAAAGTCCCTATTCAAAGTTAACAGTTTTGTGTGAATTTTTTAAGTAAATTGGAAAATAAAAAATTTAATTAAAGGTAACCCAACATTGACGCCATTTAATTTTCAAAAATTGCTTGCGAATTTTTTTTCCCAACAAATAATAATAAAATATAACACAATAATAAAAAATGTAATGACTAAATAATAATAAAAATAAATATTTAAGTAAAAAATAAAATTAAAGTATTGCCAATTAATGCTATGGCCTTAAACAAATGAAAATTATATGGCAATAAAAAACTATACATACATAAACCTATAATTTTAATAAGTTTTCTATTTAATTTTACCGATTTACAAACGAAATACAACAAACAAATAATATCCAATAACATAGTGTTACAGCAAAAAAAAAAGGTTCTGGGTTGTGATACTATTTTTTTGAAAGCCGCTATGGATTACAACAGGTATTTGTTTTTATAATTGGTTAAAGAACCGATTGTTCGTACCGTCGTGTACTTATCATCGATTTTAAGTTTTTGAATGTGGATTAATATTTAGCTACGTTATCAGCTTATAAGTGCATAAAGGTACCAATAACCGGTTTTTTACCCATACCATACCCTGGAGATTTTTCTCGTATTTAGAAAATTTCTTGTACTCGATAGTGCCTATCAGAAAAGTAGTATCACTTCCCAGGTATTCCAAGTTAGTTATTTATTGTCACAACGTATAATCATACAATAGGTCAATGTAAGAAATTATAAAAAATTAAATAAAATCAAAATGAAATATTTTAAATAATAAAAAGGGAATCTGATAAAATCCCCTTTGCTAAATCTAAGTCATAAGTGAAACAAACGAAATAGTACAATTTCAAAATATTGTGTTCGTTTTAGTGAAGTTTTATTTAAAGTGTAACTTAATACTAATAAATAAAAAAATCAATAAAAATCGTAACAAATAGCGAATAACCAACTAATTATTACTAAATAATTTTCCAGCACAAAATTCTAACAATAGCAGTGCATTTTGAAAGAAAATGTAAATAAATTACTGAACAATATATACATACATACCACCCACGAAGGGTTATTGGTATGGCATTACAAATCTGTCAAACTCAACGAAATTCAAGTAGAAAAGAAATTATAAACAAAAATAAAACTTTTATAAAAATATCATTTTAAACTGAATTTAACTTTTATTAATAAGTGTTAAATTACTAAATGCTGAAGCTATGCTGAGCATAACTAGCCCATTATAAGCATCTAAAACCCAAACAGCTTACAATGTGGATTTAAAAAAAATACTAAAAATTAAAATTATAGCAAATAAAACTTGTTTAGTATTATAATAATAAATAAAAAAGACTAGTGTTCAAAAATAAATAATTCTTTTGAAAAGTTTTGTTTAAGAGAAATTAAAAATTTGTTGTGCAAATGCCAAAACATTGCAACATTTTGCACAAATATTTGTACAAACAACTTTACAACCAAATTACGAAGGTTATTTTTGTTCCTTTTTTTTCTATATACAAACGTTAAGGTCATATTATTCGCGTAGTGTGATAGATTTTAAAACTCTTAACTTGCCACGGTAAAACTGTAGCTTTATTTTTCATAAGACCATAAAAAAAGTGAATAATAAAAAATTGATCAGGTCTTTAATGCCACTCTATACGAGTATATGAGCAGCACTTCTCTATCTACTGACTACATTTATACATTGATGTAATCGGTTAAGCGCTCTGATGTTTTTAAAGTAGTGAAAAAAAGCGCACTGTAAAAAAATGAAAAAGAAAAAAGTGAAGCATAAAATATACATACTTCGGGCATTTCAAGTAATTTAGCCTGTCTGCCACGTATCATCATCTACATACGTACTACATATACAAAGCAGAAAAAAAAATTGCATTAAAAAAAAACTACAAAAATCTATAAAACAAAACAAAAATTTTAAAAAACGAATGATCAAATCTTGTATGGGCATATAAAGAGGGTACGGCCTTCTTTTTTTCTTTTGACTGTTTTTTATTTTATTTAAGTCTTACAAGAAGCAGTGGCGTAACTCGTACTTCCCTTAGTGCTACGCCCCTCTTCTATAGAACAGAGGTTAAGCAGCAGTAGCAGCCATTAACATACTTAAGGATATTTTATGCCAGGATTCGTGTGATTTCTTGAAACGATGAGGTATTTCCGTTTTAATTAAAGTATAAAATAAAAAACCTCAAATTTTAATGTTTTTTTTTTTTTTTAATAAATGTAGACATAATTCTGAGATTTTTTATAAACTGAAAATTATTATTTTTTGTTTTTTAATAATAATGGGTTAATATTCAGACTTATCGCAGTTGTCATTGGTGTATTTAGTTGACTTTATTTGTAGTCGAATTTAAAATCCAATGGGCATCGTGAACATTTTTCGACTACGATAGTTTTGTAAAAGAGTTATAATAGACGACTTGTTTGTTTTACACATAATTGATTTTGTCGTCGTGACCAAAAATGTTAACCAACCTCGCTACCGTTTTTGTAATAGATTTTCAACGTGTGTATGCGACACAGTTTACTTTTTGCCAACTATGAGACAATATTTTAGAACGGTGATTATTAGTTCAGAAGCCTTTCTCAAAATTTTGATTTGAAATATCATTTTAAAAGTTTTTGTAGGACTCGATACAATGTGCTCGAATCTGACACTTTTTTCTTGAAAATCTAATTTGAGTACGCTAAATTCAGTGATGATAACCATTCTTTTTAGCTTAGCTCTTGTTTTCGGGTTATACCGTAATATCGAAAATGAAGCAGATTGCACAAGATATATTCCCGTAAATCGCAAACCGTTTAGTTTATTAAATAAGTTTAAAAAAATCGAAATTTAAGGCTAAAATGTTTTTTTAATCTGCGCAGTCGTTTTAGAAATATAATTTTATTTGTCAAAAGAACAGTGGCACCACATTATTACATACGTACGTATGAGTTATGTTACTGCTTCACTAATAAAATATCACTCATACGTACATACTTTTGTGCCGCTATAATAGATAAGGCACCCGCTTAGCAACCAAGAGATACTCGATTTAATTGCAGGCCAGATCAACTGAAAGAAAAAAATTTGCTACAGCGCTATCGCTTTATAACATTATGTACATAACGTATGGCCCATATGCTTTACCATACAGGCTTTGGCCAATAGGCGCTGTAATTTCGTCAACCCTCGTCCAATTTGAAAAAATTAAGTAATGTTTTATTCATAACTAAACATACTATATTAATTAATAAATCCAAACATATGGTTCCTATATAAAATATCGTGTAAAAACATTTTTAAACTTGGAAAATTTTGAATTAATTAAACCAAAAATGTGTTTGCTTGATAAATATACACAGGTTCCTTAAGTTGACTTAAGTAAAGTATACACCTGTAAATAGATCTGTTCCTCTGCTTTTAAAATCCTCCAAGATTTTTCAAATTGGCTAACATTTAGCTAAGTTATTAGCATGAAGATACAAAAAACCACTTTTATCCGTAACTCAAGATTTTGGAGCTGTTACGAAAATTCCAAAACATGATTTTTGTTTTACTCGACAGTACCTTTTCATTCGTTCTATTTCATAGTTTTTTCTTGTACACTTTATTTTGACGGATAAAAAGTAGAGTGAATTTTGTTTTTCTTGTTAGTTGTTGTAAGAATTTTGTTTTTGTTTTTATGGATTTTGTAAAGCTTTAAATACACTCTTTAAAAATATAAAACTTTTAAATTCACAAAATTTTGAAAGGCTGAAATAAAGTCTTAATTCTATTTCTTTTGACGCTCACAGTATGTTGAGCAACCTCCTTAATTTTCGAAATAACAGTATATCGCGAAAACAAGAGTTAACCTAAAAAAACGGTTAGCACCACTGGATGCAGTGCACTCGCAAAAGGTGAACCTCTTGAAGGTTTTTTCAACTAGCACGGAAATATTATTAGAGTTAGACTAACATTTTTCTTCTACCTACCAGCCGATTTATATGTTTCTACAAAAAATTACATTCCTCTGGCAACACCATAGATTTGCCATAACACTTTTTTTTTTTTTCAAAAACAGCTGATTCTTATTTTTCTGATAAAGAAAAAAATTAAATATACTTTTCAACTTTTTTCGTAAATAAAGGTTTAAGGTTTAAAACAAGTTTAAAGTCACTTTAGTCGAAAAAGAAGATAATGTTACTCTTGCCGAAACTGGCCCTTACCCGTATTTGCTGTAGTTTTAAATTTTTTATTGGCAAAATTCAATCTTATGGTCCGACACAACGATGTTTAACGTTCATTTTTTTTTTGCTTTCAGAGCCTTTTTGTTTTTGTCTTTATTGTTTTCTTGTTTGGTTTTTGTACTTGAATCTTTTTTCTTTTCGCTTTTATGTGTTTATATGATCGTGTGTTTGAATATGTACATATGTATGTATGTGTGTTTGATGTGTAAATTTGCATAAGTACGCGTTGCGCATAACAACGAGGAAACATGAAATAAAAATAAAAACGTATTAAAAACAACAGAAAAAGTCGTATAAAAGCAAAAAAAAACAATAGCCGAGAATTTTTTTCGCCTTTTATTATCAACCTCTCCTCACTCCAACTTCCCCCTCTCATACCGACAATTTTTAAAAGTGTATGCAAAGCAAAAAAAAAAAAAAAAAAACACATTTATTGTTGTCAAATATACAGTATGACGACTACGACACAGCGGCAACGACAATAACACATTGTCGAAGTCATTGCTAACTTATCGTGGTTGCGACTCATTATATTTTATGTAGTTGTTGTTATTGTTGTTGGTTTTTTGTCATCATCTTTTTGTTGTGCATTTAAAACAAATTTCCTTTTAACGCCGTCTCTGTTAAAATTGTCGTCGTAGAGTAGTAGTGGTGGAGTGTATTTATGGCTGAATGCTAAATGAAATAAGAAAAAAATGTCAAAAAATGTGTTTGTTGTTTTTGTGTGAACATTGATTCTTGTTATACAGTGTACGTGTGGTTGTCTGTTGGCTTCTTAACTACAGTGGATACTGCTAATAAAAGTGTATGACAAAATATATCTATTTATGTATAGAGCGTACTAAAGTGTCAAATTATTTTAGCATTGACATCGAAACATCATTTATGAATTGTCAAATCCATAAAATTGTAATAAATCTTGTTATTCGACGACTGTTGTTTGTTAAACCAAAAGCAGCCTATGTATGTATATACATTATTGGTATTATGTATCAGTGAATTAGTACGATTTTTTGACAAATAATTTTACCTGTGGAATTATAGGCTTATGGGCTCTAAAGAGAGAGTATTACATATATACAGTTGTCCCGTCTAAGAATAAGCATTGCTTGGCAATTGATGGCTATACTGGGTGTAATTAATAATTAATTATTTGAAATTGCTTGCTTTGAGGAAACTAGCAGTTAGATTTTAACCATAGCCATCTGCCCTTTCTTAAAAAAAAATAGGGGAATCGAATCCACGACTTTTGCTCCAACAGACTAGCACATTATCTACTAGCCTGCCAGGCCATCCAAGAAGTTGAATAAAGGAACCTTAAGAACCAGATGTACATGTTTTATGAGGCTTTTGAATTTGACAATTGAAATCATAGTTTTACAATAACGTCAGTCAGCTTTATTCAAATATTCTTCTGTATTACTATTTTTGCGGTAAATTTTCCATTTTTGAAGACTCCCCCAAGTGTTGTTTATTTTTATTTTGACAATAGAAAACTTAATACAGTATTTAAAATCAAGCCCACTTTTATCATCACTGCCTGCCTGCCTTCTCTGCGTCACAAATTCATAAGAGTACCCTTTTTATCTTTGTTTTAAACCCCTGTGAATAATTATTTACTGACACAGTGAGTCTTTCTGTCTGCCTGTGTTTGACACTGTTTTATGTCATTATTAAAAGATTTGCTTAATTTGGCGTGACAGTAGTGAGAGAGACACAAAGATGATAATGATAAAAAACTTGATAATTTAAATGAATTTATCTTAAATATATCCACTGTACACACTCGTACACATATAATTATTTGTTTTTTTTTCTTCTTTCATTTGACTTGTTTTATTGTTGTTGTATTTTTGTGAAACAATATCTTAGTGGAATATAGGAGGGGGTCGACTTACTGAGGTTTTGTATACAATTTCAGTTCTTTTGCATTGCTTTTGTTGCTGCTGTTGTGCTTAATATTGTTGCCCGTTGCAAACGTTTATATGAAAAAAAAAAAAAAAAACTTTTGTTTGTTTTTTGTTCTTTTTCTACACGTTTCCACTCTTATTTTCTTCTTTATTTTGCAGTTTTTATGTGTATGTTGCTTGTTAAAGCTCTTGTGTGCATTTTATACACAATTTATAGACGAGCTTGCATACATACTCGCGTAAAACCCCTATTGTTTTCTTATACAGTGTGTACGCCTCTATTTAGTAGCACCACTAGTAAGTATGTACACATGTACGTACGTATAACGTACAAACTCAACAATCAAACAAACTAACCAAAAGAACGACCCTTCCTGTATTCAACATCCATTCATTCATACTTTAACATTTTTATGAGTTGAGTGAGCTTATACGAAGAGTACGAGTACTTAAGTTTGTGTGTTAATGCGCCCCCTGAGTTCTCTGCCTTTTGTATTTATTATTATTATTATTTTTTTTTAATACTCTAAAAAATGTATGCGAGTGTTGGTATGTGTGTTTTTCTTTTCGTTTTTATATTGTCGTTTGATATTGTGTGTGTGGTATGTGGACTTTTGCCAAAAACTTTTATAATACCTCCTCGTCGACACACTCCATCAATTTGTCTTAATTTATAATCGCTACGGATTACAGTGTTAATTACGTTGCAGTGCTACATTTACGAGAAACATGCCGACAAGTCGGCTTTTTTTAAACAGTTTTTTTTATTATTATTCCATACTTCTCACTTTTTTGTGTGTGTTTTTTGATTCTTTTATAAGGAGATTTTAATACCTCCCTTCCTCTCTTTCACAAATGAATAAATAATAAAGTTGCCGGACTAATAGTATCAATTTGAGGTTTAATTAATAATTCCTAGACGGAAGAATTTAATAAATTAATTCTAATACGTAAATATAATAACATTTTTCTAGAGAAAAATTATAATAAAGATATGAAGTGTGATTTATAATCTAGTTTATATTAAATTAATTAGTTTTAAACTATTATTTTTTAATTAATTAACATGATTTTTTATAATAAAAAAAAATTGTAATTGTTTTGTATTCCGAGTTTAAAAAAAACATGTGTAATTATGAGGAAAAGGAATTTAGAAATTTAAAAAAGCGCTTGTTCTTTACGATGAGCAGCTTTAGACCCAATATACATATAAATATATTTTTGTAACAACAAACGTTTATCAATTCATCATTGAAATAAAGAGATATAAATTTGTAGAACAGTATTATAAACATAAAAAAGAAATGAACAAAAAACAGCATAAAATAAATTATTTAAAAATAAAGAAAAATTAATAAGATTATCTATTAAAACTTGTTTATATTTCCGTAATAAAAAATAATTGTTATACTGCTAAAAATAATATGTCATAATGAGTTTGTCACAGTAATTAGATTTTAAATACATACTTTACTCAATCAAGCATAGTTAATCTGGCAACACTAATTATGATGTACTACATTAAAAAGTCCTCAGATATTCGTATACAGCCATGCATACATATTTCTCACACGGAATTAGAACTTACATCTTCTACACTTTATAAATAGAAAAGCATAAAGAGAAGAACAAAAAAAAAAAGAAAAAATCTCTTAAAAAGAGCCATCATTACTAAATAAACAAACACACGCTCACCCTATGCACAAATGTACTTAAAATTCATATCAACAATGAGAGAAATCTTCAAATAGCAGTAGAGTGAGTGAGTACATAATACAACAGCTTAAGCATCCAAGTAGTAAAGTAATCGCTTCTCTAATTAAGTGCTTTACTCCACTACGTTACACCACCAACATAAAGCTTAAGTATTGTTGTTGTTGCTTCTTGGAATAAAAGTTATTTTGTTGTTGTTATTATTATTATTTTTGTAATATAAATAGAAAAACACCCTGAATAAGAATACCAACCAACAACTAAATAAAATGAAAAAAAATGGGAATTATAATAAAAAACAATTTGAAAAAAATCCGCAAAGCTTTGAAAAAAGACAACATAAGACCTGTGTTTCTCATTTCTACACTTTTAATACAAACGTTCAAATGAAAACAACAAAAAAGGGAAACAAGTACTTGTGCAAGTGTATGTTTTAGCACAATTGCTTGGCGTTTACAATGTTGCTGTTGTTGTAGCAGTTACTTTTAATACCTTCTTTTTTCTAAATTTCTAGAGAAAATATTTAATCAAATGGAAATTGTTGTGGTATTAGTGTATGTGTGTGTTTGCATACGTTCTTAGCTTGAGCAGATAAATGCGAGAAATATGGTTTTGACCAACAAACCAAACCAAGCAACTAACTTTCCTGTTGAAAAAAAAAAATAATAATAATAATTTGAATATAAAAAAACACCTTTAGAAAAATAAGCTGTTACATACTTGACTCTAACCGTTGTTACCCAAGACGCAGAGACATATACATGTACGCTTTTACCGGTATTTAGGTACGTACATATGTATTGCATCAACAAAACCAAACAATATGAAATACATTTTCTTGAGACCCTAGAGATTCTACCACCTCTGAGACTTTATAATACTCGTAATAACTGAAACCGCACCCAGTCAACTCATTCAATCATTATGTATGTACACACATACGCACATACATATGCGATATAAAACACGTTGTTGTTGTGGTTTTTATTTTGTTGGCAATGGTAATACATTAACAGGGTACTGCAAAATGTTAATGTTATTCCAAGTCTTTACCATAAACATTGGTATGAGGTATTCAAATTACCTTCACCTTTCCATCTTTCTGGCAACATAGGACTCTGTGGCTCAAAGAACTCTTCATTTTTTGAGATCAAGAACGAATCAAGCCAATGTGAGCGTATTTCAGTGTTATGCGTCGATGGAAATAAATATAGTAAGACAGGGCAAGGTGTTGGAGTAACGAGTAATTTTTTATTCGCTTGGGTTTTGAAAGTTGGAAAAAATACAGAAAATTTGAAAAAGTTAATGAAATATGTGCATATTTATTTGGGGCAATTTCATGTAAATGTCGTTCGCAGCTACGCCGCTCCAATTTTTGAATACTTTTTTCAGCATTTCCAGCTGAAGTTGTGGTTGGTTTGCCCCGATACTCGACAGACTTCTCGTATCCAAACAAAAAACATTCTAGTGGGGTCAAATTGCATACTCTTGGCAGCTAAGAGGCTGCTCCACAACGTGAGATCAATTGCTCACCAAACTCGTCTTGTCAAATTCACATGTTAATCAAGTCCAATTCTTTCATTTAGGTCAACGAAAGTCGGCAATCACTCCAGATGGTCGAATAACACAAGCCTAATTGTTGATAACGCCGAAAAATTGCCATATGGTATAGCGATCTTCATTGACACTCGTCGTTATAAAAGCAATATTCTCCTTGGTAAGCACCCTTCGCATACGAGTTAGTGGATTATGTCCAATAAAAAGAAGCTGTTGCGGAATTTTCTTTGTGTTGTAACAATTGATTGTCCGAAATCCGAACGTTAGCATAATTATATTAGGTTCTTATAAAATTTTATCAAATTTTTTATTGCCTACGAAAAATGAATTTAAAATCTATTCAAATAAAAGAGTTATAATTATCAGATCAATCAGTCGAAGTTGACCAACGTGATATAGTATTTTGTAATTTTTATCTAGTCACCATGTATTTATTAATGGGTTATTGTATTTAATTTTATTAGACTTAAGCCACAAATATATTTTTTAAGAAAGAATAATAGAAATCACCCTTGCTTTCTGTTATTCAAACTCAGCTGGTGTTATTGTAGTTACAGAAATTTTTTTCTTCAAATTATTTTTTTATATACATACATACATACATACATACATACATACATATATGTACATCTTAATTTAAATAAAGTTTTCAAATCATAAAACTAAAACACAAAAACACATTGGATCTACATATCTAGTGCTAGATAAATAATGTTATGCATGATGTTTGCTGTCAGAGAGCCCTACAATCATCTGTTTCGTAGTCGACTGAGTGCAAAAGTGTTTCTTTTTGATTATAGTAATGGTTATGTAGGGCATCATGGGTATCATTCGTAGAATTTTGTTTTGGTATCTTTTGATATTCTTCATGTTTGCTTACAGTTGAGTTTCTATTTTTAATTTCATTTATAATACTTTTGGCTCCGTTTGATAAGATTTCAACTATAAAGATGTACATACATAGTATATCCAATTACTTAACATTCATGTATTGTGGTATTATTTAATTTTTGATTCGACTTGCTGAACAATGTAAAGGTTATGCAAATACATTTTTACTTGTTGATCTTTATTCTCCATTACTTCCATCGCTTCTCCAATATTCATGTACGCTCTCTAAATGCAGAATAGTGGCAAATGTTGAACTATGATCATATTCACTTTGACATGTTGGGGGCTTTGAATATCAATGGCTTGAGAAACATCTGTGAAGAGAGCATAACTAAGATGTTATTAAAACTATTTGCCTTATCAATTCAATTTTATCAAAATCAATCTTTGCATTTGTTATTAAAATACAATTATTTTTTATAGAAATATATTGTGATTACGCCAATAACATTAAAATATAGAAAAATCATTGAAATAAAATATAAAATAAAAGTGAAAGTGAAAGCGAAAGCGAAAAAACTGTTGCCGAAACAATCTACAAATTAAATAAAATCGTTAAATTCATAAACTAACTTTAAGATCAATTGATAAAATGTTCATTTAATTAATGGAAAATTATAACTAAAAGTGAAAAAGCACTTGAGATTGAGAACAAATAAGAATTAAAAAAAATATATATATTTTCATAATTATTGTTGAATGACTGAATGACTTACTAACGAGGTAGTCATTACAAAACACAAAAAAAGAAAATACATAATAATAATAATAAACAACAATTTACCGGCGTTTGTTGCCAGAAGTTGTGTTATTATCGTCCGGGTAGTTTTCGATTTTTTTTCGTAAGAGAAAAATCAAAACTTCACACGGTACAACGTTTGAAAAAAGTTAACAAAATAGCGATTATTGTACGTGTTGAGTCTTCCAGTGGCAATGCACAGCAACAGGATGGTGTTTGTGCAGCTGCTGCCGCCGAAACAGCCGTTGCTGCCGTTACGGGCACAACAGCGGCGGGGCTATCAAAAAGTACTAAAAAATCATCACAATCATCACCATCGACATCGACATTATCTCCAACAGCAACGACAATTACTACAACAGCACCCCCATCATCAACATCTTCGACACTATCGCTATCAACAACTGCTGTCATATGTGGCCAGAATCAAAAGCAGCAACAAACAAATAAAATTGCCACAGTTGCTACAAAATCGGCAACGAATTTATCAACAGCAGCACGTTCTAATATCATTAAAACAACAGCAAGTTTTTCCAAAACAACAACTATCAATGAACCTTTGTCGTCCGCATTATCAACGACTACAGTTGCACCAACAGCAATATCATCAACTTTGTTATCTTCAACGTATCCAACATCATTATCGACGTTATCATCATCAACAACAACAACAACATTATCCTCAACTGCTGCAAAAACTGCCACAGCAACTGTGCAAAAGGTGAGTCGTTTGTCTGTCCAGAGTTATGCTGCTGCCTGTCACTACAAAGTTTCTCGTTGTATGAGGAAAATTTAACAGACAATAAAGAAAGATAACCTCTGGCATCAAAGCTAAATCATTGTTGGTTTTAATGTTTTGTTTCTAAAAAAAAAAAATATTTTGTTTATGGGAAATGTTTTCAGCAATTTTTTCTTTCATCTTCTTCCAAAAAGTGGGACAAAAAAATAATAATAACAAAACTTTTGATCTTACATTACAATTTATTTTATTACAAAATAAATTTAAAAAAAATTACGTTTTCGTAGCAAAAACTTATTTCATTTTTCAATTTTGTTTATTTTTTTATCAACACAACAGGGTTCTGATAAGTTAGGAGCCATAGTTTTTCCTTCTACGCCCACTCAACAAATTTCAAATGCTACCCCAAGCCCTACAACACCTCGAAAATCATCTGATTACCCTCAGCAGGCGACTAGCTCAGCTGCTGCACCATCACCATTAGCATCATCAGTAACTACGACCAGTTGTTTAACGACAAGTACCACAGCACCCGCCTCTAATGCTACTTCAATAGCAGCAGCAACAGCATCGAATTTGCTGCAAAAATCTGGCAACAATAATGAACCTTCCTCGGCACCACCATCGCCATTTACTGCAGGACCACCACCACCACCACCACCCTCAAGTGGGGCAACGGTATCATCACCAGCTTCGTCATCAAATATTAATCAGGGAGGAGGTAGTACAACAACAACAGTTCATCCGAGTCATGTACATGCAGCACATGTACATCCACATGAAAGTAGTAGGCCATCATCGACAGGCGGCAGCGGTAGCAGTGGCAATATGATGATGTCTTCTGGTTCATTGCCACCGCATACTATATACGCAGGACCTACGCCACCGGTTGGGCCTAACATGATAGTTGACAAGTCAGCGTTGGGTCCACCCCATGCTTCTCATATACCGCCTGCATTTTCGACAGCCAATCAGGTAAGTCTTGCTCCACAGTTTTGTTTAGAAAGAAATTTTTTTTAACATTTTGCACTTTCTGTTTCTTCTAGCTTCCTAATGATCCTCGCACTGCTCTGACATCACCTTCGCCATCAGGGCCTTCGCCTCATGCGCAACAGCATCAACAACAACAGCAACATCCTCATGCCTCTAGTGATAGTCCATTTGGTAATAAGCATATAGCGGGTTCTCCATCACCTGCCGCTGGTAATCTCATGTCACCTGCTGCTCCTCCATCGCTGCCACCACATAGCAATGCATCGCCTCTACAAGTTATGCATTCGAAATCAGCGACAGGACTGCCTCAGCCATCCCAAATCGTTGGTAGTAATTCCACAATAAATATGCAGCTGCCACCAGGTGCTCAAATGCCACCATCATCCGCGGGTGCTGGTTTAATGTCTGGACCACCAGGAAGTTTTAATACTTCTGGTTCTTTAAATAGTAGATTAGGGCCACCACCTCCTACTCATCCATTTCCCCCTTCGAGTATGCACTCAACAGCAAGTACACAGCATCCTCAGTCGATAATGATGAAACAACAAAATGAAGTTGAAAATAGGGAAAAAGGCGTTCACGGTCCTGTTCCGCCACCACCTATGATGAATGGTTACCTGCCGCCATTTGCAAATAGTAGTGTTGGCCATATTCCACAGAATAGTGCCGCCTCTAGGATCTCACCTCATGCAAATGCTTTGCCTTCAACGGCCACACCACCTGGTGTGCCGCATCACCAACAACAGCAGCAACAGCAGTCACAAGCACAGACGCAGCTGCAGACACCATCGTCATCATCAGCGTCTATCAGTAAGCCCTCATCGTTAGCTATAACATCAACTGCCTCGTTTCACGTCTCTTCGTTGGCTTCTTCTATGCCTCCAGCGTCTCATCCTCCACCACAACAACCACCGTCATCAAGCGCCTCTTCAATGATTACTTCAATGGCCAAATTCTCGAGCAGTAATAGTAGCAGTAGTATGCCTCCCATACAGACAACAGCAGGAATTTTTCCAGCGGGTCTACCGCCTGGCTTACCACCTGGTGTGGCGCCTCCCGGTATGATACCGGCTGGTTTGCCTCCAAATGGCATTTCACCTATGTTATTACATTCATCGCCATATCGCCCGCCCTATCCAAATTATCCTTTATATGCCCCCTACAGTGGGTTGCCTCATAGTCCATATTTGCCGCCTGCAGTGCCATCGCCAAGTGCCTCGCCACGTACCAGTCGAGAATCTCCTATGATGCAGCAAATGAACAACAAGCCAGCCAGTTTAAGGCCGCCAACACCGGTAAGTCAATCGTCAACTACAGGGCATACGATAGCAGGATCGATAAACAACAGTGGTAGTGGATCTAATACACCTACAAGTTCGACGCCTACTACAGTTCCCACTCCGACTTCGCAGTCAACACCGTCGTCGTCGTCAACGTCAAATCAAAGTCAACATGGTCTGCCACCGCCACACACATCTTCCTCAATTGCTCCACATATGCTACATCATCCTCATCTGCCCTATCCTCAAACGCTGCAATTACAGCCACAAATTTTGGGTGGACCTCTTCCACCGCCGCATCATCAATCGGCTGCTCTTGGGCTACCACCCCACCCATCAGTACCTCACTCGGCACACAGTATAGCTAATGTAACAACAACTACATCGGCTTCTACGCCACTCAGCGCTACAATAAGCAGCGGAGGAGTGGCAAGCGGCTTGACACCCTCATCGTCTCTTGCACGTGAAGGTGCTCAGATATTGGCAAACCCTCATCCTCATTTGATGGGTCATCCACATTTGGCACCACCACCACATATGCCACCCTTACCGCCACATATGCTGCCACCACATCCGGCACTTTTAAGAGGAGCATCACCTACAACTTCCATTAGTAGTAGTCAGGCAGCCAACACGTCCACATCAACCACATCGTCATCGTCAACATCTGTGATTCACAAAGGAATTTCACCACAAACCGAAAGTCCCTCAAAAGAGCGTAGCAATAGCGATAATAACGTCAGTTATTTAGTACGCTCCTCAACTGCCAATACTCATTTAGGTGGTCCAATGGCAAATACATCCTCTTCGCCGTATATAACAACGAGTGGAGGTGGAACAGCGCCACCACCGTTGCCAATACCACATTCTGCTGCTTCACTGGCTATATCATCCAATAATTCGTATAGTTGCACGGTTTCGTTGCCAACAAACACGCATGTCTCAGGTGTTATGTCTATGATGACAACTACACAGCAGCTGCACCAACCTCCGCCATCGGCAACATTACAATACGGTCCGGGTCCTAAGGCGACAACAATGTGGCCGCCAAGGTAAGTTTATTAAATACTAAGGAGGAAAGAAAAAATTTTAATTTATTTCCATTGCAGCTCTACGTCGTTATCTATACAACCACCGACGTCAGTAGCCACTTCACATGCTTCCTCGAATTTGGCTACACGCCCAACGCCACCGCCACCTGTTACAAGCACTGCAGCGGTATTACCACCTCCGATTTCGGTTTCACCACATACACCAACTTTGCATTCCGCCTCGACTGGTATACCGCCACAGCCACCCGGTTTACCACCTGGGTCAACTACCGGATTTCATCCACAATATTTTGTGCCTCCTATGCCGCATCATCCATCAGTAGCCGCTTCTGCAATTGCTCCACCAGTTGTTAGTTCCATGGGTAGTAGCAGTTCGCTAACAAATACATCAGCCACAGTGTCATCTTCCATAACGTCTTTGGCAAACAGTGCTCCCATTACTACAACAACACAGAGTTCAGCGCCACATCCCTTTTCGGCGGAATCATTATTTCAACCCAGTAAAAGTAAGTTAGAGGGAGGGAATATTAACAATATTAAAGTAAAACTTTTAATTTCATTTAACGTTACAATTAGATGACCAAGCAGATTTGTTAAGACGTGAATTGGATAACCGATTTCTCGACCGAAGTGGTTTGGCAGTGCCGCCTTCAAATCAATCAACGGCTACGGCTCATGCTCAACAGCCGCCAACTTCAACTTCAGCACCACCACCCGGTGCTCCTACTGCCTCACCATCGTCATCAGCTACACCTACGCCGACTTCTACAACAGCATCGGCCTCTGCTGCTTCTAGTACACAAGGAGTTGGTAATCTCTCTGCCGGACCACCACCATCAGCAGGGCCTTCACCACACACACCCGGTGCCGCAGTTCCTTCACCTTATTTAAGGCAAGAATTACATCATCATCAACACCAACACACTCATCTGCATCAACATCAGCAATTGTTGCCGACAGCTTTGGCAGCTGCACCACCACCAGCACCGGCACCCCTTTTTCCTCCACCACTTTTTAAAGATATTCCCAAACTGGCAGCCGTCGAATCACCGTTTTATCGTACGGGCATAAGTTTACCCGCTTATACGGGTTACACGCCAGCCGGTCTCCTGCATCCCGGCCTAGGGGGTGCTACACCATTTATGCCTCCCAGTCATTTAACTTCATTTGCGCCAAAGGTAGGTTTCTTCATATGCAGTTTTTCTCTCCTGCCACAAATAATTACTCTTATAATTTTATTATAAGCATTTCTTAAACCTTTTTTATTATAAGCATTTCTTAAACCTTAACCTTAACAAGTCGCTTAATAAAAAACTTTGCAATACAAAAAAAAATTGTTTAAAAAATTGTTCCAATCAATCACAAACAGCTGTTTTTAATGAAAGCACTCTTTTTGACATGAATTAGTGAAATTGTCTATTTTTATGTATTCTATTAGAGTTTAGTAGGCTTCATTTCGTTTCTAAGGTTTACAGTCTAAGATGTACAGTCTGTTGTATTATCATTGTTATATGTTCTACTAATTTAATACGAATTATTTAGAAACAAACTATACTTCTTCGAGTCATACTCGTTTTTATAGATCAGTTGTTCTCATTATAGACCTCAAACAAGTAAAGTGCTTGCTTGGTTCGAATTTATTTAAAATCATTAGTAAACAGTTCACAATATGATGCTTCATATTAATTACAAAGGTTAAAGTTCAATTAAAGCAAACAAACAAAAAATTCGTATAAAATATATTTTTTGTGTTGCAAAGAGAAACATTTATTAAAAAACAAATCCTTTTTAACATTTTCATTGAAAACAACATTTTTTCCTACTCCATTCCATTTTCATGTTCATTAAATATTTAAAATTGTTATTGTCTTCATCATCACAACCACCACCATTTATAATATCATCATCACCCAATTAATCCAAATCATCACCACCATCCATTACCACCTACAAATTTAAAAATTTTATTTAAAAAAAAAAAAATCGCCAACAATCAGACGATACAACCAACAACGCCCTCCACAAATCCACAACAAACACCTCAACCACCTTTGCCAACTAATATTGTAGATTCCTCTTCTAAATCCATTAAATTTACGGTATGTTTCTTAAATTTTTCAATGCGTTTTTACTACAACAACATGATATGACGATATATTCCCATCCTCTTTCAAATTGTTTACCATTATCTGTTACATAACAAATATTTTTTTCTAAATATTTTTTAATTTTTACAGAAAACTGGACGTTGGAACGCTATGCATGTACGTATTGCGTGGGAAATTTATTATCATCAAAATAAGCAGAATCCAGATAAATTGGCTGCAGCAGCTGTGGCTAGTGGTTCTGCAAATAGTGCAGGAAGGTCGACACCTGGTGGCTCAGCATCCAGCAGTAGTGGTACCAGTGTGACACCTACAGCTACTGCAACACAGGCAAGTACAGCATCATCATCTGGCTTAGGAGCAGGTCCTTCTGCTTCTGCTGTATCGGCCATGAGTATGAAAGCTTCGCCGGCCTTATCACTAAGTGCTGCTGCTTCGCCGCATCTTTTGCACCGACCCGGTGAATTACCACCGGCAGCAGCTTATGCTACAGCATTACCAGGGCGTTCACCATTTGATACTTCACCGCTATCGACCAGTTTCATTGGGGCACCACCTAGTCATATAGGTAAGTGTCATCTTGTGTTATCCCGTATCTTGTATTTCGAATCAAAATACACAATTAGGATGCAATTCAATATGATTCGTTTGCTTTTTAGGTACTGCTGTATCTCCTTTTGGCCGCTATGTGGGCCCTTTTGGTTTTGGCTTGTCACCTTTTGGTCGAGAAATACAACTTGGCGGTGCTTTACACGATCCTTGGAGAACGTAAGTTATACTGGGAATAGAATTCTTAAACAAGTTCTTTTAAATATTTTTGTATCTTCTTTGTTAGAGCTGCTCTACAACGCACTGTGCCTTATCATCCAGCGGGAGCACCACCCGGCTGGCCTATGAAACCAGATACCACAGCATTAGATAATGCTCGCCGTGAGGCTGAAGAACGCGAACGTGAACGTGAGATGCGCGAAAGAGAACAACGAGAACGTGATAGACAGAGGCAACGTGAACGCGAGGAAAGGGAACGCAAAGAAAAAGAAGAGAAACTTAAGCGTGAGCAACAAGAAAGAGAAATGCGTGAGAGGGAACGAGAAAGAGAACGTAAAGAACGAGAACGTAGAGAGATGGAAAGACGTGAAATGGAGAGAGAAAGAATGTTGCAGCAGCAACGCATTAACGAGAGCAATAAATTATCGCAGGCTGCAGCAGCGGCGGCTGCGATGAATTCAGCACGAGAAAGATCGCCTCATCGTAGTGTAACCGATATAACAGGTGGCCCCGCAGGTCCTGGTCAGGAGATGCGCATTAAAGAGGAAATGCCAAGAACTAAAGAAGAGCAAGACGCCATGATGATGAGAGCATCGGCGGCAGCTGCCGCAGCCGATCCTCGCTATCAGCATCAGTTGGCCCAGGCCCAAGCTAATGCAGCAGCAGCGGCTCATCATGCATCTTTCATGGCTAGTCGTCACGGCCCGCATGGCGTGCCGCCGCCACCACATTTAGCACGACAAATGATGCCTACGTTAGGGGGACCTCCACTTACACACTTCGGTCCTGCAGGTCCTCCAGGTTGGCCTATGGATCCATATCGAGATCCATATGGCATGACAGCTTTACGCTATAATCCTTTAATGGAAGTAGCTCTCCGACACGAGGAGGAACGTCACAAAGCGGCCATGAGCATGTATGCAGTGCAATCAGCAGCCCATTTAAGAGGTAAAGAACCATCACCTATACCGCCACCTTCCGGTGTAGTAGGGCCTCTGGGACCACCACCACCTCCTCATCATCGCCTACAGCAGGGGCCAATGGGTGGTCAACCACCGCCACAGGGACCACCATCCACATTGGGTGGTAAACCTGCAACTATGGGTGGCATGCCTCATCCAATGGTCGTAGAACCGTTAATGGCACCCAAAAAAGAAGAACCCGGGGGACCCCCCAGTGGTGGCGTTATGAGTATGGCACCACCACCAACACAATCCGCAGCCCCCAATACCCCAACCGGCCGATGATAAACTACTACTAAAGAGCTTTCAAGGTTTAATTTAAAAAAAAAATTTTAAAGTTACCATCTAAAATCTAAAATAATACAAAAACAACAAAAGAAATATCAAAAGAATAAATATTATATAAAGTAAATTAAACGGTAAAGAGACCAAGTAATCTTTAAAAGAAATATATATTGTATGATATTTATATATAGATAACATATACATACATAGAAAAAGAAAACACAATTCCCTTAAAAAAAACTGTGTATATTTTTTTGTAATAATGTTCTTTCACTCTCGCTTTTATGTTTTTATAACTAAAAAAGTATTTTTATTTTTTAGATTAAAGAAACAGTAAATCAATAAAGTGTAAAAATGATTAATTTAAATAAATGTAAACTTCTTAAACTTTCCAAATATATTCCTTCCCCTCCCCCTGCCCTCTCCTTTCCATTGAAGTCGTTTGTAAAAAGAGTAAAAATGTTTTAAAATTCCAAAAACTTAAAAAAAAGGAAAAAAATAATTAAAAAAATAAAAAATTACTATAAATAAAATGAAATAAAACATATAACAAAGTATATAAAAAACAAAACTTATATGCAATATTATATAATAAAAAAACCTAAGTAAAAAAAATACAAATAATTAAATAAAAAAGGATAAAAATGGAGAAAAAACGCAGAGAAATTTAACTACCAATTATGAAATTGGTATATATTATAATTACACAAAGTATATATATATATATATAATAAATATAAAACTATTTTATTATGTTTTTTAATATTATTTTTTATTTTAATTTTTTATTAGGAAATAGGACGCTTCATACTTAGAGAGCATTTGTATTATTTGTATAGATTTTTTCTATTGATTACTATTAAATAATTATTATAATAATAAATATTAAATTATACTATTATTATTTATAATTACTGTACTAAATGTTGTTCAAAAAAAAAAATGTAAAAATAAAACAAAAACAAATATTAATTATTATACAAATATATGATTTTTTCTTATAAAATAAATAAAAATAAATCAAATGATGTTAACAAATTTGCTAAATATTAAATCGAAAAAAAAAACTAATAATTAAGAACATAATTTATACTGTTAAATAATAATAAAAAAAATTAAGAGTAAAACAAACAAAAATATAACATATATAGTTAAAAAGAAAAACCGAAAAGAAAAAAATTTTTAGTAGTTTTTTTTTTATTATTATAAACAATAAAAAATAATAAACTTTGATATAAATATAGCAAGAACAAATCCCCATAATTTTGCTCTCTTTCCCCTCCTACACTTTACTACACCCTCCACCACCTCTCATACAACTCTTAAGCATTATGAAAAAAAAAAAATAAAATTATATATACATATATGAGTAATAACAAACTGATTATCAATTATAATTATACTTTATATGCATATATACATAAAAAAACAAAATTAACATTATTAAGCTAAAAAATTAAAAAAAATACCAGAAAAAATTTAACACAAAATCATATATTATTATAAAAAAATTAATATAATTATTATATAAAAACAAATTATTATACATTTAAGTAGCTTTACGATTATTTATAAACAACAACAAAAAACAAAAACAAAAATAATTCAAAAATATACAATTATTTGAAAAAAAAAACAACAAATTTGTTTATGCATAAAAATCTTTGAAAGAAGAAAACAAAAAAAGCATTTTTAGGCATATTTATATATTTCTGTAATTTAATTGTAATATTAATGGATAAAAAAACTACACACAGAACCTAAAATACACCTATAGACACATACATACGTACATATATAAACATACAGACAGACAGACAGTCAGACATTAACCAACCAACTCGTAACAAGGAAAACAAACAAAACAAAAAAATATAAATTTAATAATAAATCGAAGAAAAGAATACAAAAAAAAGATTGAAAATATATAGAGAAAATTTGAAAATAATAGCTGTGTGTATGTCATTCACTACTCTGTGTTATCTAAAAAAAGAGATCTTAAAAGTATTTCTAAAAGTAAAAAAAAAACAATTCGTGATAATAATTATTCGCGAAAGGGGTGAATACATATACATATTCAAATTTTTTAACTTATAGTGGGTGTCTCAATAAAAAAATATATATAAATTACACAAATGTACATATCGCACTTGTACCGCTAAAGTGAGGCAACTCAAATTTTTCAAATTTTTAGTAAAAGCAAAGACTTCTGTTCAATATGAAATTTATGTTTCTAAGTGTAGAAAGTTACAAGATTATTTTTTACAAAGCAAGAAACAGTCTAGTTTACTTTGTATCGATACAGTAGTAAAACCGAATCGTTACAATGTATTTTGACGTTTTCGAATTCATCCTATATCACAAAAAGGGGTAACAAGCAGCGTTTGAATTTTGTAAAATTGTATTAGTACATTAGTTATTAGACCAAATTAAGAACCTTCCATTATTACCGTTCCAAACATATACAAAAATCAACATTTACTTTGTATGAGAGGTACTACTCCCATTTATCCAATTCCACCCGCTTTTTGACTTATGATTTGTATTGACCACAAAGTTATTTGAGCCAAATTCAGAAACTTACTATTACCATTTTAAAGATAGGAGACATAGGCTATATATATATATTTTTTTTTTTGTGGTGTCAGTGGTGAGGGATCCCTCATACAAACCAAATATTAATAATCGCATATCAAAAGAACTGTATCAGCAAAAATCGTAAAACTTTGCCTCAATTGCTTTCATTTGAACTGATTTATTGGAAAGATGTAGGGCGGGTATAAACATCCAAATTAACTATTATCCAAAAAACTATTATAGCGAAAGCTTAAATATTGAATTTGGAATATGTGGGCAACGACAACTGTTCTTCGTGCGTAGTTATCTACCCACTTCAGCCAAAAAACGGGTATTGCAGAAAGCACATTGGATAAAAACTATCTCTATATATGCATGCATGATATATAAAAATGAAGATTGTATACAACTGAAAAGCAGAATCTACAGTGTCTTTCTGAAAGGAACTATAGGGAAGGAACTATATATAGGGACAAATGGAAAAAGTAAAAAAATTAACTAAGATAGTATTTAAATAATACTTAATATGAGGGTAGCGAAGCACAACGGGTTTTATCTAGTACAAAAATAAAATTTTTTATGGGCGTGGTACTGCCCAGTTGAACAAATCAGTGATAGTACACCTTTCCCAAGCATCTATTGCTGTGTAAATCGGTTTAGTGGTTCTGGGAGTTATAAAATGACGAACATAGGACAACTTATTTTTATACACATATGCGAATATCTATTTAAAAGAAGATAAATGTACTGTAGTCTTAAAATAATAATTTAAAAATTAAAAAGGAAGAACATTTTTTGGAAAGTGCCAAAATATGATTGACCGTGTCATTGTTCCATTAAGTATTCAATTGTGCCCAAAATGGCACGATTAAGCCACATTTTCCAATTGTGGTAAAAAGTGCATTTTTGGCGAAAGAGTAGAGAAAATGATGTCAGATTTTTACAGTGGCCAGATATGAGCTCCAAATATCATTCTCTTGCAAAAAGTGAGATTTGACAAACTTGGAGTTGACTCACTTTAGCGTTAGATGTGCGATATTTACAAATATAGGGTGGTCCAACTATAATGCACGATATTAATTATTAGTCACATCTTAACTTTAAGTATTTTTGTAAAACTTAATTTTACGTTTCTTTGTTTCAGTGTTTGACAATACACACAATTAAGCAGCGCGTTAAGATTGTCGAAGTCTTTTACGAAAATGGGTGTTCAAATCAAAATGTTTTTCATGCACTTTGTGATTTTTTTGGTCAGCATAATCGACCAAATGTTTCCACAATCGGGAGAATTGAGTAAAAGTTTCAGCAAACTGGGTCTGTAGGAAATGTGGAAACACCGGTGCATGCTCGCCTAGTTCGGTCTAGGCTGGCGACGTCATGGCCTTACTTCTTTGAAAATGAGGTCTGCCAAACAGTCACCGTGATTGTTGTTCGCTATCGTGAGATGATAACAGATTCCTTGTGGCCAGAAATTGAGGATATGGACCTAGACGATATGTGGTTACAACAAGATGGTGTCACTTGTCACACAGCTAAGAAATTCGATGTTCGAGTTATCTCATGTTGTGGCGATGTTAATTCTAGCGCACGGTCATGTGATATGACACCGTTGGATTCTTTCTATGTGGATATTTAAAAGAAAAAGTGTACATCAATAAACCAAGAACAATTCAGGATCTAAAGGATGATATAATGCGTCACATTACCGACATTGAATCTCAATTATGAAAATATGGACCGACAAGTAGAACCGTGGCGAGTAATGTTTTGTTTTACACATAATTGTCATAGATCCTTCTATCATAATAAGAAATATTAAGATAATTCTCTGAAAACTTTTTGTTTTATTTACAATTAACATCGTGCGTTTGGTTTGGGCCACCCTTTATATACTCATTTAATTTGTATAAATATTTTTACTGCCAATGTATTAGCTTGATATCGTACTCCATACATTCATGACATTGTTGCAAATAAAATTTCTGTACATATCGTAATTTTAACGTAAGGTTTGTGTCTATGCTGGGAAAATTTGTAACCATGTATGTTGTGTTTAAAAATTACGCGAGATGTGGTATAAGAACTATGTATTGGTGTCTTTACTTTATATTAACCTATTGTGAGCGGGATATTTATTTCAAGAATGAGATAGTTTTGGAAAGCAATGTTGTAATCCTTAATATAATGTAATATAATATAAATTATATTTCCATAGCGTCGACAAATATTATTTTCATACTCTAATACTCAATATTGCAGCATTATTCTGCTGACAACAGTATGGTTAGCTGTAAACAATATTTCTATCAAAGTTCTACAAAAACAGTTCGTAGCCTACCAAATTTTCAAATAAAATTTAAAACTTAATTTTTAAATTAAAATCGAAAAATTATATTTTTATGGAGTTAATACGTTAAAAAAAATTAACTCAAAGTAAAGTCATTTTTTTTTAATTATAATTAAGAGGAAAAATCCACCAAAAGTGTATGTAATTTTTAACAAAAATAATCTGTCATATATGTATTTGACGGAAAAAACTTAACCAATATTTTACATATACTTAAATGGCGATATTATAAGCCATTGGCTTTTAGCTTGAATCAGATTCCAAGCGCTTCGATCTTGATGTGCATTGTTTCTTGAATTTCTTATGTCAAGTTTTGAATAATCAGTTCAGTATTCTGTGGCGAAGAGGATGAGTATAAACGACACACTCACAAGTGATCTGGTGAAAATCTCTGAGTTTAGTCATGTCAAGAGATAGATTTTTATGCACGCAAGACCCAATGTTGTTTTTTTAATACACAGGCGTGATGGTGTGGTGTCATCTGTGTCTATGGGTAATGTAGATATTGAGAAATCAGATGATATTGATGTTTTAGGCATAATAATTTGCTGTGACGTTCATTGTAACGATTATATACTTCGTGTATCAAAAGAAGCATTCAAGTGCCTCGATTTTTTAAGGTGGTGCGAAAATACTGCACTTCATCTGAACTCCTTAATATTTACAAGACTTATATCCGACACAAGACGGAATACAACACTCATTAATGGAGCTTCTTGATCACGTATAGGAGAGGAAGAAGGTACTCATTAATGACGATAGGGTATCGATTCATTAGAGCATCGTGTTCTGACTAAATTAAGGTATAAACTCGAAGCCGGCATATTCCCACCCTTAGGCACTACATTTTGGGTTTAAATTAAACAAATGTAAGGAAATTTAATTTAATTGTTTTTTATTTTCGGTTTGTTATTTTTATATTTTTTTTGGTAAAATTTATATTTAACGGTTTACATACCTTATATTTGCGGTCTGAATCTTAAAAATTTCAATTGAGTGTTTTTTATATTTTATGTTTCCGTTCAAATTTTCATTTAACGTTTTTTATATTTCTAACTTTCGGACTGAATTTCAATTTAAATTTCCATATCTCCGGTCAGCATTTAAAAATTTAAAAATTTGATTTAAACGGTTTTCTGAATTTTGAAAATATGAATTTAACGGATTTTGTATTTCCGGTTTGAGATATTTCATTTTTGTTAATGTCGTAGTATATTTCTAATTTGATATTTCATTTTTGACATGTTATTTCCAGTTCGACATATTTTATTTCCGGTAATGTATTTTTGGTTTAATATTTCATTTTCCGATTTCTTATGTTAATTCCGGTCAAATTTAAAATTTATAGTTTTTATATTTTCGGCCGAATTTGTCTATCCGGCTTGGTTATTTCCGGTCAAATTTGTATTTCCGGTTTGGTCATTTTCGGCTTTTGTATTTCTGGTTTTCTTTATTTCCGGTTTGGTGATTTCCGGCTTATGTATTTCCAGTTTGGTCACTTCCTGTCCAATTTGTATTTCCGGTTTTGGTAATTTCCGGTCGAATTTGTATTTCCGGTTTGGCCATTTCCGGCTTATGTATTTCCAGTTTGGTTATTTCCTGTACAATTGCATTTCCGGTTTGGTGATTTCCGGTCGAATATGTATTTCTGGTTTCGCGATTTTCTGGCCGAATTTTAATTCAACGGTTTTTATATTTCCGGTTCGACAGTTATATATTTTTATATTTCCGGTTTTGCATTTTATTTCCTGTCAAATTTTCATTTAACGGACAATACCGGTCTTAATTTAAGAAATTTGAATTTAACGATTTTTATATTTAAGGTCTCAAATTCGAAAATTTTTTTAATGTCTTTCTTTTTTATGTTTCGTGTTTAAGTTCAAAGAAATTAATTTAACTTTTTTCCCTTTTTTAAATTTCCGGTGACAATGTAATAAATTTAAATTTAACTGCTATTCAAACTGTAGTTTATTTTTTATATTCACAATTTAAATTTAATTGTTGTATTTTCATATTTTTAATTTGAACTTAACGGTTTTTTCTATAATAATCTTCACAGTCGAGTTCAACTCATACTTATATTACTTTCGGTATTTGCTGTATTAAGGCGCAAAGTTTTGTTGTTTTAATGTTTTATTCTTATACCCAAATGTGCTGCTGTTTCTCGAACTAGGTTAAGTCTTACTTGTATAGTTACACGAACGTATGAAAAAGAAGGGCAGATATCGTTATATTTATCATGATCTTCCAAATTGCATGAGACTCCATCCATGCTATGCTCTTTTCTGCACGATGGACAAGGCTTCTGATACTCCCGTGTCTGTTCTAACCGCCATGATACAGAGAATACAGCAATGATATTGGCTTCAAGAAGTTGGATTAAATCGGCTTCTGTGTTGCTATTGAAAAGCTAAAAAAAAGAAACATCACACCCTGACTGACTAAATGCACTAATTAATGGGTACTTGTTGACATTTGGAAGCTGGCTTTGGTACTTTAGTTAGGTGTAGTTTAAATTTTTCTTCATATTGTGGGAAAAACTCTTTGTAAGAGCTTTCCAGTGATTAAATAAAAAAATTTAAATTACATTTGCATCATTTAATTATTTATCGAAACATTTCCTTTTATGTCAGTGTTGCTTAATAAACGAATAATGTTGCTTAAAAACGAATAATACGAATAAAACGAATAAATTACTTAATTAAAGAAAAATAATAATAAAAGAAAAAATTATTCCTGTAAAATAGTGGTAACGTTTTTTTCGTCAAATATTTGACAAATGTAACTGTAGCTTAATAGTGAAATCAATATACGCAATCTGTCAAATTTCATTGTAGATTTCATCGCGTGCATTCGTGTTTATGATTTCATTTCGGATTGCATTCGAGATTTCATCAACATCAAAATATTTTGATATTGCATTGATGCAGATTGCGCTGTCTGTATTGTGATTTCATGTTTTTATCTGTTTAGCTTATTGAAGCTCTAAGCATTTAGATTACGGACTTCTTTCGCGATGTTATGCTATAATATAAAATAGCAGAACTGATATTGCGTTTATGACTTCATAGTTGATTGCAGTATGTGCGTCAAAACATGCAATCTGAATGAGAAATGCGTTGCGTAAATGGATTTCATTGTGTGTACCCATTATAAGAAAATTGCAACAAACTAACCAAACTACCAAACTGTTTTAAAACGACGAAAAACTACCAGTTTTGGTCCGATTAGACCAAGGCGGCATCGCTGTTTCGGAGATCTTATAGCGTTGCCATATATGTCTTAATAACATAATTTGAAAGCTATCACCGTACGGGATAAAAGTGATGCCAAGTGTAAATAAATTTAAAATTGGTTTTTTAACAAAACTATATGCAAATAGATATTTTTAAGAAAACGGATTAACGATTATTAAACAATCCCATAATAGCAAAAATTTGGAAATTATTTAGACATTTTAAGCAAAAATATGCATTTGGTCGAAAATCGTTTAATATATTTTCTTACAAATTTCTATAAATAATAAAAATATATTGTTACGAAAATAAAAATACAACACTGCATTGTGGGATTTTGGTATATGTCAAGTTGGCAGCACTGCCACATCGAATATCTTTACGTTACATTTGAATTAGCGGATATGGAAATAGAAGATGGTCGATATTTCCTGAGCATTCTAAAACCCCGACAATTAGGTATATAAAGTGGCTGTTTTACCTACATGTGAGTTAGTTATCATTTTGGCTGTCGTAAGATAAAGACGTGTTAAAGCGGAAATATAAGTGCTGTATAGTGAATATTAAGTTGTTATAAACTGTATAAAAGTTATTGTGTAGTAAATAAAAGATAACAGTAAAACAAGAAAATAAAAACGGTATTTATTTTATTTTAAACACAGTTTAAACGAACTCAAACGTTTTAAAAAGGTTAAAACGTAACAATATTAATTATTCGAATTGAATTTGAGTCTAATGGTTCTCGCAAATAAATTTATTGACAGATTACATTGGGAATCTTATCGCTTATTTTAAACACTAAATTGGAAAAAATTAAATTCTTTTTCAGAATCACTTTTTCTTGCTTTTCATTGATAGTCTGCAATTAAAGTTTTGGTAACAGTTTTGTAGATACTTCGATTTAAAAACAGAAAACAAAAAAAGGGACGCATTTGAGTCGTCCAAAAACCATTCAAAATTTAATTAAATTTTGAAAATGTAGTCAGTTTTTAGTATGTTGAATATAAAAAATATTGGGTGCAGTAAAGCTATTTTCTTGTAACTTTTAAAAACGATACCATATTCTATTAAGTCTACAATTGATCACCAGTTAGCAATTTAATTGGCATCTGTGTTGTGGTGCTTTAATGCGTTACACACTTTAAAACATGTTTATAAAACCAGGCATGTTTCGTTGTTGTTTACAAAGTGTATAGTCGTGTTTAGGATTCATTACGTATTGCATTCAAGCTTTCAAAAATATCGAAGTATTTAGACATTTTCGGGTTGCACTCTGTGTTTATCAAAATATGCAACATAAATAATAAACGTGTTGCGTGAATACGTTTCAAATTGTGTAGCTGGCATAAAACAATTATAGCGTGGTCCAACCATAATGCACGCTGTTAATTGTGAGTCACACTTTAACGTTTTTTGCCAACTTAATTTGACATTTCTTTGTTTCAGTGTTTGACAAATTCAATCACGGAGAGGTACATAATTGAACACCACGTTAAAATTGTTGAAGCCCTTTACGAAAATGGGCGTTCAAATCAAAATGCATTTCGTGCACTTCATGATTTTTTTGTTCAGCATAATCGACCAAATATGTACATAATCGAGAAAACTGTGCGCAAATGTCAGCAAAACGGGTCTGTGGGAAATGTGGAAACACCTGTACAATCTCGCCCAGTTCGTTCTGTACTGGCGGCGTCATCGGGCATTACTTCTTCAAAAATGAGGTCGGCCAAGCAGTTACCGTGAATGGTGTTCACTACGCGAGATGATAACGGACTTCTTGTGGCCAGAATTTGAGGATATGGATCTCGATGATATGTGGTTCCAACACGATGGTGCCCCTTGCCACACAGCCAACGAAACAATTGCTTTTTTACGCGAGAAGTTCAATGGTCGTTTTATCTCATGTCGTGGCGATTTTAATTTGCCGCCACGATCATGTGATTTGACACCGTTGGACTTCTTTTTTCACGTCAATGAGCCAAGAACATTTCAAGAGTTAAAGGATGAGACAATTCGGCACATTAACGACATTGAACCTCAATTATGTCACAGATTCTTTGAAAATATGGACCGACGGTTAGAGGTAAGCTTTCGAAGTCATGGCGAGCATTTGACCGATATTTTGTTTCACACATAATTGTCATAATAAAAAATATTAAGATAATTTTCTGAAAACTTTTTGTTTCATTTACAATTAACATCGTGCGTTTTGGTTGCACGACCCTTTATTTTGTCACCAAACTAGCCATGCTGAATTCCGAGATAGAGTAACAGAATTGAAGTCAATGTTATTTTTTAGAATTTAGAATCAATTCTGATATGAATTGGTGACCCGAAATCAGTCTTGGTTATGCCTTGTTTCGAACATAAGCAAAACCATTTTTCGAAACAGCTGTTAAGGTTTTGTTTACAATTTGTTGGTTTTGTTTATAATTTGGTGCCGTACAAATTTTAGTGGAAATATTTTTTAACAAATTTAAAATGGTTAAGGCTGTAGTAATATTTTTATTAATGGACTAGCTGACCCGGCGAACTTTGTCCCACCCAAAAATGATTTTTTTATTGCCCAAAGCAATAGTAATTCACATTACATATACATACATACATATATTTATTGTAATACTCTACGATAAGCAATATTTTTTGTTTTACCATTTTCTTGACAGTAAGTTAATAATACAGATGGTTTGCCGACACGTGAACAGGCAATGTACAATTGTCCGTTAGAGATTACTGGAAATTCTCAGTTTAACCCACAAGTTCCCAAAGACTAGTCTTGCGTCTTATTGCAAAGGCAAAACGTACTGTAAATTGTACACGTTTCAATTTAAACGGCAAATCCGATGGTATCGTTGGAATGCGAGGAATCAAAACTTCTTCACCTGTGACGAACCTGTCCATGCATATACCAAAAGCTGCTGATCAGTTGATCTCAATGTGCCTTTCTCTTACACACGGCCAAAGAATAAGAGGTCCGGCTCATGGGTAGCACTGTAGTTGTTGTACGCGCTCCACAACAAAAACTAACAAACATACATGTTATATACATATGTCGATAATAACCATCGTACTGACATTTACTAATTATTCTTCACCGGCGCGAATTAGCAATAGATTTCCTGCTACCCAGCTTCCTATATATAGGAATAGAACACCAATTTTTGTTGTTTATAGTATTGTGTACTATTATACCAAATTTCATTACTATAGCTTGGGTATTCTCCAAATCATAGGTATCTCTTGAAGGGGGATGATGCCACGCCTATTGTTGGCGGGTTTGTCGACATCGACTCTACGAACTTACCCACCAAATTTCATTTGTATGCCATCAATATGTCTCTAAATTTTCAATTTTACAGAATTGCCACGCCCACTTTTTGCTATATCGAAAATTTTTTTCCTACAAACGATCTACACCTGATAAGCTTTTCAACCAAAAAAAAAAAAATATATATATATATATATATTGGTTAAAATCGGTAGTTTCCGATTACACTTGTTACACACAAAAATGTTTTTTATATACATATGTATAAACACATGTAGATGTGGAATTTTGTGAAAGAAATCAGAAGAAAAACAATTATAAGGTACTTCAGCAATTCATTGGAATAACCAGAGTCAGCCTAAGTAGACGTGACTTAAAACGTAAAGTTATTTTAAATTTTGGTGTAATGGTCTGCAGATTTGTCAGAAATCTGGCAGCTGATCCGATTATTTCTCACAAAAGACGATAAGAACAGAATCTATGGCACCATTTTCTAAAAGTAATTCTAATTCGAACAAGATATGGATACTTTTGGATCATGTGACGCCAAAGTTGTTTTTTTTTTTTCATTTCAATTCTGATTTTGAAAACAATGAGATTCCGCAACACCCCTAAATAATATTTTTGCCTCCCAGTATACATAATTATTTTTAGTTTATTACCAGATTTTTAGTTACTTTGAATTATACAATCCCTGTAGTTAGCCTAATACCATATGTCTCCATGTTAATACTTTTTTTCTAGTGACAACTGAGCGAGTAAAGATACTGTAGAGACAATAGTTCTAGGGTCACTAATATGGACTAGTGAATCTTTGGTTCAAATGCCTCCATATGATTACAAAAGAACTACTTCGCCAAAAGTGCTAAAGTCTACTGGTGGATTTTCAATAACAAGCTAATAATAAATGTTAATAAATGCTTATATTGGCTGGACTACTGCGGGTCAGCAGTACTACTGACAATGTTACTAGTAAACAGGGTTGGCAACAACCCAACACAGTGGATTTTATTGAATTTTTGATGGTTTTTTGGGTTTTATGGGGTTTTATTACTGCTTCCAAATTTCCTTCGACTCCAAAATATTTTTTATTTGTTAGTGCAGTTACGTTGTTTTTGTATTTATAGTGCAATTTGGACTCTTGGTGGGATCAAAGCAATATTGTGTTCTATGGGCTGCTTAAACTCCATGACCGGAGGAGACTGCAATTACTTTGTTTGGACCGAGCATTATGACATCATTAAATTATTCTTTTTCATGACACCTCACTGACGGCCTCACTGCGTAAAAGTTGCCAAAGAATTGTTAGAAACGTTCAAATGTCGCAGCCGCCATATTCTCTGAATATTGTTGGTATTGTTGGCTGTTTTGACGGAGGCAATATCCTTTGGCATGTCACCAAACCATTTCTTGCGAGGAAATATAAAATTAGCTTCAAACTTGTATCGAGAGAAGTACGAGAAGTTTTCGGAACTTGGGCAAAGAATATAAGCAGTGATTTGACAAATTTTTATTTGGATTAATGTCTTTATTTATTATCATTTTTTAACCTGAAATAAGGGACCATATTGATTCACCATATTGTAAATAAACTACGAAATTCTTTAAATAAAAAACTCACCCGAGTTTTTTAAAATATAAAACCCGGGTGGGTTTAATTGGATTACCCAGTGGGTTGCCAACCCTGCTATTAAAGGACTAATATTTCACTATGGCACTTTTACAGGGATATTTACCTCTCTGAAATGAATGAAAATCATAGAAATGTTTTTTTTCAGTACGATTTTTAATTTATTTTTATTTTTATTTCTTTGTTTTTTGTTTTAAACTATTATTAGTTTTTTTAATTTAGACTTTTTTTTGCCAAATATTTGTTAATTTTTTATTTATTACCATTTATAGTTTTAATATGTATAATTAAATTATTTGTTGTTGTTGTTCTTTGTTTATCATTATTATTTGTTGGTTGCCATGTTGTATATACTATACTATATAATATATTAATATATGTATATATATATGTATATATATATATTTAAATATAATTATACGTTACATTTTAATTTGGTTTGGTTTGCTAAATTTGTTAATAATTTTGAATTTTTGTTTTGTTTTTGTTTTTGTTTTTTATTATTTATGTTTAATATTTACCACCAATAGTGTGTAATGCATTTTGTTTAGTAAACTTAAATTGAATTACTAAATACAAATATTTTATTTGATTTTTATTTATAATATACCATATATTGCATGTATGTATGTATGTAAGTATGCATGTATGTATGTATGTGAATTAGTATTTATATAGATGTTTTCAAATGTTAGTTTTTAAAGGGAAAAAATAGTCTTTAATTTGAGATAGAGAGAAAAGGAGTTTTCTAAAAATTATTTCAAATAGTGGTGATTTCGAAAGAATTAAAAAAAAAAAATATTTTAAGAAATTTTTCAAATAACTGCATGTACTCGTATGTATGTAACGCCAGCGTTACAGTTTGTTTTTTTGTATATTAATTGTTTTATTTTTTTTTTACTGTAATTTTCAAATATTTTTGAATTTTTTTTTATATTTTCCAAAATATTTACCACCAGCTTTGTGTGTTTTTTTTTTTTTTTGTAGACATTAAATTCAACATTTATTTTAATGTTTTTCTGTAAGTGGTTTTTATTTAAATTTTGCTTTTCGAATTTATTTACAATTTATATATCTTTGTTCTTCATTGTTAAGAACAATTATGAATTTTGCAATTTTTTTTTATAGTTTTAAACAATTTTTGTTTGTTTTTACAGTATACCAGTTTTAATACTCTCAAGTAAGTTGGCAACTCTTACTCCACCTAATCTGTTCTATCCATTAGTAGTTTATTATGATGCATTTATTGTTTGTTGTTTCTCGTTCTAAAGTTATTATAAGATTAACTAATTGTTGTTGTTGTTGTTGTTAATAAGTATTTATATAGTATGTATACGTATGTTTAAATGTTTGTATATCTATTTATGTATATAGTAAGTTTGTTTTAATCATCAACCTTTTTTTATTAATCAGTTTTTAATTTGAATTTAAAAGTATAAGAGTAAAATTTTGAAAATTTCTGTTTCTGTTTTTTTGCTAAGTCAAATATTTGTTAACCTAAATTTAATTTTAATTTTTTTTTTGGCATTTTAGCGTATTTTTTCTATTTAATATTTACAGAGTTTACAACGCTTAGTGAATGTATTTTGTTTTGTTTTTATTTTTTTATTTTTTTTGTGAATTGCGATTTTTTTGTTTTTAATTTTTACACTAACCAACATCTATACGTTTAAGTTTTGACATCTACTTTAGGTATCTTTAAAAGATTGCTTATTAGTTGCCTCTTAATTAAAAATACAACTTAAAAATAGAAATTGAAAATTTGTGTAATTTGAATAAAGTAAAGTTTTTATCAACAAAATTTTTTTTTTTTAAATTGTTAAACGTTCATACTAATAAATATTATGCTATGCAATATGGCAACACTATGCTTTTGATCATTCTGTAGAGATGGTGAAAGATAAAGAAAAAGCTTAAAATCGTTGTCTACATATTGTCATGCACGAAATGTTTTTTTTTTCAAATTTATATTGAATTTTAAAATTTGTGAAATTATTTTTAATTTAAAGTGTTGATAACTCGATTCTTAGTGAAAATATAACTGAGTTTAAATTGATTTTTATTGTATTTTATAAAAGCTATGAAAAAATGAACGTTTTTCGTGCATGCAGTTGTATGCCGTTTTCCACAAATTTATATACAGTTGTGGACAAGCAATTAAGTTAATAATGAGATATTTTTTTCTGAAATTAAGCATAACAGTTCGCTTTTTGTTGATAATTTGCAATTTTTATAAATATGTAGTACGGTTATAGATTTCCAAAAAGTATAACAAAAAAATCATTATTTCAATGTCAAACTTTTTTAATAATCTGTCATTTGTTCGTGCACATCGAAAGATAAGAGAACAAATAATCAAGTTAAAACCAGTAAATATTTAAATAAAATTTCTTTTGGTAACCAATTACCAAATTGTAATTTTTATATAAAAATGTTTAAGTCTCCTTTTACAGTTAATAAACTAAACATTATTCAGTTGCGCGTAAGAATAAGAGCTCCGCTCCCACTGCAAGAGAGATCATTTGTAATTGCTTCCAAAATGTTGGATCAGTTGCTAAAATGATAAATGCATTGATTATATTTTGGAAAAAGTTTGTTAACGTTATGAAGTATTACAAAAAATTTAACACTTCTTATAATTTAAAAAGAAATGGACAGGAACGCTGAACACAATGTTAAACTATCAGCACAGACCGTAAGAAGACGTCTGATAGAAAATAATCTTCATGGTCGTGTTGCTGGCAAAAAGTCAAACGTGTCGAAGAAAACTGTTCAGCAACGCTTGCGGTTTGCGAAAACCCACCTCAGTAAGGATCGAAATATTTGAAAGCTCTTAGTTTGGAGCTATGAATCAAAGTCGAATGTCTTCGGAAATGACGGCAGACCCTATGACTGACATCCCGTAAACACTCCAAATTACGCCAAAAAGACTGTCAAGCACTTAATTGACTTAATTGCTTGTCCACAATTGTATATTAAAAATGCTTGAAAGTATATTCATTTTATTGAAGATATAAGGGTACGTACTTATGCATGTCCGTTTACATTAATTCCAAAGAAAATTTTACTACATCTCAAACAAAGTTACTTTTAAACAAGTTTAATTTTCAAACCTTTTTATTTTAAACAAAAGGGTGATATATGTAGGTTCAGGTGACGTGACTTAACGTAACGATAGAACCATAAAAAAAAATCAATTGATTTTTTATCAACACTAATCAAATAAAGTGTTGTCCATAAGTTTAGACAAATTTCAAAAAGCTTTTCTAAAATCCTTAATTTATGTTTTAAAAGCGCAGATATCATGAACAAAAATTTTCCCAAACACCTGGTCCAAGTGTGGAGTCGCAAGGGTTAATATTTTTATTTATTTTGGTTTTGTTGCCTTTCCTGCTTATTTATCATTGATGTTTCTATAGTATCTATATATATTCGAATCGAAATTTTCTCCGTTTGACAAATTTTCTATTCTGCTTCAGTTCCTCTCGATGGTACGTACTTATTCTGCATTACGAACGATCGTAGTTACGTAGTTGTTAAGTTTCTGAAGGAGATTTTTCCGATTTTTATTTTTTAGGCTGAAGTTCATTGTCTGTCTAAAATTTATTATTAAATTTTTTCATTAAATACAAAACAAATATATACAAAACTAGAGTCACCCTTCCCGCGTTGCTGGTAGCCTTTGTGTAGTATATATACCTATAAAATGTATTCGTCATTATATAAATGTAAAGGAATGCATAAAATCTAATGATTTGTGTTGAGTACCAAGTCATTTAGACCAAGTTCAGAAACTGCCATTTTAATCATTCTCTAGATATACAAAAATCAATATTTACTTTGCATTGGAGGTGTCACACTCACTTCAATTTCGCTTTCACCAATATTTCGACTGATGATATGTATTAACTACGAAGTTATTTAGACCAAATTCAGAACCTTCTACTATTACCGTTCCAAAAATATACAGTAATCAATATTTGCTTTGTATGGGAGGTACCAATCCCACTTGTTCAATTCTGCGGCACCGCCCAGTTGAACATAAACTATCAGTGAAAGTACACCTTCCCAACGCATGTATTGTTTGCAAATCGGTTTAGTGGTTCTCGAATTATAAAATAATGAACATAGGATAACTTATTTTTATATATATGTATACATACATATGTTTATATGAAGTAATTTAATAAAAATATAAATTTACGCTTCTTTTTCAGTATAAAAAAACACACACAAAGCAGCCCTATTCTGCGTTTCGATTTTGTTTAGTTTCTTTCAATTATATGTATTCTGCATTACGATCATAATAGCTGCGTTTTTTTTTAGTTGTTAAAGTTGTGACCGAGATTCTTTCGATTTTTGTTTTTTAGGTAAAATTTATTATTAAATTAAATTATGAAAAAATTTATATTATGAAAAAATATTTACAAAAAGTGAAAAAATCTTAAAAATATATACATAAATATACACTTGCCCCTTAGTGTATGCACTACTTTTAAGTTTTTTTTTTTATTAAAATTTGCTTTTTTTCTGTTTCTATTTCATACGTTCTTATACTTAAAATTCAGTTTTTGTTTTTTGAAATACCAATTTTCAATCGAAACGTAACTGAATACGGAAATTTAATCGAATACAACTCTAAAGTATGGCCGGGGCTTCAAAGTCAATTTTGGATCTTCTCGACCGCGAACAGGTACTATAACGGAATGTGTTCGTACGAAATAGAAAAATTAATTCCTAAAAATCACATATTCTTACGCAGTACCCGTATTTCTTGTAGTGCACATCCCTTTGCAGTTGATTGGGCAGCGAAACGCATAACGCATTATAAAGGAAACTCGTACTTTAGTCGCACTGTTCGTTTGTGGAACAATCGCCGATGAGTCTTTCCTGTCACTAACGATATGAGTAATTTCAAGTCGAACGTCCATAAACACTACTCTCTCTTTCCTCTTTCCCATAACTTATCAACTTATTTTTTCCCAGTACCAGCACAATGCACTGCATCAGTAGGGTTTATCACCTGAGTGCTGGTCATGAAAAAAAAACCGTCTATTGTACTTGACATAAAGCATAATCCATGGGATTATTTAGATAATACTAACGTTAACATTAAATGCAAAAAATCTTTCTGTGGAGCTAGAAATAGGAAATTAATTTAGCTTATCAAAGAAACGAACATCAAATTTTAATGAAATACTTCTGGCTTGGTATTTAATAATAGTGCAACGAAATACTCAATCATACACAACACGTTGGCTTTGCTTATCTCCAATAGTCGAAAGACTATGAAAACTACTTATGCAGCAACACAATTTTTTGTTATTTCAAAGGATTGTCAGATTTAAGTTTTGTGCATAATATAGGCACTGTTATTAAAAATTCGAAGAGGATGACTTAATAGTTGTTAATATACATCAGATAATCAAGGGACTTCGAGGCAAATTACTGCAACGAAAACTTGTATGATCTATACCTGGAACAGTATGTAGTCATTGTTATAACTTGGATGAAATTGATTTATTTTGAGAAAATTTTATGTCACTTTGACTTCAATAGTAGCATATATAGGAGAACGTGTTAAGATGAAGGATAACAATATTTAAAAACCAAATATTTTCAGTTCAGACTCTAAATGTGAATACAAAATCTTGAAAACGTATTGATAATAAAGCCAAATTTATAACCAAAATTTTGTAATGAATTTAAAATTTTTAAAAACTGAAAAGGGACGAAAAATCATAGAAAAGGCTATATTGTTTATAAAAGTATAAGTACTTTGTAGGATCGCCATAATATTACTGTATCTTTTGCAATAATTACAATAATGAAATTAAATTAATTTTGTGTTTGTTGGTCACTATGTAATGAATTTTTTTCTTAAAAATATGTGTACTGATTATTTTCTTTCTGGAACGATGACGATTTTATTTATTTGGTTAGAAAAAACTCATAAAAATATGGAGAAACAAAAACGAAAAAATTTTATAACAAAATTTCGTATCCACAGCAAAGCCTGATGATAATAGGTTTTCATGCAAAATACTATGAAATAAATCTTTCGCATTTCTAAGCAACAGTAGCATCCTTCTTAATATCCGAATTTAACCCAATCAAATATTTTCGGGAGCATTTTGATCATTAAATTCGAAAAACGATTATTTGTAACAAGAAAAGAATCATTAACAGAGGAGTGGCAGAAAACCTCGTTCGAACTTACGAAAAACCTCGTCTAATAGATGCTGTAGTTTAAGCACAAGAAAAAGAAACCGATTACTAACATATTCTCTCCTTTAAGTATTGTTTTTTATATACTTTACAGCGTATACATTTACATATGCAGCGTAAAAAAATTAAGGTGAACAATTTCGCTGCTCAGAGTATATCAATACATGTAAAAATGTTAGTATCAATCATCAATGAATTTTCAAAATTTTGTTGTTTTGGTATGCGAAAAAATATTTCAAAATAGTTTTGAAAAAATAAAAAAATAAGTATGTATGCTGTTTGTTAATTTAATTGTAATACACATTAATAGCTGCATTAAAGTTTTGTTTTTTGTTTGTTTTTAATTTTCCTTACTTTATTAATTTTGTTTTATAATGACTATATTTATATATATTTATACTTTAAATTCTATTATTAATAATAATTATAAATTCATTTGTTTTTTAATATTAATGTTATTAAATTTTTTTTATAATAATTACAAGTAGAAGAAAGTAAGACATACTATTCGGTAGTTTTTCTTCTTTTTTGCTTTAGTTTTTAAGTTTTATTCATTCATTTTAAATAATTTTTCACTCAATTGTTTAGTTTGTTTTTTAAGGGTATTCTCTTTTTGTTTTAATATTAAATTTCACTTTTAAATTATTTAAATTAATTTGTTTTTATATTTAAAGTTCTAAAGTATTTTGTTTTGCAAACATTTTCAATGTTGCTTTGATGTTTCTATTTTTTTAATTATTTTTTTTTGGTTAAGCTTAATTAAATTTAATAATGAATATTACAAAAAAAATAATATTATGTATATAGTTGTTGTTGTTGTTATTGTTTTAAATAACCTACTAGTTTAACATGTTTTTTGTTTTTAAATATTATTTATTATCTTAAATATAATGCTAAGGGTTTTTACAATTTTTTATTTATTATTAATTATAGTTTTTCTCTTCTTTAAATGATATTTTTTAACCATCAAGGTTGTTTCTTTGTTGCATAAAATTTGCTTTTGTTAATGTTTTATTACTATTTACTAGTTATAAATAAATATATTTTGCTGCAAGCGCAAAATAGAATATATTTATTAAATATTTTATATTTATACTTAATTAAAAAATAAAAACAAAAATAATAAGAGCGGGATCCTGCCCTGTCAACAAATTGTAAAATTTTAATTAATAAATAAAATAATAATAAAAACAAACATATTTTGTTTTTCTTTTAAATCATAAACTTTAAAAAGAATAAATTTAACTAAAGAAAAAGAACTGAAAATATTTAAATTATATTTAATATATATATATATATATATATATATATATATATATATATATATATATATATATATATATATATTACTTTTAAACTATAATATTATTTGGCCATAATTTGTCATTTTAGTAAAAAAAAGAAAAAAAATTGAAATTGTTTAAAAATGATTTTTGTAGATGTCGTATAAGTAAAATTCTTGTTAAAAATATTATTAAATAAGATTTAGGAATTTTTTTTAAATTATTTGTTTTTGTAATAAGTTGTGCTGTTTTGAATATACTTTTTAATAGTTATTTAATTTTATTTTTGCTTTCGTTTTAATAATAAAAAAGAAGACTTAGTGATGTTTATTTTTAAAATATTATTTTTTCTTTTGTTTTTTTTTTTCTAGTTATGGTAGAGAGTTTAAGGAAGCATTTAATTATATATTATACTTTTGCTTTTTTTAATTTATTTAAAATAAACTTATAAAAGATAAAGAAATTAATAATTATATTTAATTATAAAAACAATTTTCTTTAAAAAAAACAAATGTTTTGCTAAATTCGAGTCCAACGGTTTAAAATTAATTAAATATTATACATATATAATAAAAAAAATTAACAGTAAGAGAGTTTAAATTGAAATCTGCATATGAAAAAATTTTTCAACTTTATAAATTTGTTTAAACTGCTTTATATGTAAGCCAGTTTTAAATTAATCTGTTATACACTCTTGTTTTGGAGATTAAAGATCAGTTAGAAAATTTTATAAAAAAAATTCGATACAGATACAAGTGTTACACAAACTAATTTTGATTGTAAAATATTGACTTTTAGTTAAATGTTTGCCCCTTCAAAGAAATTAAATATGTATTCTTAAACCTCAAAGTTTGTTCTCAAATGCAATATTTTTTCGGGGGAAAGAGGTCTTCAATATAATTCAATATATTGCAATAAGAACTGATGTAAGCTGTTACACAACTAAAATATCAATCATGCTTCTTGAGTTTTTAAGAACATTTTTCTAGAATAGTTATATTATTTCAGATAAAAATCTATAGTATTAATTCGTATAAACAAAATTGTATGTGAGTTCGTTTCTTAACTTGAAATATTTAAGTAAACATAATATAAACCTTTTAATGTACAACAGTTTTCTTTTTGTGTAGAAACAGTTATACATACAAGAAAATATTCAAAAATGTTTTAAAAGGACATACGTTTTCATTAATCTTTTAACACATTATGTAAAATTTGAAGTGTATAACAGTTTTGTTGTTTTAATATTGTTTCAATCTTTTAAAACACGCTTTAAATAAATTAAGCTTAATTACTAAATATTTCAGTTTATTTGTAAGAAAAACAAGATAAAAATTTAATAAAAATAAAAATTTTATAGTTTTTTTTGTTTTGTTAATAGATTAGAAAATATAAAAAACAAAATTTTCTTTTTCATTAACTGTTATAAAATTGTTTCATTAGTTTGGTTTTTGTTTTATAATTTCTATAAATGGCATGCAAAAGAACATTTTTGTTAATTAAAATTATTAGCAAAATAAAAAGATTTTAAAAGTAATAAAATAATGTAAACTGAATAAAAACTTACAATAGTTATCAATATAAAATAAGATTTAAAAGTTACAATAAAATCATTTATTTCTTTTTCATTTGTAATAAAACTTTTTCTTTTTCAAAATTTATTTCTATTATAACTTGTTGTTAACAAATAAGATTTCCTATATTTTTCAGTTTTAACAATTACAATGTCCCGTCAGTATTAGAAAGTAAAAGGTCAAGGTATGTCTGTTAAAAACAAATTAATTATTGTTGGTGCTGTCTTTAGAGTTCTTTATATAAGAACCCAAATGCCTATTTATAAACAAAAAACTAAGAATTTTTTAGGGACATTTAGTAAGAAAATAAAATTTATACTTCTAATAAAACCAGCAATGCTTTTGGCTAATCTGGTTATTGAAATAAATATAAGTAAAACACTCTTCGAAATTTATAAATTTTTATTAATTGATTAATTATTTCATTGTTGGAAAACACAAAACAAATATTGATTAAAAAAGTATATTGTATATATAACACTTTATTTTTCAAACTCGAGCTTTTCCAAAAATTTGTTTTTTTTGTTTGCTATACCGTTTGCTAGAAATCATTTCAAAATATTTAAAAATGGCTATTACAGATTTATAAATTTAAATAAATTTGCCATTTTTCAATGTTTAAGATGAATAATAATGGACTTGTTGTAGTACAACAGTTATTAATTGCAATTTTATACTATAAAAGGCAATTTCAACTGTCTAAAGGAAATTGTTTTAAGCTTTTCTTTCAAACTTTAAAGGCAGTTTTTGTATTAACTGTTCTGTTGTTGATGTATTGTTATACTGTCTATCTTTCGCAATGAAAATACTTTATAGACGTTTTATATTGTGTAAGAGTTCAACATGCTTCTTCTATATTCCAAAGGCAGTTTTTTTTTATGTATTTTTATTGCTAAAAATCGTTAATATCTGCATTTTTTATTAAATCGAGTTTCCTTTATGGAACAATAATTTTCATCATTTCGATTCTTTTCAGCGTAACTCAAATTCCTCTTTAAAGGCGTTTATTTGAAGTTAACATACAATTGTTGATAAATTATTTAAAATCATATGAAAATTGTTGAACGTTTTCTAATTAAATTTTTAATTTTTCTAGTCGAAAAAATATAAACATCGTTCTTAACAAACTAGAAATAGAAAGATATATATAAATAGATAAAAGAAAGATATGTATATATATATATATATAAAAGATATATATATATATATATATATATATATATATATAGAATGTTGATATATACATATATATATATAGATATATATATATATATATATATATATATATATATATATCTATATATATATATGTATATATCAACATTCTAATTTAGTTTTCTTCCTAAATATCCCCACGTTAAATTCTTGTTAATGATTTGTTTAACATTAAAAAAACAAATCAAATAAAATAGGAAACATAAATAAATTCCAACAACAAAACTATTAAAAATTTTAAAGTAATGCTGATTTCTTTGCTGTTGTGTTGTTTTTTTCTTATTTTGGGTGGCATTTTTGAAAAATGATTTTTTCCTTTTTTTTAAATTTAAATATTGTTTGTAGTAGTAAATATTTTGTTCTTATTTATTTTTGTAATTAAATATTACTTTTGGTTTTTTGTTTGATATTTCCCTAAACAATTATTATTTATGTTTTAAATGTTTTTGTTTTGTTTTTTTTTTTGTTTTAATATTTTTTTTTTTTAATTATAATTATTATGTTTGTTTTGTCAACTTGTCGGTGTCATAAAAATGTATTTCTTTTTTGTATTTTTTAAAAAATAATTTCATTTTAGACTTAAAAAATTAAAAAATCTACTATTTTTTTAATATAAAGAAAAAAAAAAAAATAAAAAATAAAATATTTTTTGTTTGTTGTTTGTGTTGCTATTTTAGCATTGTCTTATATGTTATTGAAATTTGTAGTTTTTGTTTTATTGTGTGTTGTAGTTGTTGGTATTTTTTTCTTTAAATTCTATTATTTTTTTGAGGATTTTTTTTTGTAATTTTCTAGTAAATTTGTTTTTTTAAGCTTTTTAATATTTTTTTTTGTTTTTTGTATATTTTTTTTTTTGTTTTAAATAAAGTCACTAACGTATTAGCAAAAAATTTTGCGCCTTTTCAGTTATTTTTCGGCATAGTCCAGCGACTCTCCGTCACATTCCAGCGTGATGAGATTGATTTTGACTCCCCGACGGTTTATTTTCACCCGTTTTGGTCAACGAGTTATTACCGACATCAGTAACAATAGCTGTAGCGATAACATCACCTTCATCACCACGTTCAGCCGCTGTTTCATCGGCTTCCTCTAATTCAGCTAAATTTTCTTGATCTGACTCTTCAAGGGTTACCTGAATAGAAAAATAAATTTCATTGTGTCCCTGCCTATTTAAAATGGTTATTTAATACCTGAAACCTTATTTTATCGTCCGTTGCTGGCTGTTCATCGGCCTGTGATGGTGGTGGTGATGGTGGTATCATGCTCTGATAATAGTCTCTATTCTCTTCAAGCGTATCTAATATATCTTGAGCATCAGGATGTACCAAATCAGCCCAAGTTTCCCAGAGTGGATGTACAATATAATCAATAAAGCCGACCTGCGACTTTTCAATCGTCGGATTATAACGATCACACATTGGACTTATATCCATGCCCGATTCACGTTCTTTATCGCCTTGCAAAAAGAATTCTTCCATTAGTAGTGATACCCAGTGTTTATATAGGGGTAATGGTTTTGTTGGATTACTTAAATCGGCACAATGGACAAGATTTTCAAGAACCTATGATCGATAAAGTTTACTCGGTATTAACAAATAAAAAAATTATTATTTAAATGCATTTTTCACTTTACCTGTATACGATCTGTGTAATTGTCCAGCAGTAGTACACCAGATCCTGCTACCTTTTTCGTTTCAACCATAGTTTTTAAATCGGCCAATAGGGTCATATGTTTAGACATATCAGTTGATAGCACAATATCAATAACCATTTTTCTCAATGTTTGGCGTTGTTTCCTTAAAAAAAAAAGTTAAAATTATGAAAGAAGCAGCATGTACAAGGGGTATTGACAATTTCAATAAAAGCTCATTTTCTTTCATTATGTTATCAAAAAGCTGAGTATAATTAGATGGAAGATGATAGAGGCGAAACCGAATAAGTTGGTACAGAAGGAAGTATGAAAGTAAAAAGGAAGATAGTTGTACTAAATCGTATCAAATCAGAAAACTCAATATGATAACCATTCATTATCTCTGAAGAAAGAAACTTAATTGCAACCACATACATGGTTGCACTCCCGTTGAAACTGCAACCAAACTGTTGTCCTAATAATGTCAGAAGACATTAATAAAATTATATACTCCTTTGAGATCCCATAAAAATATAAAGAGCTCTAGTTGTTGTTGATGACTTAAGTTTTTAATAAAGTGTGGCTATCGGATTCACTGCTGGGCAATAGGATGTCTGAGTAAAGCCGTTGGACAAAGTAGTACAAGAGTTTAGTGTTACGCACCTAATATGATCGCATTTTTACAAACTTTTCGATACTCACTTTTGCATATTACAGAATATATCACATCCTTGATTTTGCAATAATTTAAAGGCAACAGCTAAATGATGATTTTCCAAAACAGATTCGTCATTATACATTAAGGCTAATTCGGAACCTATAGAAAAAAATGAGAAAAAATAGCGTTTTAATAATAAGTAAAAATAAACAGAGTATCTTAAGTCATATTACTTGAATTAACTAAAAATTGATTAGTTAGACCAGGATGATCAACATCGTGTATACATGCTGCAAATAAAGCACCGCCCACTTCCAGTGGCGTAAATACACCCTCCAAAGCAGGTGTATTCAATAGAACATTCGTACTTTGTGTAACATCGGCCGCGTGTAGTGAATTGTGAAACGGATTGTCTTTAACATAATGGTCCTCCAGAGTAGTCATAAAATTAAGAAAGTTTTTCGGTGGTATCATAAGACTGGTAAATAAATCTCTACTCTGTAAGATCCACAGGGAAGAGAAAGTGTTAGTGATTTAAAAATATGTTTATATAAGATTTCAGATTACTTACCTGAAATAATGTGTATGCTACACAGGTGAGTGGACGATGATTACTTAAATCACCTATTTTGAATATATCAATGCCCCATGTATCTAAATCAGCCAATAGCTGGCCCAATGCTGTTTCATGTGGTGTCTCCACACCGTATGTGGGTAAACGTTCACCTTGAAATGAATTTGTATGCGACAGCGGACGTTTAACACCAGATATCTGGGACATGGGTGGGCCTCGTGGCGAACGACTGCGTTGTTGCTGTTGTTGTAACGGCGGTATCGGCACGTTCTGTTCGGTATTCTCCTCAAAACGCATCGAAGGCAAATCAAATTCTTGTTGCTTATCTAAAATCGAATGAAAAACAATTTGTTTTGATTAACAAAACACATTTAGAAAATTAAAGTTTGATTTTTTTTGCTGTCAAAACTACAGGGTTATTTTTTCATAAATAATCGATTAAATCTACAAGTTAATGTTTTTTCACGTCAGCTAAGTCCGGTTCACATCTGGTGGCTACCTTATTGGTGTCCTAAAACACAGTAAGTTTGAGTGATTTTGAAAACATTATGACTTTGTAAATTTAAATGAAATTGCGTTAAAAGAGTAAAAGGCATCTTCTAAAGTTGATCACTGTACTACTTAAATTATTTAGTTCAACGTGTTCGTTAGTGAACTACTAAAGTCGGTTTTGATCAAAATGTGACGTTATTCTAAATAGCCCATTTATTTTGATGTACTTATCATGTGAGATATCTTAGAAGGTCATTGAGCCTAGACCCAGACAGATCACTAAGGCCGGACATAATATAGCTGCCAAGGAATTTGTATCACCCAAACTAATATAGCTCATAGGAATGAAATCTGTAAAAAGTACTTCTGTGGCTGTGTGAAACATGCTTCATTATGGAATATTAGTTTAATAAGTGTAATTTTAAAATACAGTCTACAAATTGCCTTTATTGGCTCGTTTAATAATTTCTCTTTCCTAAAGTGTTATGCTTTTATGCGTTAGTTAGGCTTTTTAAACTATTTTTATTGCAAATTTTATGTATTTTTAAAGAGTCCTATGTTCACGCTTCATTTGATTTTAAAGTGTATAGCAACTGTTACAGATAATTTGATTTCAGAGTTTTATTTTTTTCTTCTATCTTTTTTTATTTATTTTTTTTTTTTTTTGATTTTCATGTATTTTATCATATTACTGAACATCATAATCATCAGCATCGACATCATTTATATCCTGAATATAATCTGTCACATGCCTCCTTCATTTTCATAAAAATCATCAACATCACTTATAAACCTCATCATATGAACAGTATGCTTTAACAATTTTTTCACATTTTTCCTTTTTTAAAGAGGTTACTTAAAATTCTCACATATTTCCATATTGCATATATGCATACATTAAGGGTATATTACTACATATTATTACTGAGCATTTGTTGCTATTAGCCTATAGCAACTGGACGATGCGTGGTTGTTGTGATTGGAGTATAATAGTGGTGATAAAAAAAAAGTTTTAAATATAAAAATTCAAGTTTTATTTTCATTTTTTCTCGACTGTTTAAATTTTTGCATAAAATATACACACAACTCTTAATATAGGCAAGTACATAATCAAAATCACAGTATACCTTAAGGCCAAATATATATACATATTTGACCGGTTTTGACCGGTTTTTTTGGTTTTGTCGAATATGGTTTTTTGAAACCTTCATTTTTCGAATACCGAATAAGCAGGTTAATTTAACACGAATAACCGGTTAATTTAAATAAGTATAATTTTTATACGTTTGTATATTTTTTTATTAAAAATATGTTCTCCGTTTAACTATTTGTATAAATTTAATTATTTTTGTATATATGACAACCTCTAACGTCATACAAGGAACGTGAAAACCAAGATAGATCGAAAAAGATATGAACTCTTGAGTGAAAATAACCTTTTCTCATCGTCTGTAAATAAATTATGATTTTTATATATGGAAAATGATCAACTAGACTTATTGAAAGCCCACAAATCCACAAACGGCGGTTCCGAACGGCATTAGTTAGTGAAATTTTTCACAGCATGGATACACATAACCAGTCGCTAATAGTGTTGTGTACCAGTCAGAGATGGTGTGGGCTGTGATTGAACCGACGACTTCTTGGTTGGAAGGTGGGTTCTTATCTAACATACCACAGTGACACATATACTATTAAATAACTGGTGCATAAATTTACATACAGTGCTGCTTCAAATCTAAGAAAATTTTTTTGTCGATGCAATTAAGAACTCGATATTACTAATACTCGCATATTACTAAAACCTTTAATTCCATTCTCTACCAAATAATACATCAAAAACGAAATTAGCTCCTTGAATACCTGTTCAAAACTTAAGCATTTTTCAGTGCTTTGAGTAATAAACTTCGTTTTTTATGGCCTTCGCACACCGTTTGGGCATAGTTTTTATAATATTTGTTAGAATTATTATTAGTATTGATTGCCACTTTAATTTTAAGCTCTCTATCAGCTTCTGCTGGTTTAAGATTTAGGAACAATTTTATTTAAATAAAAGAACCGGTTAACCGGTTAGTTGAATTATTATTAACTGAAACCGGTTTTTTAAAAGTGCTACTTTTCGAATTATTTGAAAACCGGTTTTTGAAAAAAGTCGAATAATCGCTCTCCCTAATACATATACATTTATATGTATCTAATATTGTCGTATGTGCAAGTAAGTAAAACGCCAGACCGACAGCGGCAGTTAGTATATTTTTATATAAAATTTATTTAAATGGTTTGCATACATATAGGGTTGAGTAGCCACCAAAAAAAAGGAAAAAAAAATTGAAGTGAAGAAAAAATCATAATAAAAATCAATTTAATTTATAAAAAGACTTTTGCTACTTGATTTTACTTAAAGCCTAGACATATATTTCTTTATCCTTTTATGCTTTCAGACTTTCTTTTTTACTTTGTATACTTCAAATTTAAGACAAAAGCCCACATGTATGCTATAAAAATAAAGAAAACATCTTTTTCCCAAATATATGTTAAAAAAAAATCAAAACAAAAAAAATACTACTGAGATTTTTATGTGAAAAAAAAAACATGAAAAATTATTTAAGTTTGTACTTATTTTTGAGGGTAAAATCAGAGAATCGGTCACAAACTGAATTATAAAAGTTTGTCTATTAGAAGTACAGAAAATTCACTAGAGGGAAGAATAGTCCCCCAAAAAAGTTTTTAATGCTCTTTTTCAAACCCTTTTTATCTAAGCTTTAAAGGCTTTTAAATATTTCATAATTTAAACACAATTCTTTTAACCATAATTTTTAAATAGTTTTAAGCTTGTTATCGTTTTTGCCACTATTAAAGTAAATAATAAGCAATTAACCTTTTAGAGGCACTTGATAGTAAGCGAAGTAGTCATGATGTCGTTGGACTTTAACCCTTTTGGTACATGTTTTTAGCTTTAGACTTAGAACGTATAATTTTGTCATTTACTAGTTTCTACTGAATTTTATAATAATATTTATTATTATTTTTTTTTACTGAAAGTTGGTTCTAAGTTGATTTTTTGGCACCATACCATATGGAATTATTTGAACAGGTTGGTTAAACAATTTTATAGAAAAAAAAAAAACGATTTCTTACTTAAAAACGGTCAAAATAGAAATTTTTTGTTTGTTTGTTTCTATTACAAATAAAATAAATGATAAATAAAATGGATTTTAGAGCATTTAAGTTTTAGTACACATGTCTTGAATTACTTGTGGTTTTTAGAGCTTATAGTTAGAAAAGTAACAAACTATAAATGAGTTCCTTAAGAGATAACATGTTTTCGAGAATGTCAAAAATGTGTCGCCACATGTCTTTTTGCAGCCTTTGCTTTTGTTAAGAAGAGGACAATTTTTAACTCGTTTCTAAAATTTTGTCTTTATTTGGATGAAATCGTCATTGTATTCTTCTACAGCCTTAAACTACGCTGTAAGTCCCTTTTTATTTCCTAAATTGATTCATTTTTATGTCATTACTTCAAATGTTTTCAAAAATTTCACAATAAAATCATAAATTCCCAAAAGATGTTGAAAACTTTTTAAATTGAATTTCTCAAAAATGTATAAGGGTTAAATTCAGTGCAGAAGGCTAAGGGAGAGTAAACCTTTTTTGATTTAAAAGTTTTTTACTTTTTTGTTCTTTTTGATTTTCAATTTTGTTCTCATTTCCCCTTTTTGTTCGTTGATATCACATTTAGGCACTATAGCCTTAAATACATTTACATAAATTTATTGAAGCATATTTTAAGGCTTGTTTTTTTTTTAAATGATTGATTTTTTCTTTTTGTTGAAAATCGTATGTTCAACATATTGCTTCTCAATGTTATTTAAATGATGTCGTTGAAAGATGATGACGGACGATAACAAGATGTCTTTTGTTACCATTAACAAAAGCAATCAAGATGGTTTATCTCTCTAATGCTAATTTACGAGTATTTTCATCAACTTACCCAAAAATGTTGAACAAATGTATTCTGAAATTTGATTTCCCGATCTACTCGATTCACTGAAGTGTGATAATTCTTTATTAAGCATGCGTTTGAACTAAGATTTAAAGATAGAAATAAGGAAAACAATATTATTTAAGGCATACTTTAGGGGTTTTAACAAATGTATTTAATGAATATTACCTTGAGCGATGCCATGTCGGATACACTACGATGTGTTTGTATAGTTTCTAATTGATCGAGACACCAGTCCAATTCTTCTATGGTATCGGTGGCCAATCTGGTGTATGCCTCATCGCCTTGAGTCAATTGTATGCCCGCCGTTGAGGAACGTCCCATTGATGTTTGTGTTGGTCGCCTAGATCTTAGATGATTAATACAGTGTTCCACACACAAGAAAACATACATACAAACAATAGTATATATATGACACATTTACACATACACACACAAACACACACGCACACACATTGACACATTTAACAAATTTGAAAACAAAGAAAACGATAAATGTTGAAACGAAGCACAAAAATGGTGGCGGAAGCACAATTAAAGCATATTTAAAGGGAGAACGCAAGCGTGCCAAGTTCAGCGGTTGGACGGGCATAACAAAAAGGTTTTGTATAAAAATAAAAGAGAAAAGATTAAAAATTAAAACGGGATATAATTTTTGTTTTTTTTTATTGATTAATATGGTGTTAAAATTATAAATGTGATTGTTGTAGTTGGTTTATTATAAAATAGAGCAGAGTCAAAAGGAAAATGTTAAAAGTAGAGCAAAAAGAAAATTAATTATAGAAAATAGATTGAAAATTAGAAATGAATTAAACAGGAAATTCGACAAGTTTTTTTAATGGAGTATTATTTTTCGTTCGATTTTATTTTTATTATTTGTTGGAAAAAAAATGGAGAAAGAGAAAAAGAAATAAACGGTAAAAATTATGATTATAAAAATAATTTAAGTTATAAGAACTGGGGTTAAAAACATTTAGATTTTTAAGAAATTCTCTATTATTATTAATAAAAGACACTAAAAACAAGAAGGCAGACGGATATAAATAAATCTTACAGATAAATAAAGTAGTTTAAGGTTTTAAAGCATACTATAAGGAGGACAATTTTAATTTGTAAAGCTCAAATAAAGAGCCACATAATCGTTTTAATAAAATATTATTTTTTTGTGTTGCTTTAATATTTAACGGGTGATTTTCACCGTTTGAGTTTTTAAAATTGGAAAAAACAACAGAAAAGATTATTTCATATAAATGTAGTCCGTGGCTACGCCGTAGGTGGTCCAATCGTGCATTTTTCTAGCATTTCATCAATGGCAGCTGTAGTGTTGTCTTCCAGGGTTGAAATTGTGGTTAGTTTGTTCTTGCACGCGTATCCCCACAGAAAACAGTCTAGTGTGATCAAATCACATAATCTTGGTGGCCAATCAAAAACTCCAAATGTCAGATTAATTGCTCGTAAAATCGCCCCTCAATAAGTTTATTGTGTCACGTGCCTTGTGTCAAGTGGCAACGTCTTGTAAGTCCAGATGTCAACCAAGTCTAATTCTTCCATTTTGGCTTAAATAAAGTCGGTAATCATCTAACAGTACCTTGCTCCATTGACGATGCGATATGAATCGTTCTTGATGAAGTAAAGTTCAATGATGCTACCGGCCCACAAACCGAAATTTGACAATTCTGTTTCTTGACGTATCCATTGGGCCCAAAATGGCTTTCCCGCTGGAGATAATTTTTCGACAAGAAACACATCTCCTACACAGCACGAATTTTGATAATTGATAATAAAATTTAATAATTTGCGAGCGTTGTTCGTTTGCTAGCATTTTTAGCATTACCACGTGTGGTGAACCATTTTCTTTATACTGAAAAACCAAATAACGAAAAATCACCTGTTCTTATAGAGCCTAGCTTGTAAATTAGTTTAATCATTAAAAGCTTTTATTTCTAGCATACTTTAAGGTCAAAACAATTTCTCTTAGTATGCTTTTAGCCAGTGATAAAATTCTATTTTTTTAGCATACTTTTGAAAACTATTATATTCGTCTGCCTACTTAATTTGATAAATGAAAGAAAATATTTCTTTTTAAATTAAGGATACACGAAAATGTAAAAATTTGGGAAGGGGGTGGTAGATATTTTGTGATTATATGTATACAACAAATATTATTGAAATTCTTTTTTCTTTTCTCTCTTTTCTATGTTTTTTTTTTTGTTTTTAGCAAAAAGAGTTATTTTTTTAATATCAAGTTAACATTCTTAAGAGCAGTTATTATTTTATTTGCAAAGAAAATTTAACAAAAATCTTTTGTTATTACATTCCTTATATTAATAATTAGCCAGGTGCACTTAAGTATTAGAGAAAAAAGAGGGTCCATTTAAAATACTGTTTGTTATAAATAAATTTAATTACGAGTTACAATTACAGAGTATGTTTAAGGAGAAAAAGGGTTTGTTAAAATTTTCAGGAATTAAAATTAATTAAGGCAAAAAGGAAATCACAAAGAAATTTTGTTTAAAAATTGTAGAAAACAAAAGATATACTCACTTATTGGTTGCTTGAACATTTGTCAGACTTAATAAATTATTGCGTACAGAACGTAAACTGGCTAAAATTTGGGCAAATGGTGTCACAATGAGATCCTCGCCATGGCTGTAAGATAAACGGTGAAGAAATTAAATTATTAAAGTATTTCATAAAATACAAAATATTTTTAAATTAGATCCAGCTAAGTATACAGTGCGTTATAAAAATATGGTAATACAAAATGCAGTGCTTTAATATAATTATTTATAATATAAATTAAGACAATTATAAAAATTCTATCTTGTATTCAATTAGCAGCCTAAAAGTATGCCAAAATTTTAAACATAACAATAACTTATGGTTTATATTTTTAAAGTATTTTTTTATCAATTATGAAAGCATTTTACTAAATTGTAAATTTAATAATAATGTTTATTGAATAAATGTATGAATTATATTCGACAGCCTATAACTATGCTTAAGCTTTTTATTAAATAATATATTAAGTGTTATAATTGTAACATTAATTTATTTAAAATAAAAGAATTTAAAAATGCTTTGCAAACTATCGTCAATCTGGGAGCCGAACAATGTCAGAAACAGCTTTATGGCGCTTGTGTTAAAAAATATATATTTAATGTGTAATTTATGCTACACACGAGGGAGAAGATGTTTCTTACCACTACATTCACATTTTTAGCATTTTATCTATGCTGACCATTGATAGTCTTAGTTTTACTAAGGACCATTGATGGGAAATAGAATTTCTGTTCAATATCAAAAAAAAAAATTGTTAAGAGTACTTTTTTGACAAGAGTATGCTCCTGACCAGGCACTATTGTAAGACACTACGTCCCATGGGATCTATTGTGCGCTTTCGGCCTATAGTTTGTTCAACAGATCTGCTGTCTTCCTAATGAACATCAGCAGATCTAAAACCATGGATATGTCACCCAGTGGTCCATCGAAACCTATCAAGAACCCTGTATTCACACAATATATGTTCCGCTGACTCTAATGCCCGTGAGCACAGTCTACAGACATCCACATCTGTGACCGTCATCCTCTTCAGATGCGCTCTTACTCTACAGTAGCCGTAAGAAACTCCAGAACCCCAGAGCGTCGCCCAAATTGTGGAATGATCGCCGCCTTAGAATGACAAAGTCCCTTTGAGCATTCCACTGTTTCAAGCATCTGATAACTTGCCAATCCTTGACGAAAATGAGGATGGTAGTAACTGCTGCTGCACGGCAAGGTTCCGGACTGATATAGGGTAACAAATGTTATAAAACAAAAGGATTTTTTAAATCGTGGAGTTCTAGGCCGAGTGGCAAAGATAATTATATAAAATCTCCATCTTTTGAGCCTGTCTGCCAATAGCCTAATAATCAGTAATAACTTATTGCTCCCACGTGCTCTAGGCAGCCTTAACAGCTATCATGTTTTCCAATAACCCGAATGCGGTTAGACCCTTCTGGTCCAATAGCAGGTGAGTTCATATCTCCATCGCGTGTTCGCCATTTAGCGAAATTTTCGTGATAGCAGCCATCTATTCTGTCTAAGAGAATCACCGATGTTCCCAATCGATCCGTTCGGATCTAAAGTACTAGCTGCCTGCTCAAAAACATCCGCCATGCAATTATTCAGAGACAACCGGGATTCATGAACAATTCCTGACATGTTACGCACACTCTCCAGGGATCTTATGTAAATATGGAGATATCCCTATTGAATATCCCATAACATCGGACAAACTGCGGAGCTATATTTCTCTTATTCCTCTTTCCATATTAGAAACTTAAAATCAATTAATATTCAGCGAAATTATTAGCTTATATGTAAGCGCGTGAAGGCAAGAAAAATCGGTTTTTTACCCATAACTCCTAATTTTGAATATTTTAAAAACATATTCTTGTTGTACTCGATAGTTCCTAACAGAGAAACAGTCTCACTTCCCATGTATTTCAACTTTATTTTTACTCCATAGTCTAACCGAGTTGCCATTAGTACGAAATATAAATAAAAACCGGAAAATGCAGAAACAAAGAAATGTACAAAAATGTGTACATAGCGAAATATTTATGAGACTATCAAATCGGCTAGGGGTGTACTATTTTTTGAAGTTAGATAGTATCAAAAAAAGTACGATCGTATCAACCCTTCCACAACTGCTATGAACATTGCAATCTAAGAATGTGAATTTCGAATTTCTTTTAGATTTGCTACATTATACAAATCAACCAGGTAATACCCTAATTTAGGTATTAAAACATTGTCATTTGTGACTAATAGTAAAGTAATTTATATGTTTTTTTAAAAAATATTTAAACGTCAGTTGCTGTTTTAGTGTTATAGTAAAACATATACAAATTTTAAGGACAAATCGCGAATATAATAACTTTTTTATAATAAACAACTGAACATATTCCATTCTTTCTTTGTAAATCATTTTTGTAACTCACTGTTCCACTGTGTACTGTATAAAACAGAAAGATTCTATTTGTTTTTTATATTGTAACATAAAAAATTATATTTATTTGCGTTTTAAAAAAAAGTATTTTAATTAAAAATAGTTTGAAAAACAAGTGGTGTTTTTTTGTTAAGAAAATTATGCAGTGTGAAAAATTTTATTTTAATAAATTAATTATTAATAAATTAATATTAAATGAATTCAAATAATTTTATAAAAAAGAAAAATATAAACAATAGACCACTTGTTTGTGTTCAAAATAAAGCTTGTCTTGTTTTTGCTCAAATGCGTATTAAAACAAAAAAAAAAAAAAAAAAACTTATTTAAATACAATATTTAAATAAAATTAATTAAAACTGATGATTTCCTCCCACTCAATTATTTAATTAATTAAAATGAAACAAATTTACGTAACATACCTAGTCATACCCTACATAGTCGTAAGTTTTAAATTTATAATAATGGAAGGCGGATCCACGTTTCTTTTAAATTTGACACTACAGCTGGACGTCTGTTGGCTTCAATTAAGTCATTGTAACATTTAATTTTGTGTTTTGAATGTCTGAGTATTCTTGTTAAATCACTCTCTGAGATTCTGCAAGCATATTTAGAGCTTTACATCGGGTCTTGATGCAGCAAGCCGTACAAATTTTCTGCTCTTTAAACTTCTTTAAATGAAATTTAAATCGTACAAACAAACAAACTGTACAGGAAACACCGAGTATTTTTTCATAGAGAGCGACTATAAATTTAACTCTAGAGAAAATAAACAAGGGGTATTGGAATGCAAAAAATATGTGAGCCAATTACCACGATTATCTATGGCATGTAGAGTTGTCTTGTTGGCAACACAACTAGAAGCATTGAAATCAAAAACTTTAATGTTGTCGAGCTCATTCAAAGTTTTTGGAACGTTTATGTAGAGTAAGGAGAGAAAAGAAGTAAAACAAATAGAGAAGTGCCCAAATGATAAACGTTTGCCGTATGATAACCCAGTGAAATCAAGTTAAAAGTCGATTTTAAATGACAACCGAACTTTAAGAAAATTGTAGTTGCCTTTATAGCAACTGACATTAATAGATTCTTTATTATCTTTATTGCCATATGTAATGCAATTTTTGTCAACTAACAATGCAACTAAAGTTCGATTTCCAGTTTTTTTTAAAGCACGAGTGCTGTGTAGCTGATGTGATTGATATGTAGCTTTACTTAGCTTAGATATATTGAGATCTTCCGCTGTCTAAAAAGTAGAATAGAAAGCAGCTCATTGATTAAGAGAAGTCCTCCTTGTTCACAGGAATTATACATATACTCGTATAATTCCTGTGAACAAGGAGGACTTCTCTTAATCAATGAGCTGCTTTCTATTCTAAAGATCTCAATATATCTAAGCTAAGTAAAGCTACATATCAATTGAGATCTGGCTCTTTATATTTAGGATCATGCTACAAATCGCACAAAAACATAAGTCATGTGGTTTACCTGCTCACATGGGATTCTTTCAGAAAAAGCTTTATGTAATTTAATTACAAATCACCTATCAAAGCAGACTTTTACACTGCTTTTAAGGATTAAACGGCGTATAAGTAGTACGAACATATTCTCCAATCATTGGCTGCAATGTAAGCACATATCGAATCAACAGTTTTTTTTATTATTTAGATCCAAACATTAGTCACCATTTGTACTTTAAGAATAGCTGTACTGAATGTAATAGCAATTGCCGAAAAAAATGTTATAGATAATGGTACGAAATTACGGGAAACTCGCTGAGGTATGTTAAATGATAATTGATTTATCAAGAATCCTGAACATATATCGTCTCTAATAATATTTAATAAAAATGTCATATTTAACATAACTCTTTCACTTTTTAATGTTAGCAGCTTAATAAAAGCTAGTCGGCTAGAATACGACGGCAAATTTCGGGAGTTAAAGTCTGAACCACGTAAGCAAAATAAAAGGAATAGATTCAATTGCAGTCGAATATAAATGTGATCCCTAATTATTGACCTATACTCCAATACTGGACGTACAAATGACATGTATAATGTCATGGTAATATACATATGGATTATTAAGCTCTTTAGGCTAGGGTGACGTGGTGTAGTGGTTAGAGCGCACGCATAACAACACAAGCGGCCCAGATTCGACCGTACCAGAGGATATGACGACAAAAAAATCGTGGTTTCGAGTGTTTAACAAAGAGGCTTCAACTTTCCTCCAGACAACTCCATCTTAAAAATAAAGAAGAAGCCCCTTGATGTTCCAGTTTACTTCTGACGATGATGACAAACATGAGATGAATGATTAGGACGCAACGCCACCGACTGAGGAAAAAATAGAATGCTAAGTTAAGATCACCACTAACACTTAGCAAGGATCTTTACCACTACACAATTATATGGAGGAGAACTACTGTCGATTAATCATCTTTTTAGCTTGATTACAGAGTAGGAAGAGTGCTCGAATTGAGTTCGTTCGTAAAGAACGATTGTTTTTGAGAGCCGAATTTTAAAAGAGCTTAAAATACGACTCGTGAGAAGAATCAAAAACGAAAGAATTAAAAAATAAAATTCGGAACGCAAACCGAGTCGAAAAGCATCAAAACGAATTGAAAACGAGCAAGTTTTTTTAGTAAATGTTGTTTGTGTAATATAAAACATGCATGTGTGTGATACTTATTCGTCGCTGCACACAAAATATACAAACATACACACATACGAATGCATGGTCTAACGTATTTAGTCTTACACAAACAGCATATATTGAAATGAATTGCTCGTTTTCGATTCATTTTTGCTTATTTTTAATTCGTTTGCAGTATACAATTTATGTTCACGAGTTAAAAAACAAAAGTCGTAAGCACAAATTTCCAAAATTTTAAATTTATGCTCACGAGTCGAGCAAAAAATAATTTGAGCGAAAAGTATGAGTCCAAAGAAAATTCTGGTCATGAGCCGAGTTTTTACATACCACGCGTGATGAAAAAAACATAAACTTTGTAGACCACCGCTTTATGTATTTAAATGCAACTCTGGCTTTGTTGATCATACTTGTAATATAGGAATTAAAGTTCAATTTACGATCAAATAACAGCTTCAACTTGATAGTTTCCCAAAAAATAATTAATAGAAATTGGAGTAAACGTTGTAAATCGCATTGTTTTACATTTATTTTCATTCAGTTCCAATAAATTTGTCAATTTGCCAATCGTGGAATGAGTTCAAGTCAGTTTAAAGACGCTGTTGGTCCAAACGCTGACTAAAATCTTAGAACACTTCATTATCTGAGATAAGTCGTTAATATATAATGAAAATAATAAAGGGCCAAGGTGACTACCCTGTGGAACACCAGAACGAACATGAATACTTTTTGAAACTAAATTATTAAAGTCAACAGTTTAGGTTCTATTTATTAAATAAGATCTAATCCATTTAAAAGCAGGATCAGTAAACCCCATTATTTGTAGCTTTTTTATCAGAAGCAAATGGTTCATCTTATCTCTTAAATAAAACTTTAGTATATTCTTTTATTTCAATAAATAAATAAAAATTATCACATCTTAAGTGGTTGGAATGTGTCATTCTTTTGTTATTTTAAAGTTTTTAAAAAATTTCGTTGCTCAACGTTGTTCTTACTTCTCAACAATTTGATCATGAGTATTTCAAAATGACGTCAAAAGATTTGCCTTCTTTTTTATTTATTTTTTTTTTTAAATACGTTTAATTTAATTTGAATTTTTTAAAAATAACAACTATATTATAAGGAATTTAAAAAAATTTAGAATTTCATATTTTTTCTGTCTTTCTCAAATTAATGAAAATTTATTTAAAACAACTTTTTTTAATGAAAACGAAAACAAGAAGAAAAATGTCACTGGATTTCGCAGAAACTCATATAAAAATAAAATATATGTTAAATAAATATATAAAGATGCTCTAGAAAAAATATTAAAATCACTGAGTCATACTAAAAATATTTTAATTTCTTATTTTATAAATTGAAAAGTTTTATTTATAATTATCGCAGTTAATATTTTTAAAAAAGTCGTAAAAATAAAAGCTTTTATTGAAATATTTGTAAGATCCACTTTTAAAAAAGCTATTTTTTAAAATATTTTTAAAATAATTAAAATTTTTATTTTTTTTACGTTTAAAATGAAGCGTAAAATTTTTGGCAAAAGATCTCATTCATTTCCAATGGTTTTTCATCGCTATCATCAGTCATAATCTTTGAACGGCTATGGCTGGCTATGGCTGACTATGGCTGTATTATACGTACAATGAACTGAGTAGAGGCGAATATTATGGTTCAATATAATCTAGCGTGTACTTTATAAACATGTGTATAGATTGGTGGACAAACGAAAGTAGGGCTATGTATGTGAATCCATACACTTAGATTCATATACCAGACGTACCATGTAGACAAGATTTTCAGAGAAAAAACGTTTTGTCAACACCGTGATCATAATCACGTATAATACATTTTGACAGCTATAAGCAACATATTTAAAAGAATTTTAAAATTCAAACATGCTAAACGAATATGAAATGCTCTATTTTATAATATCCATGTTCTACAAAAAAATACAAAAAAAAAAAAATGGCTCAAAAATAGAATTTAAACTCTTATGTAATTTACAGCATGACAACTTTTTGATCACGTTTTCAAAAAAAAAAAAAAAAAAAAAAAAAAAAAAAAAAAAAAAAAAATGGTTGCTAATTTTTTGTTTGTTTCTTTGTTGTTGTAGTAAGCTGCCCTAAAGTATTTAAATAATGGTATTTAAATAATACTAAACAATTTAAATAAATACATATTGTTACGTTTTAACTTTCCTAAAACGTTTGAGTTCTTTTAAATTGCGTACAATAACACAAACAGTGCGAATTTGCTGTTTCTATAATACAGTCTTTATTTAACACAATTCACTTTATACCATATAGTGTCCAACTAATTTAACTTAAGCTTAATGCACACATTTATTTAAATCTCAACTCTGCGACTGTAAATCTATAACTGACTGACTAAGCAGAATGTGGCGCCCTCTTATAGTAAATGAACATTAGTTTCAAATATTTTAGTATATTCAAGAACCTACTTACAGAGACGTTAAACAAAATGTAAAGTCTTGAAACCCAAAATTGAACTACGGGCTAATTCTGGCATTCGTATACGAACGAATTCTTATTGGAATGAGCGAGTTTTTGACTGTTTGGAATTCTCTTAGTCGATCACAAATAAAATGAATAGAAATTTCTAAATATGGCTTCCAATATCGAACAATAATTCAAACGTAAGCATGCAAGTGTTAACTCGAAAGCAAAGAATCAGGCGAAGTACAAAAAATTAATCAAAAAAAGGTAGTTGTAAATTCATTTGGGAAAATTTAATATATTTAGTCATTTTTGGTCCAAAGAACAAAAAATAATTCAATGCAAAAGGATATACTTGGGAACTTTCTGACAAAGCAAACAGACTTAGCCAAAAAATTTAATGCCAAATAGTTTCCAACGAAAATCAAGGGCTAACCAATTTTGGTACAACCTTAACCTTAAATTTAAAGCGTACGGTCCACCAACAAAAAATTTCAAGTTGTAGGTGACATACAAAAAAATAATTTTTTCTTATTTTTCATAATAACTTTTTATTAAATATACGCTGATCAAGAATAAAAATAGCTGGTGGGCCGAATGAAGAGCAAGTTTTTTGCAAGTAGGAGACTGAAGACTGAAGCATGCTTAGAAGTCCCTGCCCAAGGTCTAAAAACTTTTACAAGTTTTCGATCTCTTTCGCCAACAATAACAATAGAAGATATACATATCTGGACATAATTAAAAGAAATCCAAAATAAGAAAAAAAATTGCTTTAATCTTCGTGAGATTTGAGCCTGTGTGGTTTGTCTTCTGTTCAAGCACTGTAACTACTACAGCACGTCACTTACTTGTCAGCAATTTATAATATTTTTAATACTTTATCCAGTGTGATAAAACAAATTTTCTTTTACAACACTTGAGCCATAATTCTATTCCTTGTCGCATCGAGTAACATTATTAGAAAATATTACGATATCGATATTACGATATAGGCCCCTGGGTGATCATAGCCTTGCCACAAACCAAAAGAACAACTTTCATAATAAAATTTATAGCTATAAATGTTGGTACATCCTTTTAGGCGGTTTGATTTTCTTTAAGGGTTTTCATGATCAACAAGTTGACATGGATTACTTAAATTTATATAACATGGATACGTTTTGGCATGGACTGCTAATGTTTTGCTAAAAAGTTTTTCCCTTGAAATTTCGGCAGTCGATTGGGTTTTATCCCGGGATTGTGATGACCAGTCGATTACTTTGAATCAGAAACTCTAAGTACAAGTTTTAGCATCATGGAACTTGTATCTCGTATCGATGTCTGCTGGAAGATGATGTCCGACTCACTTTTAGCTAAAATTTTTAAACTTTCGTAGAGACTTTGGTGCAAAATATCGACGTACTGTGTTGCAGTTCATTCGCCCAGAAACTCTAAGGCATTTAACTACCCCATCCATCTCCATACAGCCCTACATCACAATGTTACCTCCTCCAACACAAACGCGTAAAAGTAAAAAAAAACATTTATGACAAAATGACATAAAACTAAGGCTCTATTTACATAAAAAATACAAAAATTAAACTTATAATTGGGCGAGCATTGTGCGGTCAGACAAAACGAAAATTAATCGTTTCAGAAAAGATGCACGGCAGTGGATTTGAAGAAAGCCTCGAGTGGCCTTTATTAATGGAGTTGTTCAAACAACGGTGAAGTATGGAGGGTTATAAATGCAGGGATAATATGTTATACAAGGTAATCTCTGTTAAGCTGAAAGTCAACAATTAAATGCAAGGTGTTATTGTATCATTTTGCATGAATAGTAGTAAGTCACTTCTGAATTTTCTACGCACGTTATTGCTCGATGCAACTTATGGTATCGCTTTTTACGTTAAAAACGACTTTATGTTTTGTTAGTAAAGTAAAAACAATTATTGGCATCCCTACCAATTTATCTGATCCCTGGTTATTAAACATAGCGAGTTTCAGACGAATACAAAAGATGAAGCAACACTATTTTTCGCATTCGACGTCTTTGTAGTCTGTAACTTGCAACATATAAATGTACTGATATTTGAAGAAGTTTATAGTGGATGTAGGGGGTATTTATAGGTCGACTAAAACTATTTCCTTTAGTTTTTTAATATTTTATAATTTAAATACGTCATTTATCAATTTTTATGTATTCTTAAGAGATTTTTTTTTTATGATTTGAAATATATTTTTAAATAATTTATAGGTTTTTTTTTTGTTAAATTCTTTTTTTATATAATAAAATATTTTTTATATATGTATGTATATACAATAGTATATATAAAAAGCATAAATATCACATGTCAAATATCATGTTGGGAGTCTATACCTTTTGGATTTTATGGAAAACATACTGTCACGGTCCTCCATTACCGTCATGGCTAATTCTGATTCCAATATGGTGGGAATCATATTGAAAAATGAATGGACGCGAGGCAAAGATTGCGAACCGGGTGAATTTTTATTCAGCATCATTTTGTTAGAGTTTTGTTGTTAACAACTAAATATGTGTTAATTGTTGTACTTAAAGTTGAGGATTTTTTTTTAAATATATATGTATTGTATATATACTATTTAATTTTAAATTAAGTTTCTTTTTTTTGCTTTCAAAGCATCACAATAAATTTTTTTTAGATTTGGCTTAATTGGGTGGTTTGGTGGAGTGAGTGAAATGCGGTGTGTGGGTAAGGTAAGATGACGTGAAGGTATTTTTATGAGTATCACAGTTGAAGATTCTTATTTATTTATTTATTTTTTTGTTATTGTTATTATAGTTGTTTTATATAAATAAAATTTTGTTGCCGACTTTGTTTAAAGCCTCTGGAGGATTTGTATTTTTACGAATATTTTATCTGTATAATTAAGATTATTTTGTGTATAAATTGTACTTTTCTTTTCACTAAAACTAAATTTTATAACAATTTTGTATATTTTTGATTCCTTTTTTTGTACGTGTGTAGTAAATAAAGTCACATTTTTCTTGAACTTTTCTTACACTTAATTTTGATTTTTTTTTTGAATTTTTTTTTTTGATGATCGTTTAATGACCTTCTTTTCTCTTTTTATATAAAATATGGAAATATTTTTATTTTTAACTTTCGCCACTTTTTATTGAGAAAACAAGACAACTGTTCACAATTTCTCTTTTTTATTTGTGAATAAAATGGGTTCATGGGATTTTAATTGATTTACATATAATTCTCCTGTTTCAGTTTTCTTCAAGTTTAGTTATTTTGCTTTTTATTTTATTTTTTTTATTTTTTATTTTTATTAATAATTCATATGAAATTATTTAAGCTCTTTCTTATATATGGATGTAGTGTAGTGTCTACATTTGATTTCTTATTTTGTTGTTATTGTTTTCTTTTCTTTTTCCTTCTTTTTATATCTTGTGGTGTGTAGTGCGCGTTTTTTCAAATTATACTGAAATATGAAAAACATTTTCATTTTCAATCTCCTCGCTTAAGAAAGAAAATTATAAAATAAAAAAAATCAAATTGCTTACGCTATGCTTTTGTTTTTCTCTTCCCTACTATTATAGATATAAAACACTCACACTTAAATAGAGAAAAATATCATTATTAATAATAATTTTCTTAAAAATGTAACCCTCTAAAGCGTTATATGAAGAGTGCTATTTATAATTTGCATTGTGAAATGAAAATTTTAATTGTGAAATGGCCTAAATATTTTCCTGTCTAACTTAGACTCTTAATAAACGCTTGTGATTTTGGTACAAAATTAATTTTTTTTCCTAGTTCCTCTTGTGAGCATATAGTTCTCGAGAAAGCTTCTATTGCCTTCTTTCAGTCTAAAAAATCAATTGCTTTAAAGCTAAGCAGATGATTAGTCTAATCTGGCTCAACCCCTTATAGCGGTGATGATTCTTGCTAAGTGGTGGTGGTGATCCTCACTCAGCATTGGCATTTTTCCCTAGTAAGCGGGATTTTCTCCTGATCATACATGTGATTTCTGATAATTTGTCTGAAGGGGGTTGAAATCGGCTTATCTGTAGTAAATTTCATCCCAATTAGACCTAACTTGGCTATCTTTTGACAATTTTACTGGCCATTTATGAATTTCAGTAGAAAATAATCGTACAGTGGGGTTTAATAATGGCTCGGCTTAATTCGAAAACCTATTCAAAAATTTCTTTAATTCTGCTAGGGTAGGATAGGAGAGAGTAGCAATCTTCCTAAATCAAGGCACACTTGAGCACGCATAGCGGACCGTTGTAATACCACATGAAGTGTTGTCCCAGTGTTAGGTTAGGTTAGGTTATACGGTTCACTCGCACTTCGCGTGTTAACTCGGAGGCCCTATTGCCCATTGTGATATCCTTTACAGGACAGACGCATTAAAGACCCAACAAATATCAGTTCCCTCACTTGATCCAACCGGTGCTCTTGACGAAGATAATCAAATTCGACAGTGATACATCCCTAAGACAGTCCAGATAATGGAAGTGATATGCGCTCAAGTGCTTTAGTCTAAGCTCCCATAGAGCGGTATAGTCACAGAGAGGGTATTGCACCGATTCCTTCTCCTCCTTACTCTGACACCTTTTACAGTAGCCATGACCAGGGCGTACCATGCGTCCTGAAATGCGGCCTATAAAATGCGTGGTTATCGCCCAATCGATCCCCTTACAAACCTAAGAAGAGACTAAGTCCTTCCCATAAAAAGAGAAAGCCAGAACATTCTGATTATCTACAAGTAGTGATATTGGTAAACCTGTGTTACATCTTGCTCAGTGCCCGTCTATCTAATACACTCAACAACGCACATAGAGGAGTATGCACGTCTTTTTGTACGAGAGACAGAGAGGTTCCATAGTAGCGCATCCATCAGGAATTTCATTACCTCGGATGCCGCATGACTCGAAACCCGTATCGTTTCGACACGATATTGTTCCAGGCAGGCTAGTGAGCAAATGCAGCCGAGGAGACATTTCGACTTAATCACGTACGAGCTGAAAGCATAGATTGCGGCGAGACTCTCTACATAGGTCCTAATAGGTCTTGAGTCCTCGGGATTTAGTTCCTGTATACGCCTGGTGGCCTCGTCTATAGCGTAAATCTCCGCCTGAAAAACAGTGCAATGATCGGCTAGTCTGAAGGAGACCCTCAGGTCCAGATCATTTTCAAGCCATCGGTATAGACCGCAACTGTGTCGTCAGAAGGACAGATATAGGCAGCCCACTCATCTCTAAAAGATATCCCCGTGTAAATCACCAGAATCTGGACTAACCGTTCCCGATGTTTAACCAGTGGCACCGCCTCTAAATGTATTATATGATATATCTAATGATCTATTGTGTGTGTGGCCTTGTACAATAAAAAAGTTTTCAAATACTTTTCAGATTTTTATTTAATGGGTTAAGATATTTCATTATTACTGTCTACACATTTATCATAAACTTAATAATGATTTTAATCATTTCTAATGTAAATGGTATTAAATATTTTGATGCTGATGATGCCAAAGATTATTTTCGTTTTCACTTATGATCTTATAAAGGGAACGGTAACCAACTTATAATACTACATATAGCGAAAAAACAAAAATTACTACACTAATAGAAAAACTGTCATAATGCTGATGTATTTTGACAGCAGTACTATGATAAGCGTCTTCGTTTGTCCCCATGATCATTATTATAATATCGACCAGGCACTATTGCAGAACACTGTGATCCATGGGATCTATTGTGCCCCTTCTGGTCTAGAGTTTGCTCAGCAGATCTGCTGCCTTCCTAATGAAGACTAGTAGATTTGAAACCATAATGGTGGATATGTCACACAGTGAAATTTTATGAATCCCACATTCACATAATAAGCGTTCCGCGGTCTCTGATGCCTGTGAGAACTGTTTAAAAATATCTCTAAGGAGTTTAAACCTTAGCGCCACGCTCAAATTGCGAACTGATCGCCGCCCTGGAGTGCCGAAGTCTTCTTTGAGCAATGCAGTATTTTAAGCATCTGCCAATTTCCAAATCCTTGATTATATTGAGGATGGTAGTAAGTGGTGCTGCACCGAACCGATATAAGGTGTCATGAAATCCTTTCTGGCCAATGCATACGTTATTTCAATACCAACTATTCTACAGTGTCCAGATACCGAAAACAGCTGGAACTTATTACATATCTAAGCGAAAGCTTTTGTAACATATCGTAGCAATATTTGACCAGTCTAGATGGCGTATAACATGTACTTTTCATCATTGTGATGACAGCGTTAACATCACTTGGCCAAATTGTCATCAGGGACAAAAATTCAAATTATAAAGGGTCCGCCAAATAAATTTTTTTTTGAAAATGCTATAAAAAAAACTACTGAATATTTTCTCAAATTTCTTCTTTTATTTGAAAGTACAATCCTTCCGGTTAATAATGGAAAATAATTTCATTCAAATGGCTGCCTCGGCTGGCCATGCAGTAGACTACACGATCGGTCCAATTTTTAAGCACATTATCGATTGTGTGCAGCTGTACTTCACCAATGGCTTCACGAATATTGTCCTTTAAAGCGTCAATTGTCTCTGGCTTGTTGGCGTAAAACTTATCTTTGACGGCACCCCACAAATAATAGTCCAACAGTGTCAAATCGCAGCTCCGAGGTGGCCAATCGACATCAGCTCTGCGGCGATAATGCGATCTTCAAAAACAGGTCGCAAAACATCGAGTGTAGCTTCGGCTGTGTGGCACGTAGCGTCGTCCTGTTGAAACAAAATGTTGTTGATATCCTCCTCTTCAATTTTTGTGAACAAAAATTCGTTCAACATGGCCCGATAACGATCGCCATAGACTGTAATGGCCACTCCTTGCTCATTTTCGAAGAAAAATGGCCCAATTATGCCTCTGGACCAAAATCCGCACCAAAAAGTGACTCGTCTTGGGTGTATCGGCTTTTCAATGTATGCGTGCGGGTTTTCTGTACCCCAAATGCGACAATTTTGCTTATTTACATACCCGCCAAGATCGAAATGAGCTTCATCTGAAAAGATGATTTTTTTTTTTGGCAAAATCGGCATCTTCTGTAAGTTGATCGATCAACGTAATGTCTCAATATTTCCCAGCGTTGTTCAAGCCTATACACAACCATATTCGTTCTACGAAAGGATAAAACTAGTTATCTGTCAAATCAGACATGAGCTAAGTGTTACCATTCCCGAAATAAGCACTAGTTGAAAAAAAATCTTAGATGGCGGACCCTTTGTCATCAATTGGAGAACACATCGGCAGCATATTGATTTCAGAAATAATTTGGGAATATTTTGTTAGAGTTCCTTCTTAGGTATACAAATAAAGATGGTTTATCACTATTATTAATAGCGGTCATAATACGAAAATAAAGAATATAGACATCAAAAAGTACTTTTATCCCAATTTTACAAAAATATGTACTAAATATTTATGACTTAACATATTTATTTTACAAATAACCATGGGTATACTTCCCCTTGGTTGATATTTCAAATAAAGCGCATACGTGTATAAAGATAATAGTGATTAAGTTGATAATCGTCATGATTAAGATAATAATGATTTTCTTGCTATTATTTTTTTTAGTATTAAGTTTGACCCACAGAGATGTTTAGTTTGTTATGGTTGTTGTTGTTGCAAACCAAAAACAATTAAAGAAAATAATAATAATTTTATTTTCGTTTTGAATAAAAATAATATACCATTTGAGATTATCGTCACAGCAAAATATTTTTCTCTTTTGAAACAATTTGTTTAATAACAAATTATTTGAATTTATTTACATATATATTTAGAAAATACACAAAATTATACATTTTGAAGTATTTCACTTACCTACCGTAATAATTTGTACTTAAAAAAAAAAATATATCAGAATAAATCGTATATCTTTTCTATTATTTGACGTACAATTTAAGATTTCGGAGAAGTTTTATAAGAAAAAATAACAATAAATTATACTGAAAAAGTTATCTGTTAAAAATTATGGTTTCTAATAAAAAAGTAATTGAAATTATGGCAAATGTAAGTTTTTATAAGAAAAAAAACGTCACTATGTATTAATAAAATTATCTTTTATTTTTATTATTTAAGAAATTTAAAATTTCACAGAAATGCGCGTATTAAACAGTTTTTAAATATTTAAGTAGAAAATTTATTTCAAAGATTTTTATTAAATAGCGGAGGCAGAGTGAGTATGATTTAAATCTTGACAGTTTAAATAGAAATTGTTCGGCATTAAATTCTTAAAAATGATTTAAGAATTTTTTTTTTATACTATTGAGATATGAAGAAATTAATTTCTTTAGAATTGTTTTACTTCATTTTCATTTATTTTTTCTCGTAGTCAACTGACAGTTTTTTTCTCCGTTACTCCTCTAGGAAGCATATTGGCTTTCCACAAAGCATCCATTGTTTTCTTTCAGTTTCATTAATTAAGTTGATTTTTTTTCAAGCCAAGTAGACGACTAATCTACTGGTGGTAAGAGGTAAGCTGGAAGGTCAGTGGGGCTACTTCTTCATTTTTAAATGTAGTTGTCTGGACGGAAGTTGAAGCCTCTTCGTTAAACACTCGAAACCACAATTAAATTTTTTCGTCACTGTCCGAAATTGAGGTACCATTTTAATTTTGCTGTAATTTTTTTTCTGCTTGTAATTTTTATTCAAAATTTTTATTTTCAGATTCTGAATACATTCCGGTTAGTCAATTATGTATTTTTATTATTAAAACATTTTTTGAAAATGGCAATAGTTTTCAAGACGTAAACAGTAATTTTTTTTTAACAAACTAATCTTCATCGACGAAGTTCAACAAGCAGAATTGTCGCATTAGAGGTAAAGAGAATCGAAGAGTTATCTTAGAGCAACAATTACATCCACAAAAAGTTACGGTTTGGTGTGGTTTGTAGTCCGAAGGACTATTTTTTTAAAATGAAATTGAAAACAGTAATCGGGAGATGATCCGAAGCATTTTATGACGGAAATTTAATGATTTAGACATAGAAAATATGTGGCTTTAACAACATGGTGCCACTTTTGACACAGCAAGAGAAACAATGCATCTTTTAATAGAAAAGTTCGAAAATCCTATTATTTCTCGTAGATGGGGAGTAAATTAGCCACCAAGATCGTGCGATTTGACACCTTTAGACGTTTTTTTGTGGGGTTTTTTGAAATTGAAAGTGTACAGCAATAATTCCACAACAGTTCAAGAGCTTAAAACCAACATTATCGGCCAGATATCAACGTTTGGCAACAGTTTATTGAAAAACGTGATTGAGCCGAGCCGTAGGTGGGTTCACTTGACTGACATATATTTTTTTTTTTTTTTACCCGGAACCTATTTGTAATAAACTAAAAAAAAAAGTATTTTTGTATTAAAATTAAAATTATACCTTAATTTTGAACACCCTTTATTATATAAATTTTAGCAAATTTCTTTCCAATAACACGGTGCGACAAAAAAAAACACCTTGCAAGTGATACTAAAGGGTCCGCCAAATAATTTTTTTTTTGAAAATGCTATAAAAAAAAACTACTGAATATTTTCTCAAATTTCTTTTTTTATTTGAAAGTACAATCCTTCCGGTTAATAATGGAAAATAATTTCATTCAAATGGCTGCCTCGGCTGGCCATGCAGTAGGGATCGGTCCAATTTTTAAGCACATTATCGATTGTGTGCAGCTGTATTTCACGAATGTTGTTGGCGTAACACTTATCTTTGACGGCACCCCACAAATAATAGTCCAACGGTGTCAAATCGCAGCTCCGAGGTGGCCAAACGACATCAGCTCTGCCGCTGCAAATGCGATCTTCAAAAACAGGGCGCAAAACATCGAGTGTAGCTTCGGCTGTGTGGCACGTAGCGCCATCCTGTTGAAACTGAATGTTGCTAATATCCTCTTCTTCAATTTTTGTGAACAAAAATTCGTTAAACATGGTCCGATAACGATCGCCATTGACTGTAACGGTCACTTCTTGCTCATTTTCGAAAAAAAAATGGCGCAATTATGCCTCTGAACCAAAATCCACACCATATAGTGACTCGTCTTGAGTGTATGTGTGCGGGTTTTCTCTGCCCCAAATGCGACAATTTTGCTTGTTTCCATACCCGCCAAGATTAAAATGAGCTTCATCTGAACACATTGCACACATTCTGCAACATTACTATGATTTTCAAAGTAATGTCGCAATATTTCCCAGAGTTGTTCAAGCGTACACACAACCATATTCGTTCTACTCGACAGCGTCTATCAGAGAAGAAGTATTGTTTCCTACGTTTTTAAATTTTGTTCGTTTTTGTCGCACCCTGTAATTATTTGTTGTTGGTTTGGTTGGATAATTGATTGACGTGGTCAAACGTAGCTTCTACGTTTTGAGAATTAACACAAATACTCGAAAACCGCACAAAATTGGGACGAACCTTACACCCCCTCTATCAGGTTCAGGTATCTGATGAGTCCCCCTTTCCAATGCAGTATATCGTAGAAATATGGTGTAGATAGGTTAGTAAGGAAGTGCTTAACGGTCTCTTACCCCTCCACCTCGCCACAGCTGAGACACTGGTTGTTTTATCGTAACTCCATTCTTTTTTGTTAGTTCATATCAATTTAAAATTCATTTGATTTAAGCAAGACTTGCAATTTAAGAGCCAAGAATTAAAGAGTTGAAGAAAAATTAAAAAAAAAATTCCCCATTTTTGAACCCATATAACCTGAATGAATATCATTCCATAGATGAAATTTACTTCAAAGTCGGTCTTTATAATGATTGAGCCACATTAGGGGTGTTTTATAGTAATCAAGTTAAAATTTAATTTGAAAAAGTCTTCGCATCATATTTAACATTAAACTGAATTAAGTTGATTTTGGTATACTTATATTTGGGTAAAATTCTAAGTGTACCAGAAATCGGTTTTGACCAACTATAGTTTTCTTATTTATGGCGCAGGATTTTCTCAAATTTCTTTTCTCCACCTTTTTCCCCGCTTTATGATGAAATACAAATAAATTCTTCAACAATATTGATTTACAATTGAAATGAGAAAAAAAATATTTTCTTTTTAAATCAATCAATTCAGTGCCTTTGGCTTAATATACCCAAAAATTGTATAAAATGTTCACAAGAAAAAAACATATGTATGTATGTATTTATGGTAAATAGTCTATTGAAATTTTTAAAACTGAATATTATTTAAGAAATCTCTTGATTTACGATATTATTTGGGAATTTCAATAAATTTTGGTGTTTGAAAAAATAAAACGCAATTTAATAATAAAATAAATGCAAAATATAAAATTAAGTCAAACTTATTAACATTTGGCACTTTATTCGTTTAATGAACCGAAATTAATTCAAATTTATTTATTTGCGAGCATATAAATACTATACATACATAGCATATACATATGTACTATATGTACATAATTGGGTTACACAAAGCAGTACAAAATAGTACATTTTTTTTATCAGATGAAAAAAATTAGGAAGAGCTATAGTTTTAAGGAAATTATGTTAGCAGAGGCACTGAGAACGACATTCTAACTGCCTATCTGCAAATTTAAGGACATGGAATTAGCGGCATTAAAAGCAATTAGATTTTTGGCCATGGAGTTTGAACACTACCAACATGTTGGGTAACATTTCCGACGTTTTAAGAAGTATCAATTTATATATGTACACAAATACGTAGTCAAAGTATAGTTTTCAATACCTAACATTGACTTTCAGATACCGAAAATCTACTGAGATACCGGGCTTCGCAGCTGATATGCTAGAAAATGGTCTTATTCTAAGGATTCCATTGACACATACTAAGTAAGGACATAAAGACATTGACATACACTTTCATAATTATATGGTTTATTAGAGTCAACCTTTATAGCGTTAATCTGCAATGGAAATATTTCATATTTTAGAGCTTGATATTAACGGGTTCGCCATCTAATGTTTGTTTTGATTGATCTGATTTGACAGATAATTAGCTTTATCCTTCCGCTGAACGAATATGGTTGTGTATACGCTTTTTTCGCTTCGCTAAGTGGGACTGCGATCGACTTACAGAAGATGCCGATTTTGCCAAAACAATCATCTTTTCAGATGAAGCTCATTTTGATCTTGGCGGGTATGTAAACAAGCAAAATTGTCGCATTTGGGGCACAGAAAACCCACACGCATACATTGAAAAGCCGATACACCCAAGACGAGTCCCTGTTTGGTGCGGATTTTGGTCCAGAGCCATAATTGGGCCATTTTTTTTCGAAAATGAGCAAGGAGTGACCGTTACAGTCAATGGCGAGCGTTATCGGGCCATGTTGAACGAATTTTTGTTCACCAAAATTGAAGAGGAGGATATTAGCAACATTTGGTTTCAACAGGACGGCGCTACGTGCCACACAGCCGAAGCTACACTCAATGTTTTGCGCCCTGTTTTCAAAAAAAAAAAAAAAATAATTTTATTTGACAGACCCTCTATTATTATTGCTTTATAAGAGAAGATTTCACGACAAGAAAAGTCTTGTAATAGGCGATAATAAGATCCACTTATTTCTTAAATAAACAGTTCTCAAGGCACTCAGATCGTGCTCGATTAGGTCTAAGGTCATTCAGGAATGTAAATCGGCTTTGGGTAGACTGCGAGAGAACAAAGGATATTGTTGGGTACAGGGTTACTGTGGTGTTGTTGGGTACGAGATGGCTGAAGAGTTGGCCCGTCAAGATTTTGAGTCAGCAGTACTATAAACTGACGACTCCGTACTAGAATCAGCAACGAATACTGAAAACCTGAGTAAGCTCGAATCATGATTCATAAATTCTTATACTCATACTCATTCGTATTCATTACAATGAATGCTCATAGGCATTCATACTCTAAAACCTGAAGTACTCATCATACTCATACTTATTAACATTTATGACGCTATTATTCATATTCATCTGCACTCATTGTGCGTAGACGATGCAAAATGAGTTTGATTCGAATACAAATATTTGAATACTCATTATAAGATCGTGTGTTTTCTTTTTCTTTTGAATAGCCATGAGTATTCATGAATCATGTGAATCATTTATGAGTATTGTGAGTATTATCTGAGATATGAATGAATGCTATGAGTATGAGTACGAAGTTTGATTCATATTTATTGCTACTTATACTTATGAATCAACATTATTGTGAGTATGAGTGAGTATGTGTATGGTAGTTGAATTTGAATGATGTATACTCATTTATACTAATAAATTAATTAGCGAGTATGAGTATGAATAGTAAAAAAGCAATTCATTGCTGATCTCTGTTCCGTACTACCGCCGTTGAATCATTACATTAGCGAACTTGAGAGGTTCTTCGTTGAGAATGTTGGTCAAATCTGGTACAACGAGCCAGAATGTAGGGTTTCGAGGTCCATGTGGCCGGTTATTTCTAGTCGTACGACGTCTTCGCTTCTCTTCATGAGTAACTCGCAGCTGAGACTGACCACTGCGACATCCGATACTTGACTTGTAGATGGGGGAATACCGATACCGATTTCTGTAACCAGTGCGAGGATGAGAAGAGATAGAGACGATTGAGTACTTAATGTGTCACTGTCCTAGGTCATCTGGCGGAAGGCATCGATTTTTATGTGAACATATGATTCAAACTCTAACCCCACTATCTCGCACTGATCCGACCATTATTTTTCGGTTTGTTAAGGGATTGGTAGGCTCTGGCATGCGGATTGATTCATTCTCGTTGCGCTTAGGACCTTTTAGTTTTTGTAGTTTTTTGTTTTGCCTTTTTTCATTCTATCACTCTCGAACATGTTTCATTTGTCTTTCGCTCTTGTTAATTTTTTAAAACAGTACTCCTAAGTAAAGATCGCCACCACCACTTAGCAAGTATCTTCACCACTACACAATTATATGAGCTACAGTGGATTAACCATCTACTTACATATTTTGAAAAAATCAATATGCTAATATGCTCCCTAGAGGAGTGATGGAGAAAAAAATAGATAGAAACACAATGAGACCTACTTATTAAGCTGAGCCGCGGGCGTCTGGCAAAAGCACCTGACCTATAGTCACATAAGTACGAATTTTGCACCTAAACTTCAATATGTAGGAACGTAATTTATTGTAGAATTTAATTTTACAGATAAAGATAAAATATAATGTAATAATTGAGTTTTCAATACGAAGTTTAAACTTCGATTTAGAAATTCAAATTATGTATTTCAAATACATTATTCGACCCTTATTTAAATTTAAAAAAAATATTTTTTGTACAATTATTTTGCAATATAAATAAATTAACGGACTCTTTGAATATTTTAAACAATCGCATAAAAAATAAAAGAATGCCAATGTTGTTTAAATATTTTCTTTTTTGCAAATTTCTTTTTTTAATCCTGATAAATTATTAAAAGAAAAATATTGAAATCTTTGAAAAAAAAAACAGAAAATAAAAACAAATTTATTTAAGATTCATTTTATGTAATAATTTATTTTGTTTTACATATTCGATGTCATTTTTTGTACATAAATATATACATACATACATACATATATACATAATATGTATGTACATATTTTTAGTGGTTTTATTTAAACTTTTTTTGTTGCCTTTGGCCTTAAAATTGTATTAAAAAAATTTTTTTTTTTTGTAACAAATGACAAATGTTCAACGTAGTTTACATTCAAAATGTATTTTTTTTCTTTTCCTAAATAGAAACTAATAATGATTGATGACACAGAAAATATTTCTTATTTCTTTAGTTCTTTTTTATTTATATGTATGTACATACATATTTATTTTTTTGAGGCTAATTGCTCTCATGTAGACATCGAGATGTGACATATAAGAGAAAATGAAAAAAAGTTTAGCATGTTTCAAGGCAATTAAAATGGTTGTAAAGGTGAATTTGCAAATAAATAATAAAACAAAATTGTTTGTTTTAGAATAGGCTTCACCACATGTACAAATAAGCATCAATGGATATCCTGATAACCAATAACCCGAAGTATGTACGTGCAATTGTTTTTTTTGTCCCACCTCTAGGGAGCATATTGGCTCTTCTAAAAGCATCCATTACTTTGTTTTAGTTTCAGTAATTAAGTTGATTTTCAAACTAAGTAAATTAGATGAATAATCTACTGTAGCTCCCCTCCATATGATTGTGTGCAGTGGTGCAGGTTCTTGCTAAGTGGTGGTGATCCTTACCTAGCATTGTAATGTTTTCAACGTAGGTGGCGTTTTTCTTCTGATCATTCGTATGATGTTTGTCATCATTGGCAGAGTTAAGCTCGAAAGTCAGGAGGGTTTCTTTGGAATTGTCTGGAGGGAGGTTGAAGTCTCTTAAACACTCAAAACCGCATTTCAAACTTTTTACATCATGTCCTCTGCTGGGATTTGAACATTAGCCGTTTGTATTGTATATGCTTATACTCTAACCACTACACAGCGCTACGAGCAGTTGTGGTACGGGAAAAATATTGAACTACAGGTTAAGATTCATAATTCGCATGAAGTTTTCCGAGATCAGAGATCATTCTTTACTCAAATTCTAGTTTTCTTCAAAAATTAATGTGTAACTTGACATGCCTTTTATTTATTTATTTATTTTTTTCACCTACCGACCACAACAACTTCCAAGGGCTAAGTTCGAACTACAGTAAATTATTTTTCTAATATTCTCTTTAAGTTTTCCTAAATGGTTACGAGCTATTGAAATATTGGCTACAACATGACATTAAATGGCAATAAAAATTATTTAATATTGGATTGTCACCTGTCAATCAAAATGTGGGCTTCTCATTGAGAAGTGACAGGCAAGTCGGAGAGTAGCAAGGGAAGACTAACGTCTGGGTTCGTGCCGGACGTTAGATTTGTGCCGAAGCGCTCAGACTTCGGCCTGAGCCTGGAGTATTTATTGACGGGACATAGGTGGTTCATTGCTTTTCTCATAAGAGGGGCCTTAGTGTGGTGGAACTGCTGATTGTAGGTGTGTGATGGGGCCAGAAGAGTCACGGCATGTTCTGTTGAAGCGTCCACTTTATGATGGCATTAAGAATTTGGTGTTGATGGGTGTCATTGTTATCGGGGATGTAGTAGACATTAATGGGGCATTGGGAACGGACCGGACTTAAAAGTCTCGGCGAGTTTGCTCACTGTGTCTTTAATAGGAGAGATTCTAGGCTTAGTGAATAATGGGTTCTCTTGCGACATCATCTTTAGTATTTTGTGAGCGTACTCTGATGGTTGTATGATTATTTGCTTGTTTGTTTTTGGTAGTAATGTTGGTTCTATTTTTGTTGTTTTTATTGGCCACCAGTCCGGAGTCATTTGGGAGTTATACTGGTAGTAGTATTTACACTACGAAGCCTGACCGGAGGCTTAATACTGGTACCACGAGAAACACGAGCCCCAGGGCCCTAGATCCCTGCTAGACTATTATAAAGACCCCTTTTGAAAGCAGCTTGGTGGCTATGGTTTATATCCAAATAGCGAGGATAACGCAAACTCGATATGACGTTACATTCTTAAGCAGATGCCGTGACCCATAGATCGGCAAGAGTTTAGATAGTCTCCGACACTTTACCGAAGTGGAAGTCATGTCCAAATAACGTGTCTTCGGATTTGGTACTAACATGGGATTTTAATCATATGTGCGGGCGTTGGTAGATGCATTGCATTCACTCGTGCCTCGGGTACCGTCGGGTATGACAGCGTGACGATACTTACGTTAAACTGTGACTTACTGGGTAACATTGCCTGTTTTATAATTTTAATAATTTAAATGGAAACGGAACAACTTTTCTAATTAAAAAATATAAATAAGATTAAATGTAATTGCTTTTGAAAATTTTTTAATGAGTCAAGAGGTGGTTTCCTATGATTTTCTAACAAACAAATACATAAATTGTCAACCAAAAAATTTCCTTTTTTCTCTTTAATTTCACAATTAAAATGTAAAATTAATTTTAAGTGCGCTGATTTCAATCATTCACTAATCATCTCGTTAACGTAAAGTCCAATGACAATCATGACCACAGCAGTGAGCATGACTATGACGATGTGATAAAACCCTCGCATGCACATACATATGTGGTTCTCTATTCTATAGCAGATCATATGATGTCTATGTGTTGTAGTTGGACAGGAAACGTTAAATGTGATTTGAAAGTTTTTATTTTTCAATTATTCATTCCTCACTCACTCACACATTCATTCATAACATTTTTTTCGTATATCTTAAGCTGTAGCAGTAGCAGGCAAATCTTGTGATGAATTTTGAAATATTTTTGTCATGAATAAAACAATTATTAAAAAATAGAAAAATAAAGAAAACTATTGCGTTTCATATATGTTTATACATAAACAATAACAACAATAAATTTCAAATTTCAAATTATTTAATTTTGAATTTTTTTTATTCATCTTGTTTGTTGTTTTCCGTTTAAGATTGAAAATTGTAATCGTCGTCTTTCAAAGTTTAGGCCAAGTAAAGGCATTATTTTTATTATTATTTTGTGTGATTAAAAAGAAATGGTTTTTTTTTTGTTTTTTTAAATGTTTTGTTGACAAACAACTGATTGAATAATTGTTGTTGTTATTTTGTTGTCATTTAATGTTTATTGTTGTTTTTAGTTTACGTTTCTTTAGCAGTAAATGGACAGTAAAAAGTCATAAATATTTTGAAATTTAATAGGTTTTCAGTCATTTTCTGTTGTACATACTTTAAGAAAACTTTTAAAAATAAAAAATTTTGATGACAGCTAATGATTGTCATATGGCACTTTTAAGTTAAATATTAAAAAAAAAGAATAATTGCCGGTGACGACGTATGTATGAAAAAATAAATATTGGCAAACTTGGTATTTTTAGTGAATTGTTCGAAATTCAACAATCTGACTTAGTCAGACCTCTTAATTGTAATTTATTTTAAGTTTATTTTGCAGCAAGTTGTGGTTAATCTCCATGAATATTTAAGAAGTATTTTACCAGATTCAACATTGAAAAATTCTTGACAATAACAAATATTGGTATTCGCATAACTTCAGTTACAAATTGTCGGTAGATGGTTACAAAATGAAATATTTATTGCATTCACAACCATTCAGCACTATAGCTTGTTTGATAGGTGTTTGTAGGTAATGTGCGAAAAAGATCATGGACTAAACAAGGTGAAGCTTCGCAGACGGTGGCTTAGACAGGATTGACACCAATTAAGGTAATGCAGTGTGTCTTGCGGGATTGGAAGGGATTTTTTTATTATGAGATTCCACAACTTGGTCAAACGATTGATTCTGATTGCTACTAACAAAATTAAAACAAGCAATTGACTGAAAACGGCCAGAATTGATAAACAGAAAAGGTGTTGTGTTCCATCATGACAACGCCTTACCACACACATATTTGATGATTCGGCGGAAAGAAACCGAGACAGTTTGGCTGGGAAGGATGTATCCATTATATAACCCGGATCTTGCACCCTCAGATTATCATTTATTTCGATCTCTGCAAAGTTCTCTTAATGGTTTAAATTTAAATTCCGTAGAGTCCAGCAAAATGAAATTGGATCAGTGTTTCGATCAGAAGTTCTGCGCTAATGGAATAATGACTTTATTTCAAATATGGCAAAAAGTTTTCGATTAAAACGGTTTCGAACACCTTTATTATAATTTTATTTTGTTATAAATCTGTTAGATACGCTAGGAAACAAATACACTTATGCCCGTAATTTCTACCAATATGGTGTAACGAATTCTTAATAATTTTGACCTTACCATGGCTTACTGGCAGAAGCAACTATTTTAAGATTTTTCTAATATCCTTCGTGAAGAACTATAGGCGTTTTTAAATGTTTGAACTTGGACTTTAATGCGATAAAATGGTAAAAAAGTGCAAAAGATGCTAACAAAGATAAGAGTTAAAATAATAATTTAAAAAGGAGTAGCGAAGCATGCCGAGTTTGAGTTGGAAATAATATAAAATGACATATATATTAGACAAATGTTGCCATATTTTTAAAGATAAAAACGCGTAGTCAAAATAAACGTTGAAATTTCCGAAATTGTTTTACCGAATAGGTAAAGATAACTGTTAGGTACGAACACGACTACATATCTGTTTGTGGAAATTACGGGCATTAATCCGGTAATGTTCAGAACTTTTGTTGTCTTATATTTTGTTGAACAGATGTACACTTATGGATTTCGACCTCCTGATCACGATAATGAAGTCAACTTTTCGCTACATTGTTATACTCTTCCGGAAAATACAAAAAGACAAAGCACTAGTGATTCCGTATGAAAATATATGGGTCGCTTAGAGTACATACTTTTTATGAAAGTGAAAACATTTTTGGACACGCTTTTATTAAAACATATAAGCATTTCAAAATTAATTTCATTAACTACCAATTAGTTTAATTATAATTAAAATTGATTGAAAAAGTAGTTTTAATTTTTAACTTTTTTTCACCTCAATTTTACAGGCAATGACTTCGCTAATTGAACTCAGAATAGCAAAAGCTTTATATTTTTGGGAACCCACAAATGTTTTTTATGAAATAACGTTTTTCGTTTGTAGTTCTTTTGTACTGTTTTGGATTTAATCGTGTAAGAATAACGGCATATTTTCCGTTACCATATGGTAACCGTGGGTTATTTCGGGTTCAAACGCTTTCTGCTATTAATTCACTAAAATGGACAAGCTGTAAAAATTCTTGAAAATCAACCAGAATCAAGGGCATTTGGCAAGTCTATCTACATGTCATTAAGCCATAAAAAATATAAATAAAATATTAGTACGTTTAGTTCGAAATATCTTGTTAAGTGATGAGGCTTATTTTTAGTGAAGTGAATACGTTAACAAGTATATTGTTGAATATAGTGAGAAAAAATTCAGAGATAATTAATAAATAAGACATAATTATTAACTATTTGGTGTTGTCAACTAACGGCATCAATGGTCTATACATCTTTCGTAATGTGATAGGTGAATGGTGTATACTATCGGAGTATACCAGAGATCAACAATGAATACTGAAAACATGAGTACACTCGAGTCATAATTCATAAATTCTTATAGTCATACGCATTCATACTCATTGCAATGTGTACTGACAAATTATTCATACTCTAAAGCTTGAAGTTCTCATCATAATTATACTTATCAATATTTATGACGACATTGATTCAAACCTATCTTAACTCATTGTGTGTAGACGATGCAATATGATACGAATATGAGATTGTGAGTTTATTGACTGCGGTACTTTTCATTTTTTTATTTTTCTTTTGAATCATATTGCTTGCTTACTTGATGAGTACTACTCAAATGAGTTGAATGATTCGTTTCATTTATGAGTGTAATGAGTATTTTCTGATAAATGACAGAATGCTATGAGTATGAGTACGATGTTTTATTCATACTCATTGCTTTTGTACTTATGAATCAACGTTATTGTGAGTACGATTAGTTGAATTTGAATTATGTGTACTCACTTATAATTTCATGCGTGAGTATGAGTAGCGAAAGAGCAACTTATTGCTAATGTCTGGTGTATAGTTCTTGAAAAGCTGTAGTTTCAACAGCATGTTACTACCTCACGAAACCATCAAACAAATCGTCATTTTGGTGATAATAATATTTTACGACATGGGACTGTTTCCCGGCATTTAAGATCGTGCGATTCGATGCTTTTCGATTATTTTTTTGTAGTTACAAACAATTCTCAGACAATTAAAAATCAAGGTCATGCTGTTTATAAAATTAGACCAGAAACTTTTGAAAACGTTGTCATTAGTGGGATTAAAGGGATGCGATGTGTTACAGCAAAAATCAAGTTTTTTAATTCAAATTATTAAAATACCCTTTCTTTTCTTTATTTCTTATTCGTACTTTTTATTGAAATACCCTTTTTACAAAAGAGTAAAACTTTAATAAAATTTTTAAGTAAAATATTAAAATTAAACTGTTATATTATTAGGTTTTTGTAAACAAATGTTGTGTAACAGTTGACGCATAAGTGTTAGAAATTTCATTATAAAATGCATTTACAAAGCTAATGTGCAAATATTTAAATAAATTTTTTAGTAAAAAAAAAACATTACGTATGTATGTATATACGGTTATAATAAAATGCAATTGTTAACAATAAACATGCTCTAAAAAATATTATCTATTTAAAAATAATTGTTATTAATTATAAATCTATTAATATTTTACAAGAATTATAAGAATACGAAAAAAATATGTATTAAAGCGAAAAAAGAATTTTTATATTAGAAATGAAATTTAACAAAAATTGACGTAAGTTTTACAAAAGCAAAGCCAAATTCGAAATAAAAATGTGAAGCAATAATGATATTTGAAGGCAAAGAGAAATGTGTGTTCAAATGAACAGAAAAAATATATGAAATAATTCGCATTTCAAAACGTTAATAAGGGTTTTGTTTGCAAACAAATTTAAAAGCTTTAAAAAATTGGCCAAAAATATCTAAAGATTATTGATCTTTGTTTTATAAAGTGAGCATATCTTATTATATACAATCATACAAAATTATTTAATAAAATTTTATTAAAAAATTAAAAATAAAAAAATAAATATTTTATTGTGTTATCTGTTTGATTGCACGTGTTATTTTCATTAGGTTTTTTTTATAATAAAATAATTATTTATATTTTTCCAAAAAGTTAATAGAAAGCAAAAAATAAATAAAAATGTAAGAAAAAATTTTTGAAAAAGTGCAAAAAACTTATGTTTTTGTAGATTCATACGAGGTGCTTTATAAAAATTTAAACATTTTGTTGTTGTTAATATTCCCCTCATTTGGCAAAGCTTTACGTAAAGTTATCGCGCGTTGGTTTGAAATTTGTGCCGATAATTTTTGAAATAAAAGCGAATTAAAATTTTATTAAAGTTTTTAAAAACTTAAATAAAAAGTAAGGTTGTTTCTACATTATGCCGCCAAAATTAAATATTACGTACAGAGTCGGTGTCATCTTTTGATATTAACAACCTGGTATTAGCGAAAGAGTAGTTGCTATCAGAAACAAACAAAACCACTAATAAGCGTTAAGAGTATGAGCATTAAAATATGTGTACAAAAGGACTCAGTGTAAATTCTGTACTTTCGAGTTATTGGTTAAAGTGTGTTAAACCTATTTTTTGTGCTGTCATTAATATTCGGTTTTCTCCTAATTTCTTAAAGGAGTTGCAATAAACGGGTTAATCAATAAATTTTTCTTTGATGTAAGAATACATCTTAATACAAGTGAACTTCGCCAATTTTCAATGAGTTTCTCAAACTTAAGTCTTATTTTATTCACAACTTATTATAATTCCTTGATTAATTCCTAAAAAGTACGGCTCCTATATAAAATAATGCGTAAAAATGCATCTAAACTTGAAAAATTTAGAAAAATTTAAGTGAAAAATGTATTTGTTTGAGAAGTACACTCAGATAAAATATCTGTTTATTTCCTTTCCAAAACCGAAAAGAGAAAAAATCGGGTATTATTCAGCAAAGTTATTAGCTTATAAGTGCATGAAGATCAGAAAAACCGTTTTTTTACCCGTTTGTAAGTCAAGACTTTGGAGGAGTTTTCAAAATTCCAAAAACAGATTCTTATTCTACTCAATAGCGCCTATCAGAAAAGTAGTATCATTTGCCCGGTACTCCAGCTTCATTTTTTTTTCGCACCGTGTTATTGACAGACAATATATTATGGTACCTGAATTGAAGCACTATAGTTTGTTTTATAATATTGGTATTATTTTTTATAAATAGAAATGTGTGATTTCCTAAAAGCCTTTTACAATGTTGTTAAGAAAAATAAAAAACATTTTAAAAAGATGCACACATGTCCCAATACGAATCAGTTGGTTACACTACGCAACAAGCAAAAATACCTTGGATAACCACTATATTTTTTTGGTGCGCTATGGTTGCCTAACTTGAAAAATCATCAGCATTTCAGATTCTATGGATACGTTTTTCATAGAATATTTTTTGTCTAAAATTTGAAATTTTTGAAGAGGCTGCTTCATACATCTTATACATCATGACTTATTCGATTTCGTTAAGCCATATGTTACAAAATTCCAAATTGTACCAGCTTTAGGTCATTCTAATATAAGTTTTTCATATAACCAATATATTTTGGAGAAAAAATATATAAAAAAACAATTTTTTTTTTTGAAAAATTATATAATTTTTGATTTCTAAAAATACACAAAAATTTGAAGCAGCCTCTTCAAAAATCTCACATTTTAGAAAAAAAAAAAAAAAAAAATTCTAAAAAGAACTTATCCATAGAATCTGAAATGTTGATGATTTTTGAAGTTAGGCGACCAAAGCGCATCAAAGAAATATAGTGGTTATCTATTTTTGCTTGTTGCATAGTGTTATAGATCTTGGGGAAAACTTAATATTAATGCCTCTGACTGTATATAATAGATTTGCCTAAAATTTTAAGAGTAAATGCAATTTATTTAAGGTACAACTACGACTAAAAGTCATCATTCTGACATGCAATGATTTTCATCCAAAACCACTTCTCATCCTTTGAAGCCAGTAGCGAAACGAGTAGTGTTTTGATATCTTGTTGCGCTCCTTTTATAAAAGGCTTTTTATATACATATTAATTGTAATTTTTTTTCATTTAAAATAAATTTTCCAAAAATTTTGCTTTTAAGCTCGCTTTCGAATAAAACAAAAAAAATATTATTAAGCACTTTTTCAAATATTTAAAATTTATTTAAACAAAAATCCAAGCATTCTAATTGGAATTTTGAAGTGTGTGTACAAAATATTTTAATAAAATAATAAAAACAATAAACTAAATTAAAACAATAATAATATAGAACAGCAAACAAATGTTATTATTTTTGATTTTTTCAAACAAAAAAAGAAAAAAAAAAGAAACGTAAACGAAAATAAATTAAAAAAATTACGTTTTAATTTAAGCACAGAAAAAAATGAAATCAAAAAACAATATATTCAACAAATTTGAAATTTGAAAAACCAATTTCAATAATTCAAGAAAAAAAAAAAACAGAATTTAATTTGAATTTTATTTTTCAAATGTTTTTTGTTAAATACATTTAATATTTAAAAAGGGGTGCTTTTTTGCAATATACATTTTATTATTATTATTTTTTTATTTCAATATAGCTTTTATTGATTTTGGCAAAAAAAAAAAATAAAAAATTGTTGCTTAAAGTGACATTGATATTTTTAAAAGATACGTACGATCTGTCAATCAGGATAGAGGCCTCATGTTCTTTAAACCTGTAAGGGTTATAACAGTTACTTGTTTAAATTGTTTTTCTTAATAATAAATTTGAAATATTTTACAGAGTATTATATGTATTTTTATATTAAAAATTATAGCATTTCTTTTTTATTTTTATTTATTTTAAAAAGGCAACGCGTTACTTTTTTCTAATTTTATAGCAGTTTTTTTAGCTACAAGCATTAAATTTGTTTAAAAACAAATTGAAAATCAAAAATGGACAAAAAAATAATTAATAAAAAAAGAATTGAAAAAAATCACTAAAAGAAAAGCTTGGTAAAATAAGCTAAAATTAAAAAAGTTCGAGGTGTAAATATAAAAACAAACAAAACCTTTTTTTAAAAAAAACTTCACAATGAGTGCTTTAAAATAACAAAACGGGTCGTATGATTGATATTTTAATTAAACAAATTATTCATCATATATTACGTATACGTCTACGGCGGTATAGTTTAGATTAAATAGTGAATAAGAGAAAGTTAACAATGGCAGACAAAAAAGTTTATGAGATTCACTGGCTAATCCAACACAAACGAACATAATCTACGACTATCGTGTAAAAATGTCCGACTTTTGAAAATTGACACATTAGTCAAATTGCTACACCTTAATCTCATGAGACGGGGTTCTAAGAAGGGCATCTCACTTCCTACAAGAATTTAAGATTCTGGTGGCCACCAAACAATGAAAGCAGAACTGGAGCGAGCATCGCAAAGCACTACATAAACGAGAAAAGAGTTATCGATTTTTTGCTTTAGTATGAGATATGCTTTACCTGTGTTGCGAAGTTAGAAAAAAATCACCAGATCCCTTTTTTGTTTATGTTATTGAATATCTTATATATAAAAATGTGTATGTGTTTGTATGTTTATTAGTTTGTTTGATTGAGCCTTATGGACAGCCAAATGGCTGAACTGATTTTCTTGACATTTTACAGTATCTCTTTGTATGTCTGGAAGGAACTATAAGCTATATAAACTTCAAAAATTCCAACTGTGCGGTGCCACGCCAACACAAAGTGTTTATTTATTTGTCTATGTCTTCAAAATGGTAACAGAAAGAATCTCTTAATTTGGCCCAAACATATTCATAGCCAATACAAATCATTAGTTAAAAATAGGAGTGATGGCACCTCATACAAAGTAAATATTGATTTTAGTATATCTTGAGAACGGTTACAGCTAAAGTTTCAGTATTTGGTCTGATTGATTTCATAGTCAATACAAGTCACCAGGCATAAAGTGGGCGGAATTCGACAAGTGGGCGTGGTACTTCCCATATAAGGTAATTATTAATTTTTGTATATCTTGCGAACGGTAATAGTAAAAGTTTCCAAATTTGGTTCAAACAACATCGTGAACAATACACATTAACAGCCAGTAACTGGACGAGATTGAATAAGTGGTCGTAGCATCTTCTTTTCATACTAAATATTGTACGTTATAGCTTCGTTATCTGTCCACATCAGTCAAAAAGCGTGGATTGCAGATATCACACTGGGCAGAAGTTGTCTGTATACGTATTGCTACATAAAAATTAATGTGTGTCTGTTGTGAGGACTGTATACAGCTAAAAAGCAGAAGCTACACAGCCTTTCTGGAAGGGATAAAATGAAAAAAAGCGTTAAAGATGTAACTAAGATAGCATTTAAGATAATAATTTAGATGGGGATGGCGAAGCACACCGGGTTTTAGCTAGTATTTTAATAAGGAAAAGACTACCTAATCAAATCCTATCGTTAACCCCTCCGGAAACAATTAGGATACAAAAATATGATATTTCTGACATATTATAAAAAACTAATATGCATTATTATTTAATTATATTTCATATTAGGAAATGTTTAGAAAAAAATATTAAATTTCTCGGAATATTTAAATTATGCTTTTGAAAGGTTTTCAATTACATTTTAAATTTAAATAACATTTTAAATCTGTTTCAACTTTTTTTTTTTTTGCTTTCATAAACTACCACTTTTTAATGCATTATCCTGTATAACAATGGAAACTATTTCCATAATAATAATAACAGTAACTGCAACAACAACAACAATGGAAAAAAGATAAATAAAAGTAATAATTGTTGTAATTATTAAACCACTTCCTTCCTGTTCATTATACCACTAGGAAAACAATTGATAATTAATATGTTTTTCATTAAAATTTAATTAAGCTGTTGTTGAAGCCATTGTATGGCGTTTACAAATACAAACAACAACTACAATAAAATCAAGAACAATACAAAGGCTATTGTTAATGTGATAATAATGGGGCAATATGACAATACAATAATATAACAATATGTAGCAGACATAGGGATAAGTGTAAAAATTTAATAAATATTCCCTTACAAATACAGGCAGACGAATTATGAAATTTTATGTTTTTTTTTGTAGTATCAAAAAAATACATAAAATTATATTTTTCATAAAAATTCTTCATTTTACTATACATTAGCTAACTGTTTATTTATGAATTTATTGTTACGCACTGTATGCTTAAAAAATAGTATCTAATACAATAATAGGCAGAGAATGTTACATTTATAGACATATCCTAGTGGGTTTCTCTTTTATTCATAGCAAATAACGCTCTATGTTTAACAACCAATATAAAAATAATATTGCTTTTTCTCTATTGTTTTATAAACAACAGTTTTTATTTTATAAACTGTTAAAATTCAGCTGTAGTTATGGCAAGAGAGAGAGAGAGAGAGAGAGAGATAGAGAGAGAGGTAGAAAGAGTATCAAAAAATATCCACGTACAATAAAAATATTTACAATGTATGAGCGTAGTATAGAAGTAAAAATGTTTCTTTTTTTTATTCATATGCATGAAAGCGTGTGTGGGCATGTGGAAGTGTGTGTGTGTGAATAATAACACTCTTTTATGTTTTATTTTCCCATAACGGCTTAAAGGTGTTTATTTTAGCGTTTGTTTGAGTGCACGCATTGTATTTATTATTGAATTGCATGTGTTTCATACTTTATGGGCTTTAAAAAAGAATATAAGGGCGCAAACTAAATGCGTATCCTGCTCTATATCCTAGAAGGAGAAATTTTAAATGACACAATAAACGTTAAAAAAGAAAAATTAAAGTTTTGTTTTCCTGACACAATGCATCAAAAGCGGTATAGTTTTGATCCCATCACAATTGCAGGCATTTAAATAAAGAAAAAAATTGAGGAAATGCGTAAAATTATCAGTACTGGTTCAGAAAGAGAAAGAAAAAGAGGGAAATAATTCCTTTAAATGGTATATACTCGCGGAATAGGACTTCTTTAGATATTAATTAACATTTTTTTGAATTAATTGCCCTTATCGCTAACAAAATTTCGGAAATATTGAGTTGATTTGTTCATTGGGAAAAATTCGCGTGAAAATTTTATTCACCTTTTATTCACGATAAGTGCTTTTATAAAAAAAGAGATAGAGAGGATGTCAAAGGATGATTTTCTTTACATTTTTTTAATTTTTTTGGTTGGTATGCCAATTTTTAAGCACATTATCGATTGTGTGCAGCTGTGTTTCACCAATGGCTTCACGAATATTGTCCTTTAAAGCGTCAATTGTCTCTGGCTTGTTGGCGTATCACTTATCTTTGACGGCACCCCACAAATAATAGTCCAACGGTGTCAAAGCGCAGCTCCGAGGTGGCCAAACGACATCAGCTCTGCGGCTGATAATGCGATCTTCAAAAACAGGGCGCAAAACATCGAGTGTAGCTTCGGCTGTGTGGCACGTAGCGCCGTCCTGTTGAAACCAAATGTTGTTAATATCCTCCTCTTCAATTTTTAGGAACAAAAATTCATTCAACATGGCCCGATAACGATCGCCATTGACTGTAACGGCCACTCCTTGCTCATTTTCGAAGAAAAATGACACAATTATGCCTCAGGACCAAAATCCGCACCAAACAGTGACTCGTCTTTGGTGTGGCTTTTCAATGTATTCGTGTGGGTTTTCTGTGCCCCAAATGCGACAATTTTGCTTGTTTACATACCCGCCAAGATCAAAATGAGCTTTATCTGCAACATTACCATGATTTTCAATGTAATTTCACAATATTTCCCAGCGTTGTTCAAGCGTATACACAACCATATTCGTTCAGCGGAGGGATAAAACTAGTTATCTGTCAAATCAGACATGAGCTAAGTGTTACCATTCACGAAATAAGCACTAGTCGAAAAAAAAACGTTAGATGGCGGACCCTTTATATTGAAAATGTCAGACTACGTTTTCAACATATCATATTGTTACGAAAATAAACAATTCCTAAAGAAAAGATACACTTAATACGGTACAGTACAGTAGTTGTCTTAGCTATAAACTTTATGGCATTTTTTGGTTTGTGTCAAGGCTGTTAATGATGATGATTTGCTATGGAGGGCGGTGCCTTAGGCATTAGTTAGGTCAGTTATAGTTTGAAAGTAATTGTGTAAAGTTGTAAGACATAAATTAAAGTCGTGTTTAGGCGTAAATAAAAGTGTTGAGTAATTTTTGTATAAGTGGAGGTTAAAGTGTGTAAATAAAGAGATGGTAAAATAAAATCATAACTACGTGTAATTTATTTTATTTAACGCAGTTCAAAAGAACTCAAACGTTAAAAAAAGTTAAAACGTAACAATATATTTAAACTTTTTTTAATGAATTAATTTTTTTTTCAAATTACATTTCCGAATAAGGACTGTCGACATGTGTTTTATGGTATAAAAAGTTAATTTTTTTATTATGTTTATAAAAAGCATTTGTACGAGTATTATTTGTTGTGTTTCATAATAATCTGCAATATAAATACACTTGATAGACAATAAAAGTCGTATAATTTTAAGTAATACCAATAATACATTAGGGCTATTCACTGATGACAAAAAAGTGATTGTAATTTTATATTTAAATTAACTTCAATCATAATTTTAACCAAAGATGTAAAATTCTTTTAAATAACGAAGTTTTTTCTTGCCTTAAGTATAGTTAAGTGTGTCGCTCTGGTATGGTAGATAAGACAACCGCTTACTAATCAGATGTCCTCTGTTCAATCCCAGGCCAGACCATCTGATAATTTTAATCAGCGATATCTATTTACATATATATAAAAATAAGTTGTCCGATTGTACCGATTTACAAACCGATATATGCATTGGAAAGATCTACTTTCACTGATTGTCTATTTTTAACAAACAGGCGGTGCCAAGCCAATGAAAATATATATTTACCTACAGCTTCTAAACGGTAGCAGTACGAGTTTCCAAATTTGGTACAAATGATTTCGTAGACAATATAAATCATCCGTCAAAAAGTGGGCTGAATCACATAAGTGTGCATGGTACCTTCCACACAAAGTAAATATTTATTTTTTTATATCTTGACAACTCTTACAGTGGAAGTTTCTGATTTGGTCTGAATGGCCTAATAGTAAATAAAAATCATCAGTTAAAGATAAGCGGAATTGGTAAAGTGGGCATGGTACCTCCCATACAAGCTAAATATTGATTATGATATATCTTGAGAGCAGTTAAAGTGGAAGTTTCTGGATTTGGTCTAAATCACTTCGTAGTTAATATAAATCATCAGTTTTAAATAAATATGAAATTTTGTATGTTTGGAGAACAGTAACAGTTAAAAACTTTGTTATCTATTCATTTCAGCCAAAAAGCTGGAAATATTGGACAAGAGGGTATAACACAAAGCCTATCAGCAACTTGGGAAGGACTACTCTAGTCATCTCATAACATTTCTAGTGACTGGTTATGAGTTTTTACGCTATGAAAAACGTCTTTAACTAAATCATCTGTTACTTGCAATCAGCGTAAAACTGTAGGTTACTTTCACTGAGACTAAAATTTAAATTGGCACAAAAAGCTCTGCATTTGATAAGATCAGTGGAGAAATATTGTATGTGAACAGAATTAAAAACGAGTGAAACGTAAAAATATCAATAATAATAAAAAGTATTCTGTGAAAATATGAAATCGATATCTTAATTTTAACACGTGATGTATTGAGGTGAACTTTATACCTATAAGCGCAATGTACTAACGTTGCATTAGATTTGTCCTTATATGGCACAATTTTTTTTTACATTTTTTGGTGGGGAACGTCTTAAGCTGTTTTTTTTTTTGTGGAAACAAAATCGTTTGCTTGTTATTGCGATTTGCGATTTCGCTTGTTAGTTCACATCACTTCCACATGAGATGACAATGCCCTCAAACCGCTTGGGCGGAGTATACCTCATATTGAACATGAAACTTGAAACCGCATATCGTTGGTGTCCATATCATCCAATTCATAGTGTTGCTGCCGAACTATGACACTCTTTAATCACATATGGATTGGTATCGTCCTACACTTGGTAATTGTTTCTTGATGCACCAATATATGAAGAAATTCGTCACATCATCTGTTTCCAACTACTTCAGAGCCTATTCAGAAAACACAGGTCGTTGTTTATTGTCAGCTGGTGATTTGGCAAAACAAAATGCATCAACAATATGAGAGATAACAATATGGGAGATAAGTTATTTCAAAAGTAGTGTATGAAAAGTGTTATCCTACTCACACTATAATGCGCATCTCTTATAATTTTTAGAAATAAAAAATCAACTTTACAAATGATGTGTCAATTATATTGAAAATTTAAATAAATACTTACTTAAGATGTTAAATTAATATGCTTCAGAATTGTTTTTTAAGTAAACAAATTTTGTAAAGTGATTTGAAATTGTTTTATATTTTATTTACGTATACTCGTATGAATACCCCTATTAAAAGTTAATTTTTATTTTGTTTAATTTCAAAATCGATTATCATTTCAAAACAAAGCTTTTCACTTATTTTTCTAATTTTGTACGCGAGAATAGGAACTGCTTTTAAAAATGTTCGCCATAAATACGTCACGTTTTGTTGATTTTTCTTAATCTGTGTTTTTTTTTTCAAAAGACACCTTTTTGTTTTGTTTGTTTTTTAATGTTTAAGAAGAATAATTAAACATTTTCACGCATAACGCCAACGAGTGCATTTATTTAAACGGAAAGTATCATAAATTTCTTTTTATATTTTCGATCAAAGTCCACAAAATATAAATTACCATAATCAGCACGTTAATTCTATTATTAGACAGAAAATAAGTAAATTTTGTTTTGATTTATAAATAAATGTACACACGCTGCTTATCTCAACATTATCAGTTAATCATTAAACGTTATTATCAATAAATGTGTTGTGTTTCGTTTTATAATTTTGTTTCAATTAAAATATAATTTTCATTAACAAAACCAGCCGACCTAACTTTCCTGACTGAAATTTTAATTATAACTGAGTGTTAGGATTGATGTGTCATTGCTACGATGCAGCCGGAAATAAAATTTGTAAAATAGAAATTTTTGTTCTTGTTATCTAAATGTTATCGATAACAGTAATTGTATAAAAAAATGTACATTTTAATAAGGCAATAGTAGATTTGTTATCAATTGTGCAATACAAACAAAAAAATTTAATTTGAAGCAATAACTTTTCTTCCAAAAAAAAAAAAAAACATAAACTTGTTAATTATCTTTCAAAAATATCAACGACTTCCATGGAATAATCCCATTTTTCACTCTAAACAAGAGCCGTAATTTGAAAAAGAACGCTTAATTCAAAAAATACTTGTGTAATAAGAATACTTTTCGATCCCGCTATTATTTCGGTTTATGGCAGCACTGTAACTGAATTATTTTTTGCTAAAACATCATGCAACTCTCATATATCAGTGAAAATGCTTTTAATATAATTGTATTACAAGCTAGTTCGGTTACCGCTAAAGGTGTCAAAATTATCGAAATGTTAAATAACTGTAATATGGTAGAGCTAAAGCCGAAACCGTTTTTTAATATTTACTTTACTGCATAATTAATAACTTAAGAATATTACGGCAACATTGATCAAAGAGAACAGTGGGTATTCGTTAAAACAAATATAAATTAGAAGGAACAATACCCATCTTATTTGTCAACCACACCCTATGATTTTTGACGACAAACATAAATTTTTGATTTGTCTTTTTGTACCGTTAGATCTATTATCGTATATATAGTCTTTAAACCAAGAAAATTAGTTGTTAGTGTTAAGTTTAATGGAGGCTTAGCGACAGCTTTTTATGTTGTAAACAAATTTCAGTGGGTGCAATTAAGCTGAAAAAAAAACTCCTAAAAATATACTCTTAAAAAGACCTTATTTGACCAAATTAATTATGCTACATTTTCTGTGCACTCGTCTACCAGCCAAAAGGTGCTTCGTTCAATCTTAGGCCAGACCATCACAAAATTTTCAACAGTGGAATCACCTCATAACATTGGTAGCGACTTGTTATGAGTATTTACGCTATGAAAAACTTCTCTAACTCTCTTCTGTCTGCCGTTTGGAGACGGCGTTAAACTGTAGGTCCCTTTCAGTAAGTTTAAATATAGAATCGGTTGCAGCCCATTGATTAAAAGAAGTTCCTCCTTGTTCCACTTGGTGCATTTCCTTTACTTTCCTTCTTTTTTTTTAACAAAAATGTAAATAATTTATTTTCAATTTCTATTCTTATAGAAAACTTGCCATTTCATTAATTGAATTGGCAAAAATCAAGAAAAATTTTGCCAGTTAATATGTAGCAACAACCATTACTACTCTGATAACAAATAATAAAACAGAAGGCTGCTCTGAAAATCAAATGAATCAACTGATATTTCATTTATTTATATAGGTTTTCTCTATAATCAAAATATTAAATTACGAACGTATCACATTAACTTCTTTGATACTCTTACTTACACACACACACACACACACACAGACATCACACATATTAAAAACTAAACGAAAGTAAAATTCATAATTGTAAACAAAACAAACAAATGAGGTGTCAGTTTATTATTATTGTTGTTACTACCGTTGTTATTGAGTGTAAAATACTCACACACACAAATGCATAATTATATAGAAAAGAAAATATGCACTCTCTCATCATATATATCGACAGTCTCATGCTTATGGTACATATGAAATCTAAATAAACAATAACAACAACAACAACAACAACAACAATTGTATAAATGAAGTATAAGAAGAATAAGGCACTTAATCAGTGCTTATGTAAGATAATGTATTAAATAAGGGCCAAAAGGCATTTATACGAGTGTGTTGTAACACAACAACGACTAGAAGAAGACTAATTACAGGGTGGTTTTATATTGTTACGCTCTAACCTTTTTAAAACATTTGAGTTCTTTTAAATTGCGTCAAATAAGATATACCACACAATTTTACTGTTTTACTTATACTGTCCTTTTTTATATTTGTACTTCCACTTTATATATAAACTAGAGTATCCCTTCACGTGTTGCTGGAAGTCTTTGTATTCCATACCTCTAAAATGTATTCCTAATAAGAAAAATTCAAAGGAATGCATCAAAACTAATAATGTGCATTGAGTACCAAGTCATTGAGATCAAGTTCAGAAACTGGGATTCTAATCGTTCTCTAGATATACAAAAATTAATACTTACTTATTCAACTTGGCCCATATTTCAACTGATGATGTGTATTGACCACGAAATAATATAGACCCAATTCAGAACCTTCCACTATTACCATTCCAAAGATATACAAAAATCAATATTTACTTTGTAAAGAAGATGCCACTCCCACTTATCCAATTCCACCTACTTTTTGGGTGATGATCTATATTGACCACAAAGTTATTTAGACCGAATTTAGAAACTTTCACTATTACCGTTGTCTAGATATACAAAAATCAATATTTACTTTGAATGGGAGGTGCCACACCCACTTATTCAATTTCGCCCATAATTCGACTGATAAAGATATAGGCATAAAGATATAGGCATAAAAAATGAGCAAGAACCATCAGCGAAAGTACACCTTTCCAACGCATGTACTGGTTCGTAAATCGGTTTAGTGGTTCTCGAGTTATAGAATGACGAGCATAGGGCAACTCATTTATATATATGTTTAGATTACAAAGGGCTTCACTCCAACGTTAATAACTCAAGAAACAATGGATCTAAAAAACCGCATATACATAAAAACCTTGGTATTGACTTCGCCTTTAGTTGAAGTGCTTACGAAATAAAATCGCTTGTCGCATTTCAGAGAACATCAATTACAACACATTTTATAGTCCTCTTTTATATATAAAGATAAGATTATTCAACACTTTTACGGACGCCTTAACACGACTTTACTTTATGACTGTAAAATTACAACTGACTCAACTAAGAATATGGCGCCGTCTTTTATATGGAATTGTTACTAATATTAAATGTTCTTGTATGTACTATAACTTTCTATTCATGTCCGTTAACTGAAAACGTAAGATCGTAATACACAGAATTGAACTGGTAACACCATTCAATAAGCAATTAGTAACACTATTAATAACACAGGTAATTACGGCATTGCCAGGTTGATACATTAAAGTTTTATAGCTCCATATCTACTAATGTTGGTGTATATTTTCTTTAGGCATTTTTATTTTCGTAACAATATGAAAAATGCAACAGATATTGCTTGCGACACATTCTTGCATACATGGAGATAATCTTGGAAAAAACCTTCGGACCTTCTGAACATCTTGGGTTTAATCAGTAGCTATTTGGCAACGGCCTTGTATTTCAATAGAAAGAAAGGTGGAGTTTTATACAATCAGACAGTGCTGCTTCAAATTGTTACCCAAAGTGTAATAGAAAAAGAGTTGGGCTTAGCCTATCAATGGAAGTAAACACATGAAACGCAAGATATCCTGGCTATCTAAAGGGTCCGCCAAATAATTTTTTTTGTTTGAAAATGCTATAATGCTTTGCTGGTCATGCATGCACATTATCGATTGTGTGCAGCTGTATTTCACCAATGGCTTCACGAATATTGTCCTATAAAACGTCAATTGTCTCTGCCTTATTGGCGTAGCACTTATCCTTGACGGCACACCACAAATAATAGTCCAACGGTGTCAAATCGCAGCTCCGAGGTGGCCAAACACTCTGCGGCAGATAATATGATCTTCAAAAACAGGGCGCAAAACATCGTGTGTAGCTTCGGCTGTGTGGCACGTAGCGCCGTCCTGTTGAAACCAAATGTTGCTAATATCCTCCTCTTCAATTTTTGTGAACAAAAATTCGTTCAACATGGCCCGATAATGATCGCCATTGACTGTAACGGCCACGCCTTGCTCAATTAAGCCTCTACACCAAATTCCGCACCAATGACTCGTTTTGGGTGTATCGGCTTTTCAATGTAAGCATGCGGGTTTTCTGTGCCCCAAATGCGACAATTTTGCTTGTTTACATACTCGCCAAGATAAAAATGAGCTTCATCTGAAAAGATGATTTTTTTTTGGCAAAATCGGCATCTTCTGTAAGCGATTACAGGTCCACTTAGCGAAGCGTTGTTCAAGCGTATACACAACCATATTCGTTCAGCGGAAGGATAAAACTAATTATCTGTCAAATCAGACATGAGCTAAGTGTTACCATTCACGAAATAAGCACTAGTTGAAAAAAAAACGTTAGATGGCGGACCCTTTATTTTGCTTAAACCTGTCGGAGGTCTGTAGAAAGTTGCCGCGTTAAAAGCACAACAATTTTTGTTATCTCAGTGGCCCTAAATCTACATAATTAGACTGCTAGAGAGCCTTTTATTTTGTTTCTTATAGTTATGGTAGTAGAATCGAAATACAATATTTGGCCCACCTGAAATCTTATTCTCTGCCTGAATTATCGAATTTGAAGCTCGACGAACACGTTTAGACTGAAAAGAACTTATCTTTAAATCACAAAATGTTTTGAAAGTTAAAATTAATGCTTGTTTCAGTTAAACAATAAGTCCCTTTCATTAATAACATTTCGCATGTATGTAACACCCTGTTTTTCTAAGTAGTCAAAAACAAAGAAACAAAAACATGCTCTTCTTGACGGACTAGAATACGTTATATGTACTAGTACTTACTTATGTCTGTTTTTGTAATAATAATACATGAAATAAACACACGCATACATACTATTTTCTAACACACACACATCCATACGAAATGAGAAAAAGATTAACAAAAATATAAGCCTGAGTATGATTAAGTAAATCAGAGAGCGTTAGGATGTCTCTATATGTCAGAGGATGTGCGTGCATCTGTGTGTGTAATAAGATTTCTTTGTATTTGAAAGGCAAAAATAAAACAAAAATGGTGTCAAATGGCAACACAAAAGCCTATGAACGCTTGAGTGGTGCCTTGAGAAGCATAATAAGAATGATAATAATGCAACGTGATGATGAAGATGGCGATGGAGATGACGATGTTATTGTTGCTGTTCATGGTTGATATGTGACATGAAGCCATAGTTTTAATATAATGGAATGAATCAGTTTTGCTGTAAGTGTGTGTGCTTGTGTGTGTGTGAAAGAAAGAGAGAAAGAGAGAGAGAGAGAGAGATAGAGAGAAACTACATTCAATCATACATTAATAGTCTTTCGTAAACTATTAAAATACGGGTGACCTGCTAAATAATATGTTTTTGCTTTTTCGTCTTCTTTTACACATCTTGGTGCTGTTTTTATTTTGATTTTGTTGTTGTTTTTTTTGTTTTTTGTGCCAAAGGCTACAGATTTTCTTTTATCCTTTTTGTTTTGTTTATTGCACGTACATAGGTGAGAGTGTGTGTGTGTGTGCAAGTGTATATATCTTTAGTATATCTTTTCTTTCTTTTTCTTTTTTAATGAAGTAGTTGTTGTTTGCTTTTTTTTGGTAAAAACATGGAATATAAAACCAAAACAGAAAAACAAAAAAATCATTATGAAATGAAATTTAGTTGGTTAAAGTGGTTCACTGCTAGTAGAGGTCAATGTGTTGTTATATTACATTTACTACTACCTATGTACCACCACCACCACTACTACTAATACTACTACAACCACAATACCAATAATAAAAACAATCAACAGCACCAGTATTATAAAAACAAAAGTGTAGGTTAAGTAAACAAATCTCTTCTATTTTTAAAGTATACATATGTACGTATAAGTCTATATGCGCACATCTTACCGAATATTTATGTGAATGTGTGTTTTTGGCTTAAATAGTGGTATGGATTTTAGCCAATTGTTAAAGATTAAAGACTTTTTCTCTGATATTAAGGAGGGATGAACAAATTGGCCATATGTTAGTTATGGGTTGCCATATTATTATTATTATTATCAAATCAACCAGACACTATTGCAAGACACCAAGCGAACCACATAGGATCTATTGAGCGCCTTTCAGTTTATAGTTTGTTCAGCAGATCTGCTGCCTTTCTAATACACACCAGCAGAAATAAAACCATAATAGTAAATATGTTTCCTTAAACATTTCCATATAACTCGATAGGTTTACCACATTCACACAATATGTGTTTCATTGTCTCTGATGCCTGTGAGCACAGTCTACAAACAACCACATCTGTTACCACGATCCTCTTCAGGCCTGCCATACTTGAGAACCTCAGAGCGAAGGCCAAATTGCGGACTGATTGCCGTCCTAGTGTGCAAAAATCCCCTTTGAGCATTCCAGAGTTTTAAGCATCTGGCAATTTCCCAGTCATTGATTAGATTGAGGATGGTAGTAAGTTACGCTGCTCAGCAAAATTCCGGACCGTTATAGGGTGTCATGGATTTGATTACCATCTATACCACAGTGTCCAGGTAATCAAAACAACATTATTTTCAAGCGAAAGCTTTTGCAACGTATCGTTTCATATTTGACCAGTCAGATGTCATACGATTCGTGCCAAGTGCCTTTAAGGCAGCGAATATATAAATATCAGAGAATATATAAATGGTCTTGCCCTTACGCCCACTGCCCAGGTTTATCACCGCACATATAGCAATGGCCATGATTTCAGCCTGGAAGACACTCAGTGATGTTCAAAGTGGGATCGACAAATCTCGTTTGGGTCCATGAACACCAGCACCGACACAGTCATTTATTTTTGAGTCAAACCACTCCGCTACTAAGGTCCCTTTAGAGCAACGATCCCGGTTCGGGAAATCAACCCTGAATCTCCTGCCAAAGCACAGATCCAAAGGCATAACATTCAGGACCGAAGTTGGTTTTCCGACCACCCTGCGTAGTATGGAAAAACTTCTCGACGCATTTCGGGATCCTTTGGCGAAAAATTTGTCGCCGAACATGATTTTATCGCTTATCAATAAGATGTAAAGTGGTATTAAACCAGTCAAGGCCCCCAAGACCGTTGTTGGACAAGTTCTCATTGCCTCCGTTATACTAAGGCAGGAAAGTTTCTGAACCCTGCTAATTTTTTAATGGTGGTAGTTTCCTCAGTTTTTTCCTAACAAGCTATCGCCGCATAATAGATAATGAGCCGAATGTGGGTTGCCATAGGTTTTATTGTATATGGCAAACTGTATCTATTTATTGCAAACTTCGACTATATCTTACCCTACACCCTTATTTAATTTTACAATTGCACTTATGCAATATAAAATAAATGGTATTTTGTAGTCCAATTCAGTATTAGTGAGTAAATCCGCGTTTTTTTTTTTTTTTTTTTTTGATGTAAACGCTTTTCTTTATCCGCTTATGCTTGGCTGACAGAGCCAACTTAACTTATTTGAATGTTTAGACATGGGTACACAATAGAACAAAGCCTAATCGCCTTAATGAAAGAGCACAAAGGAGACCAACCGCAAAAAACAGGTTTAGTAGATCGGTAAAAAGTAATGAATTTAAGCACTTATTTAGTGCTCTAAGGTTTGGAGAAAGCGATACGAAACAAAGCGAGGAACTGTGAAAAAAAAACAATTTATTAATTTTGTATTACGAAAATGCTTCTTGGTTCATTCGATTTAGTAAAAAAAAACTACTGAATATTTTCTCAAATTTCTTTTTTTATTTGAAAGTACAATCCTTCCGGTTAATAATGGAAAATAATTTCATTCAAACGGCTGCCTCGGCTGGTCATGCATGCACATTATCGATTGTGTGCAGCTGTATTTCACCAATGGCTTCACGAATATTGTCCTTTAAAGCGTCAATTGTCTCTGACTTGTTGGCATAACACTTATCTTTGATGGCACCCCACAAATAATAGTCCAATGGTGTCAAATTGTAGCTCCGAGGTGGCCAAACGAAATCAGCTCTGCGGCTAATAATGCGATCTTCAAAAACAGGGCGCATAACATCGAGTGTAGCTTCGGCTGTGTGGCACGTAGCGCCGTCCTGTTGAAAACAAATGTTGCTAATATCCTGCTCTTCAATTTTTGTGAACAAAAATTCGTTCAACATGGCCCGATAACGATCGCCATTGACTGTAACGGCCACTCCTTGCTTATTTGCGAAGAAAAATGGCCCAATTATGCCTTTGGGCCAAAATCCGCACCAAACAGTGACCTGTTCTGGGTGTATCGGCTTTTTGCGGGTTTTCTGTGCCTCTAATGCGACAATTTTACTTGTTTTTTTACTCGCCAAGATCAAAATGAGCTTCATCTGAAATGATGATTTTATTTTTTTTTTTTTGGCAAAATCGGCATCTTCTGTAAGTCGATCGCAGGCTCACTTAGCGAAGCGTATACACAACCATATTCGTTCAGAGGAAGGATAAAGCAAATTATCTGTCAAATCAGACATGAGCTAAGTGTTACCATTCACGAAATAAGCGGACCCTATATTTTCTTATTAAATTAAACTTAAATGAGCACTTTGCGATCTATTAACACCAATTCTAGTATCAAAACAATTTGTATATCGTCAAAAATAGTGAATTTGTTACAGCTATACTTGTTGTTGTTGTTGTTGTTGTTGTTGTTGTTGTTGTTGTTGTTATGAAAGACTTCTTCATCACACCCGTTGATTTTGTTCTTTGTAACGAAAATATTAAATATTTAAAAATGAATATTAATATATTAAAAAAAAATAATTTTTATTTTTTTTCTTTAATTTTTTATAATTTATTAATAATGGTAAGAAAATGAATTTTATTTTTGATAAAAAATATTTATGTATTTAGAAAAAATATGGTATATGGCAAATTTCTTTAAATACACTTTCATATTAATTCTTTGGCCACCACTTTTTCAACTTTTACATTCTATTTTGCAAAAGAAAAAAAAAAACATAAATTTTCAGCAGAAAACCACAAAATTAAAAGGTTAAATTTATTTTCCCTCAAAAATATTTTTTATTAAGAGCAAAAACCTCAAATAACCCAATGGTACGTACATCCGAACTCCATCGCCTCAAACGTGTAGTGGGATTTTGTGCCAATTTTTATTTTTTGCCTCTTCTTCTTCTTTATTTTCGTAACAAAATTGTTTTTATGACAAACACATGTTGCGATACATGGGAAGCAATACCGTCTGAGAAATTTTGTTCTTTTTATTAAAAAATCATAAGGGAAAGTAGCGGAAGTGGTTCTGATTTTTGTTTTCTTTTTCATGAATTTGTTAGGAAATTACTTACAAAAACAGTACCTTATTATTAAGCGTATGTGGTTAAAAAAAAGAATGCTTGCTAATTATAAGTAAAGTTTATTTTAAAAGCTTAAATAACCTTTGACTTTTAATGAAATCGTAGGTTAGTTTTTGTGATAACTGCTAACAAGGTTTTATTATTACACCAATGAAAGCAAGGATAGGTTTTCCAAATTTTATGTGCCACCAAAAGACAATAAAAAAGGCTATCTACTAAAAAAATTCTATTCCTAAGTAAAGATCACCATCACTACTTAGCAAGGATCTTCACCACTTTACAATCACAGGGAGGGAAGCTACAGTGGATTAATCAGCTAAATATTTAGCTTGAAAAATCAACTTGAATAATGAAACTGAAACAATGTACAATGAAACAAAGCAATGGATGGTTTGTGGAAAGCCAAAGTGCTTCCTAGAACACGGACAAAAAAACTAAAAAATAACCATCAATGAGCAAGGATAGGCTTAAAAAATTTTATGAGGCCATAAAAGACATTGACACTCGACAATCGAGTGTCAATTGACACCACATAAGCCATATGTGGCTAATGAAGTAACCGTAAGAAAATTAATTAATTTTGGCTTTGAACCATAGTGCGTAAAAACTCGGTTCGTGAGCGGAGTGAGTTTTATTTTTTAATTCATAAATACGAATCATATTTTTTGCTCGACTCGTAAGCGCAAATTTAAAAAACTCGAGTTTTGTTCTTTAACTCGCGAGCACGAATTTTATACTGCGAACGAATTAAAAATAAGCAAGAATCGAAAATGAGCAATTCATTTTAATGTATGTTGTTTGTGTAAGATTAAATGCGTAATACCAGTGCATTCGTATGTGTGTATGTTTGTGTATTTTGTGTGCAGCGACCAATAAGTATCGCACTCACTTATTTATTTATTTTTTTCTCTCTCTTACAGCTCTGGTATGCATGTTTTATATTATACAGACAACATTTACTAAAAAGAATTGCTCGTTTTCAACTCGTTTTGATGCTTTTCGAATCGGTTTGCGTTCCGAACTTTATTTTAAAATTCTTTTGTTTTTGTTTTTTCTCACGAGTAGCTCTTTACAAACGAGTTCGATTCGAGCACTCTTCCTACTCTTCTAAGAAGTAAACAAGTTAATTAAATATGCAAAAAATGTACCTTTTAATTGCACAATTTTTTTTGGAACATATTTTAAATGTGATGATCAAATATGCCATCTCTTTTAAGAAACTCACAAATACAGTTACCGAGCGTTCAATTGCTAAGTCCTCCGCTACTATAATAAATTTAGTCCTATGTATTGCGATTGTCCTGATCATTAAACGTTTTAAAAATAAGTTCCAAGTTCATATTCCATTTTTGGATAAATTAGGCATCAATTTGCAAGTCAAATAGAATGCCATATATGGTATAGATAAATGGGCTGACTATCTCTCTGACCATTAATAATAATTTGTTTACCGACCCGCATCAATAGTAAGACGGATCGCCATGTATTCGTGTGTGATCAAGATATTGAATATGTTAACTCCTTCTGCTACCGGGGTAGCACAATTGACACATCTGGTGGCTTAGCAGCAGATATATCCACTCCTGGATTTGTCCAGTTAAACCCGGTTCTTCTAATATTTCGAAACAAACCAAAATCAAATTATTTAACTCCAACAACTTTGTTAAATAGGTGCGAGACCTGGCACATGGCACCACGTCACATACAATTCGTTCAAGTATTTCTCAATAAATGCCTCCGCAAAATCTTAGGCATCTTCTAGCCTGTAACAATATCAAACAACTAACTCTGGATGGAGGCAAACCAGCAGCCTATTAGAACAGAAATAAGTAAGCGGAAAGGGAATAAATCAGACGATGATATTGCCAAGAAATGCCTAGATTGGAACCCGCAAGGAGGCAGACGAGTCAGAGACCAACGCATACCTGGAAGCAACAGCCGACAACAGACCTTTCAAGGATGCGTATGAAGTGCAACGAAGTCAAGCATCGAGCCAAAGATCGAAATTGTTAAATCCACCTTGTTATGGCCCTATGCTCCCTCGAGGAGTGAAAGGAACTAATATATATACAGTAGTGGAAGAAATAATAAGGAATTTTTATTTATCATTACAAAAATTATATAAAGAATGCATTGTAATTGAAAGACGTTCGTACATAGGATTTTCAATCTAAATAAATCCACCTAATCCACCTGATTCCACCTTAATAAATTTAACTTCGTTTTTTCAGACCATATCACGTTATTCTAGTTATTGGAAAAAATGTAGGTGTCCATATTATTTCTTCCACCACTGTATATACAATAGTCTCGTACAAGATTTCCCTAATATCAAATAGTTCGTATTAATAACGAGTAACTGATTCGTGACATGTGGCAATGTTAAAAATGCTCAGTATAGTTTGCCATTTCACCATGAATAGACTAACAAACAAACAAAGCTTGCAATTTCCGTGCTGAGTACGAAATGTGCCGAGTAAGAAAAATTTGAATTTGGTGTGAACAGCAGCTAGAGGCAGTTCAAGAGTTGTACTCTGAAATGATGCACTGTTTGTTGCGGTTTGTACCATTGAAAACATACCGGCCGAAATGCTGGCAAAGTATGACAAAATTGGTGATTTCGAATGGTCCACCTACGACGTAGTTCCGACCAACCTATACATGAAATTATTTTTAAAAAGAAAATGGCAGACATTCATTTATTGCTCCAAATAAATATTTTATTCACTTTTGCAAATTTTCTGTTTTTTTTTTTTAATTTCCAAAACTCAAACGGTTAACAAATTTCCCGTAAGTAATGTAAAATAACACATATTGTAGAGCTAAGCCAACTTAGTCATAGGAAATATATATAAAAGTCATACACTCATACCTCTTTATACGGCATTCCGTTATAACGGCCTGTTTAAATTATGGAAAACATTCGTTGTACGGCGCAAGTAATCTCATTATACGGCTAAAAACCGAAGACACCGTTTTTTAACAAAAGATGTAAGATAAACAAAAGCAACGCATATTCACTTCAATTTAGGGCAAAGAGGCATGAGTGTATTGAGGTAAATACAAGAATCCGACAGGGCTGTGTACTTGCCCCACTATTCTTCAATATAGTATTGTACTTGATGTAATAATTGAAGATCACGAGTATACTGATAGCATATGTCTCCTTGTACACAGGTTTAGGGATATGTCAGACAAACTTCAGCTTATCACGGCTGCAAGTGATATCGGCTTACAGATTCACTTATGGACAAACGGACAACAAATATTTTACGCTTGAACACAATTAATACATCGAAGTTTACACTGGGCCAATTTATATACATACGTACATACATATACTCGTATATATTTATTAAGGTACAAATTTAAGTAATTTTTAATTGAATCAAAATTTTAATTTTTGTTAATAAAAACAAAATTTTTTTTCAAATCACGAAAAATTAATTTTCTAAATTTATTGAAACCACGTCACAGCATTAGAAAAAACACGAAAATTAAATATTTTTTCTTTATTAACAACCGTATTACGAATAAAAATATTTTCTGTTTTTAAAAACAAGCGAATAAATATATTTTTACTACACAGCTCATTAAAAATATTTTAATTTCTATGACCGCAAAAATTTATTTATTTTTTTCTTTTTCAAAATAAAATGAATTTATGATACGAAAAATTCAAAACATTTTGAAATGTACTCGTGCACTTGTAAACTATAAAGTTTCAGAAATTGTTGTTGTTGTGAACTAATGACAAAAAGGGGTGGGTTAGGTCTATAGAATATATCATCACCTAAAATCCAAAAGGCCGTAAGCGACAAAAAATTCAGAATCTACTTATTTTTCCATTAGTTTACACCAACAACAATTTCTGAAACTTTATAGCTTAGAAGTGTACGAGTACATTTAAAAAAAAGGCTTTCGAATTTTTTGCCGCTTACGGTCCTTTGGATTTTAGGTGACGATATGTACATACGTAGAAGCAAACCGCTTTTCATAAATGCATTTTAACTAAAATTATGCGCTACACAAATGGTTATTGTGCAAAAGCCAAAATCATTATCATCACAACCAGGGCTGCCAAACCAAACCAAGCAGCAGTTTGCCAGCCGGCCAACAAACCGTATAATAACACGGCGCGACAAGAAAAGAAATCGAAGCTGAAATACCTGAGCGATTTTACTACTTTTCTGATAGGTGCTATCGAGTAGTACAAGAATCTGTTTTTAGAATTTTCGAAACATCTTCAAAATGTCGAGTTACATACGGTTAAAAAACCGGTTTTTCACAACTTCATGCACTTATAAGCTAATAACTTAGCTGAATAATAACCGATTTTAATTTTCTTTTCGGATTTGGAAAAAAGAGAAACAGGTCTTTTAAATGATACATTTTTTATACAATATTTTTCCATATTTTGCTCACTAATTCGTATAATAATCGTACTTTCTATCGATTATTTTAGAAACTATGTTAAGTTATGAATAAAATAAGAAATTGGCTTAAAATTGACGGAGTTAATAAGCTTTTCTATAATGAAGCTCATGAAAAAATCATACAATTGTTAGTCAGGTGGTGTTTTTTCTATTACTTTCAAACTGTATTTAAAAAAAGTTAACAAATTTCAAAAAATCGAAAAATTATTTATGAGTTGCTTTACTAAGAAACTTAATTACTCCACCAATTTTCAACAGATTTCTAAAACGTAAGACTTATTTTGTTTACAGTTAAACATAGTTTCTTAAATAATTCATAAACAGTACGGTTCTTATATAAATTAGTGCGCAAAACGCAACTAAACTGAAAGAATATGGAAAGAACTGGATGAAAATATGTTTGCTGGAGAAATATTCCCAGATTCTTCAAGGATATTTAAATGACATACTATATATCATTTAAGTGGCCATGTCCTTCTCTGTCAGAAACGTTATTACCTTCTAAGTGTGTGAAGATCCGAAAAACCGGTTTTTACACGTAACTGGAGATTTTGTAGCTTTCGAAAATTCCAAAAACAGATCCTTGCCCTACTCGATAGCGCCTATCAGAAAAATGGTATTACTTGCCAGATATTTTTTTTGTCGCACCGTGTAATCTCTCTCAGCGATTTCTAAAACAACTCATAATCATTGAAATAAATTTCACCAAATCGTTAAAGGAAAAAAAAAGAATAAAAATAAAAATTGGGCAATAAAAATAATTTTTAATGTTCGTAATTAACTACATAGCCAAATGCTGATTTACAAAAATGTAATAATTTTGGCCAAACAATAAATAAATTCTGAATGGCAAGAAGAAGATAATTTTTTTTTAACAATGATATTCTATATTTTCGTGCGTATTATTCAGAAATACCCGATAATTAGTGAACGGCTTATAATCCAAAAATTTATTTTCTAAAACTAGAATATGATAACTAAATCGATGTTCATGGATAGATTTTGCTCATGTATACTAGACTGGTCTTTATTTTAAGTATAAGTATTCTGTGAGAATTAGAAATCGATATCTGGTCGATAACTGGTCCTAGTAAGTATGGCACAAAACTTTTGAGGACCAGTCTAATGTATAGCTAGTCCTTTACAAAGAGATCAGTTTATAATTAACTGGCCTTTCGTATTTACAGAGCAGTAGTTTTTAAACCAAGACTCTTTACTTTACTTGTTAATTATTACTGGATAACTGTTTAGCAGCTGTGTTTGTTAGTTTATTTTTGACAATCATTCAAGGCAAGCCTTCTCTTAAATTTAACCGAAAATTTTGTTAAAAAACTGCCACCAAACCCAAAGAAGGGTTTGAAACTCGTAAACACTATGTGTAGGCGATAAGATCAATGAAGCGATTACTCAAAAACGCAACAGTGTAACTACCTTAAAAGAAAGTTGGGCTGTGTTCAAAACAGCAGCTTGCTTGATAGGTTGGCGTGGTCATGGACATGACGCAAAAAAATTTGAATTTGTGGCTTCGAATGTTTAATAAAGAGACTTTCACTACTTCCTTCCAGAAAACTATATATACAAAGAATAATAATAAAAATAAGAAAAAAGCCATCATGACCATTCAGCCTACCCCTGACGATAATGACAAACATCAGGCGAATGATCCAGAGAAAAATGCCACCTTCTAAGAACACCACCACTACTTAGCAAGGATCTTTACCACTACCCAATCATATGGAGGGGAACTTAAAAAATCAACTTGATTAAAGAAACTGAAACAAAGCAATGGATACTTCATGGAAAACCTGGAGGAGTGACGGAGAAAAAAAGGTAAGTTGGCTATTTAACAAAGACGCGATCAACTATAATTAGCAGCAAAGTGGGAAAGGTGATTATAGCCACTCCGAGCTGATTATGAAGTGGAGAAGATCAAGGGGATTCAAACCATTCAACAAAGGTGCACCAAATACAGCAATCATCTCCCTCTCAGAGGTGCTTTTGCAGTGAAGGTTGAAGGCAAACCCATTTTTTTCGAGTGCGTTTCGATCTTCCAATGACCCGTGTACACAGCAATAAGTTTGGAAATAGAGTGGCGGGGGGTCTTGCCACTGTCATACCGAGGCCACAGCCTCCTCGAGATAGAGCAGATGGAAGTCCATCTATTCAGTGTCCTCTCAGGAAAGACACTAAAGATTTCCACATTCATCGAGGCCTCCTAGAAATTTCATCAGCCTTCCAGGGACTCAAATCAAGGAAATGGTACATGTACTAACGAGAGCTTCATCTCGTTTTTACAATGAGGAGCTGAAGCTGAGTTGCTACTAGGCGACACCAGGGCCCTGATAGCGATCTGACTATCAGTGAAAATTCTGGTCTTTCACACAGACCTCCGATCTTTCGTTAAAAACTGCAAACCCATATAGCGCTAACTCGATTTGAAGCAATGGCTGGAAGAAGTCATCATCGAAACAATGACTTTTTTATGGGTCTTAAGAAATATTGTTAATCCAGTTTAAAGGAAAAAACTTTTTTGATGTAAAAAATGTGGAAATGAAGCGTATTTATTATTGTTAATTATTATTAGTAATTTTATTTACTTTTTTTATTTCTTAATAATAACTTTTTTTAAATTATTTTTTCTAAAAAAGTTCAGAGTGTGAAAAGTAAGTGCTTAGAAGAAAGTGAGGTGAAGTGAAAGAGGAAGGAAAGAATGCAAAACAAAAAGTAAATTTTTAATTAAAAAACAAAAACAAGATGCATTAAAAAAAAGAGTCAATTGTAAATTTAAAAGAAAATTTTAAAAAATTTAAAAAAATATATAAAAATAAGAATTAAAAAAAATATCAAATGCGTTTTAAAGCATGTTAGGCAGTTCTTTTATTTAATTTTTTTTACTATTTATTAAATATTTTAAATTTAAATTATAAAAATGAAAAAGGAAGATAATAATTGAGAACGTATTGTAACGAACTTACCTTTCACTAGCAATACTTGAGTTGCGGGACATAGATTTGGGTGACATTTCAAAATCCGAATCGGAACGATATAAAAACGATTCGCGACGTTGGGGTAGGTTTTGTAAAACCAAACCGGCGCTAGGAGAGCCGCCTTCCAACGGTGAGCGAGCACTTTGGCCATTTTCTACATCGAAGCTGAAAAATAAAAATCAAAAAAAAAATTGTTAAAAAAAGTTTTGCAAAAATTAATTTAAACTACTTAGTAACTTAACTTAACTTTAAACTACTTAGTAACTTATTTCAGATATATTCTTCAGTAATACTTCTTACATATATATTTTTTAATAATAAGATTCATAGTAAAATCGAAAAAAATTCTTTTCGCACTTATTTTATTAGGAACAAAACAAGGATATTCTCAGTTAGAATTTTTTGTTTTGTTTTTAAGTTTTTTTTTTTTTTTTTTTTTTTTTTTTTTTTTTGAACACCTGCTCTAATTTCTCCTGAAAGAAATCTCGTTTAACAACAGAATTTACAGGATGCAAAAGAACACGAATATGAACAAAGGGGATGTCAGCACAACAAAGCAACTCCTGTTGTTTTATTCATTAAGAAAATTAAAGTTTTTGCACAGACTACGCACAGTCTTATCATTTATTTAATTAACTTTTAGTGAAACATTCTTTCGCTTTTTGAAATAAAAATTTAATTTTCTTTAGTAGGCAGTAAGCAAAAGTAGACAATGTTTGAAAACAGAGCTCTAAACGTACTTAAAACTGTTTTGTTTTAATATTTAAACCGCTGGCAGGATATCAATTTAAAGTATTTTATTTGTGAGCAAGAAAAACCTCTACTATCTGAAATAAACAACTTCATTCAATTAAAATCAAACATGCTGTACATGCAAGTAAGGCACCTTTAACTGCAGCTCTGTAAACGGTTTAATTTTAAATTCTATTCGACAAGTGGCATACCCGCTAAGCACACAAACAGTGGCGACGTAAAAATTAATATCGTAAGTGACTTTAAGTCGAAACATACCAAATTTAGCTTCGGTTTTAGTTGGGAATTTTTACTGACTTAGTCTGGGCCTAGGTAAAGCAGGTATGTATTAAGCAATGGATATGGGTTGGTGGAGAGTATGTTATCTTACGGCAACACCTGTCGTAATTTTTTTGTCGTTGTTAATACCTTTTCTCAATGTATTAAGTACAATGCTGGGACAGGCAGTAATAATTGTCAGGAGGGCTAATTTGTTTTTCTTGAACTGTTGTTGTTGTTGTTGCTGTGGTCATCAGTCCGGAACTATTTGAGTTTCACCTGGTAGCAGAGGTTTTGCTGCAAAATCTAATCAGATATTGTTATCAAAATATTGTTATGTTTTTACATTTTAAAAATGGTTATTAATGTGTTCGTAGATTGCAGTTAAAATAAAAACAAATTTATATTTAATTTTTATCAACACAGTTTTGTGTTCCACTGTATGAAACCTTTTTTCCAGGCATAATAATATATATTCTTAATTACTCTCTCTCTCTTTAGAACCCTTGTATAGAACAATAACAACTATCACAATGATCTTTCTAACAAAAGATCTTCGTTTTGTGACAACTTAGGTTCGATCACGACCTCCTCATCCAGAGTTTATCCGCACAAAAGTCTCTTATAACCTGAGTACAATCACGACTCACTCAAGGAGTTTACATCAATTAAATTCTCATTGCGTTGAGCTTATATAAAAAAAAAAATAAATAACTCTACTCGCAGAGTTTACGCGAAATAAAAAACCGCTATCCGCATCGATGAGCTTTTTATACGGCTGAGTCAAAAATACTTCAAAAGCTCTCGAACCTCTCGATAGTTCAGGTAAATTCCAGTTCTTTGCATTCCTTTTTATTTAGTTCTTATGCAGCGATCTGATCATAAACATCTTGTTTGTTTCAGTGCTTGTTGTGTTGTTGTTTCTTATTTCTTTCATTGTCTGCTTGCTTTGTTGTTGTAGTTTATTTTATTATTTGTAAACAAGTTGCTGTTTTTATGGCTTTTGATTATTTTCCAGCAACGTAACAAACGGTAGTGGTTCTTAAACTTGCATTTCATAGCAATATGTTCCTGTTTATGGTTGTGGCTTATACCAAACGATGTCGATCCCTAGCGAAGAAGAAAGTCATGACCAAATGCATGACTTCGAATTAATAGGCAAGGAACATTATATACACCCACGCTTTAAGCAGTGTAAGGCATGCCAAAGTGGATATACTAACGTTGAGCACTCTGGAAGCATATCTGCAAACACATTCTTAGCAAATTCCATGGTTACTTTTATTAAAGCATTTCCTTACCTATTAAACGAATCGTTTTTTTTTTCTTCATGTTCAGTAGATTGTAAACATAAAAGAAACAAAAATCTTACAAGAAAAATTTTCTTAAGAAGATTTGGGCAAAAATAAATAAGTGCATATCCTTAATAACTCATATTAATTAATTTGGCCGTAAAGGATGTTATTTGCAAGTTACGAGCAAAAAAGTAATTTAAATAAAAGAGTAAAGAACCATTTTCTATCCTATACATGAACACATACATACATACATGCATACCTATATGATTAAACATTTCCTTGTAATTTTTTTATTTGAAAAACAAATATTTACAAAATATTATTGCTTTCATTTAAATGGTATTTATTTAAGCAATTAAATATTTATTTTAACTTTTTAAAATTTAAACACAAATCACACTCCCACTATGTGGTATACAACATACACGCCCATAATAAAGACTCTCTCTTGTTGCCACAAAATGTCTAAAATTGACTTTTAAGGTAGAAAACGGTAGAACAGAAAGAAGAAACAACGAATATTTCCTTTGAAATCAAAACAAAACAATTTTTTTTTATAAAAAATTACAACACATGTACATACATATTTGTGTAAGAATTTGTATTTAATAAGATACATACATACATACTATACACATACATAAACATACATATGTATGTGTACTCGTATGTGTGTGCATTATTATTTTACAATTTATTTTTATATAATTTGTTGCTGTTGTTGGTGTTTTTATTTACTCTTAAATACACTCTAGAGTTTTATTAATAATTTTTGTGTAAAAATTTCTTTTCTCTCTTTCTCTTTTGCCCTCTTATACACCTTATTTTTACACACTCACTCACTCTATTACACACGCACCCAACACATTAACTCTTGTTACACGTGCCTGTTGTTGTTCATTCAATTTAATTTAAATACACACACACATGAATAATTTTATCCGGAAAAAAGTATTTTTTCCCACTGAGCTTATTACCCGGGCGCAGAGAGCAAAAGAGAGTAATTTTAACTGAAACAAAATATAGATTTTGTTGTGGGAAAATATGAAAAATGTTTTTATTACATTCTAGTTGCCTAAAAGTATACTTTATTGGAAATTAATTTAAATATTTTTTTTTGCAAATAATCAAACATAAAAAAATGCATGTTTATGAAGGGATTTCAAAGGTTGTGTGATATAAAAAATATGAAATAATTAAGTAATTGAATTAAAATTTTTATTTTTTTTCGTAAATAAAATATAGAAAATAATAGGTACTTATAGAATAAAAAATGTCAAAAATAAAAGAACACGAAGAGTACTTTTTTGTAAGAAAAAGGTTGTGGGAAAATAACTTTTTTTTCGATTAGAATATGCACAAAAAAGAATAAATTTAAATAAAAGTTTTTTCAATTATAAAAAGTATTAAAAAGCTATTAAAAGTGCAGTTTTAGCATAAAATGTACAAAATAGTACTTTTATAGAATAAGATGTCATATGCCTTCTTATAATTAAAAGTATGAGAATATTAATTAAAAAAAAGTATTAGAAAAAACTGAAAATGCTTTAGAACTGAAAATTACTCTTTTAGAATAAAAAATAAAAAAATCAATTAAAAAATGTATCAAAAAACACCTTTTTATAATATAAAGTATAGACACAAGAGGACAAAAAGTACATTTTTATAATGTAAAGTACTATTTTATTATAAGAAGTATATTGTTACGAAAACTTAAATGCTTAAAAAGATACACCAACATTTGTACAATTTTAGCTGTGAACTTTATTATGGAATTTATACTATTGGTTTGTTTCAAGGCTACAATACATCACAGAGGAAACACCTCAAAAGCACTTATTTAAAGAGCATCCTTATATAACATAAGGATTAAGAAGAAATAATTAAATTACAGTATACTTACGCTGCATTTTCATTAAAGTCAAATCTAAGCGCATTTACGCAAAAGTATGTTTTACAAAATGATACAAAATGAAAGTAATACCGATTTCAAACTATTACAGGTACATAACTCCCTCTACTGAATTTTTTTAAATAAAAATTTGTTAATTTTACTTTTATTGTGCACATCCAATTACTCCATATTTAACCTAAATCCCATTAATTTGCTGGGTAAAATGCTACCCTTAAATAATTGCCACTCAAACTACTTCCTTTTAATTTGGCAGCACCATACTTATGAGGATTTGCAGCTGTCGTGTCCCATACGTATATACTTGGCAGATGCTTATTTAGTAGTTTTACAAATACAAATACATACAAATGTGTGTCATTGTTAGTACATGTTAATACTACTGCTACTTCTATAACCAACCAGTTACTATTCGTACTACCACTGCTAATAATGCCTTAAACAAGTACTTTAATTTGAACATCACATTTATTGCTCGAATTTTAAATGCATTTCAGATTTTGAGAAGCTTAGGATTGTTGTTGTACAACAAGGTAAAATAGAACATTTTGAAAACAGTGTACGACAAAAGTATTAACATGATTGCTACATAGTAAAGTACAATACAACAAAAACTTAATAAATTTCAAATACACATATTGATGTTTGCCAATACATATTGACGACATCCGTCTGTTGTGACAACCAAGCAGAGAAGTGTTTTTGAAACCGTAATACAAAAATATTTTTTTAATTTCTTGCAAAGCTTTTATATTCGGTAACTTTTTCTTAAATTTATTGTTTTTTTTTTCTTTTCTACTTTTATGCGCTGCTGTTTATTTTCTCATGTAAATACATCTTATAGCTCTTGTGAGTATTCTAACACTTATTTAGCATTCCTTTACACATGCAGTCACCCATTCATTATGTCAAAATGTATATCAAGTCTTACATCACTTACTTTGTAAATCTTTTATCCTGCATGTTCAAATATGCAGCAACGAAAAAACATTTGAATTTAATACGAACTCAGTTGTGTTCACAAGAATCTTACTTAAATAAGCTTTTAAAGCTCTTTTATAGACATTTTTGTCTACTCTTTAGCAAGACTTTAAAAAATGTGTGTTGATTAAAAACGAACAAAAGAAAGAGCCAAGAAAAGTTTGTAATAGTAATTAAGAAGTGAAAATCTTACACGTTTTTTTTTTTTACTTAAATGATAATTTGAAAAAAAGTATTGAAATTTTTGTAAATTGAAAATATTTTCAAAAATAAAAATAAAAAAAATTAATTTTATTTAATGAAAAAAAAAAACTCTCTCTTAATAAAAAGAGCTCATGATTTAAACGGTCAAAACTTGAATAGGATTAAAAGAAACAGTTTATCTTGAAATTTAATAAATTTTAAACTTAAATTAAGCTTAAGACTTTTTTAAATATTCATTTTTAAGTCTATTAAATATCTGTATAGGGGATTACATGTTGTTGTTATACCTCATATCCAAGCGAATAAGTGGGTATGAGTTTATGTTCAGGAAAGGGATTATTTGTAGTTTCCCTTTTATTTTAATTTAAAAACTTATACATACAAGATAAACTTATATGTGTAGGTATGTGTAGTATTAACAATATACAGCTGCTAGTAGTTAATTACTAAAAGGATTTTAGAAGAAAATATAAAAAAATAATGTATAACTGATGTTTAATTAATGCCTCTTTTGAAATTGTTTTATTTATATTTGTGAATATTTATGAATTGTGAGTACTATTTAGCTGCTTACTGCTGTAATTCCTTTACTAATACTTCTCGTATTTCATGTTTTCTATTAAGCCGACAGACAGATTTAAGGAAATATTCTATTGAAAATACAAATCGTATTATGTATTATGTTTTCATAAGAGAAAGAAAGAGAGAGGATTTATTTACATCTGCATACATACATCCATACTTGCATTCATTTTTACTAACAAGTATCCCCCTTTTATCTTCCAATATTTAGTTCCGTATTTAAACTGAGATAATTGCTTTATTTTATGTTTTAATAAACAAAACCAAAACAAAAATTAAACTTCTTTTTTTTCTCCCTTCTTATCATTTCAGCACTTATGGTTCGTACGGCCACTTAAAACTACTTACGTAACTAGTGTAACGGTAGTGGGGAGAAAAAGAATAAATACGTTTTTTACTCTTTTTGGTAACAATTCAAAAATTTAAATATCGACCGGAAACGGTGTGCCTTCATAATTATTATAATGTTGCAACTAGATTTTTGAGTGAAGTAATCAGTACTGAGTCAGTCTCTTCACGGTTTTACAGTCAGTTGCCAATTTATTAGGGACAGTCAAATGTAATTTAAAGCAACATTTTAACGCTGAAAATTATTATTTATGTCCGACGTGCTTTTATTATAAAATAATTAAATAGTTTTCGTTATTACGGAGGTTTATTTAATTTCTTTAAAATTTTGAATAGTGAGGGTGCCGCTGAACGTTTAGAAGCGTAATAAGGATGGTCGAATTTATGATTTAAAACAGTATTATTTTAATTGTTTTCGTAATATTAGCTCATTCAATAAGTCCGTAGAAAAAGTAAGAAAAAACCAAAAATTTTGACAAAGCTCAACTTTTTTAGGGCCAATACCCCTTTTATTGTACGATTGCTCTTTCTCTTCAAAGTAGTCTTCAGTTTCGGCGATTACTTTATTATCGGACTTTAATTTATTTCCATCAATCATTCTCTTGACATCTGAAAACAGGAAAAAGTCGCTGGAGGCTAAATTTAGAGAATACGGTGGATGAGTAAGCAACTCCAATCCCAATTAATGTATTTTCTCATCGTTTTTTGACACGGGACATTGTCTTGGTGAAACAAGTCAATAGCAAAAGATGATTCATGTATCTCACGAATTAATAGTCAGATTTCTGTCAAATTTATACACATATCGTCTGAAGGTCAGTGCTAAATAAAAATCATATGGATACAATTCTAGCAACATCTATGTGTCATTCTATGGACTTTTTGAATGGACTGTTATACTATTAAAACGTAGGTATTAAAAGTGTTTTTTTTAAAGCCATTTTTGTAAAAATAAATTAATTTCAATACCTTTTGACTCCCAGCATGGATGGAGGATACGATTTGTCTCCTAGAAGAGTCTAAAATAAACTCTTCTTCAGCATGCAAATCACTCTAAAAAAAAATTGCTAAATTATAAGTGTTTCCAAATTGAATCAAAAATAGCCTATTACTTCAAAGACAAAAGGTAACAGTGGAAGAAAACTCATTACTACACTACTCCTCTAGGGAGCATTTTGGCTTTCCACAAAGCATCCATTGCTTTGTTTCGGTTTCTTTAATCAATTTTATCTTTCAAGCTAATTAGATGATTAATCCACTGTAGCTCCTCTCTATATGATTGTGCAGTGGTGAAGATCCTTGCTAAGTGTTCATTTATGAAGACATTTTGTATGATACCTTAAGCTTGAGTTCGTTCATAGAATTCATGTGCAAGATTTTAAGCGTAATGTAATTGTAAAGCTGGTTACATCTATACAGCCGTTTACCAAGTTGTTAGAGACTGTAACTGTATTTTTGATGCATTAGTCTCAAATTTATTAATAAAACGCAGTTTTAAGTATATAATATATATATATTTTTTTACGATCATAACGTGTTTTATTGTTTAGAAAACATATAAAAAGGAATAGTTTATAAGGGTTCCGCAATCTAACGTTTTTTGTTTTTCAACTAGTGCTTATTTCGTGAATGGTAACACTTAGCTCATGTCTGATTTGACAGATAATTAGTTTTATCCTTTCGCTGAAGGAATATGGTTGTGTATACGCTTGAACAACGCTGGGAAATATTGCGACATTACTTTGAAAATCATGGTAATGTTGCAGATGAAGCTCATTTTGATCTTGGCGGGTAGGTAAACAAGCAAAATTGTCGCATTTGGGGCACAGAAAACCCGCACGTATACATTGAAAAGCCGATACACCCAAGACGAGTCACTGTTTGGTGCGGATTTTGGTCCAGAGGCATAATTGGGCCATTTTTCTTCGGAAATGATCAAGGAGTGGCCGTTACAGTCAATGGCGATCGTTGTCGGGCCATGTTGAACGAATTTTTGTTCACAAAAATTTAAGAGGAGGATATTAGCAACATTTAGTTTCAGCAGGACGACCACACAGCCGAAGCTACACTCGATGTTTTGCGCCCTGTTTTTGAAGATCGCATTGCCAGCCGCAGAGCTGATGTCATTTGACCACCTCGAAGCTGCGATTTGACACCGTTGGACTATTATTTGTGGGGTGCCATCAAAGATAAGTGTTACGCCAACAAGCGAGAGACAATTGACGCGTTCAGGGACAATATTCGTGAAGCCGTTGATGAAATACAGCTGCACACAATCGATAATGTACTTAAAAATTGGACCGATCGTATAGGCTACTGCATGGCCAGCCGAGGCAGCCATTTGAATGAAATTATTTTCCATTATTAACCGGAAGGATTGTACTTTCAAATAAAAAAAGAAATTTGAGAAAACATTCAGTAGTTTCTTTTTTATAGCATTTTCAAAAAAAAAAAAAAAAAATTATATATATATTTGGCGGACCCTTTACATGTTTTTAAAAAGGTAAAAACGTAACAATATTAAAAGAATTGGTGCATTTATTTATATTTTTACTTTTTTAACTTGTGCAGTTTTTTTTTAACGTGAAAATCAGTTTATTTCAGTTTAAAATAAAATTATGGCAACACTGTGTGTGCGTAACTTAACTCTCTTGGGCTTGTAATATGTACCAGAAAAAAAAAAAATCTGAAATAATATTAAAATTTCTTTATTTACAACAAATTTATGAATTTTTTTCTTTTGTATTGTGAACGTATTTACTTACGTATGTATGTGTGTAAGTATTTAGTAATTGAACATAAAAATTAAAACAATTAAAGTGAAATAACAATATTGGCATATTTACAATACAATATCGATTTGGTTTTTATTAAAATGTTATTACAAATCATTGTAATTTTACCAGTTAAAGTCAATAATTACATTATTATTACAACAATTACTATTCGTTATTATTTCTGTTGTTTTCATTGTTGTTACTTATGCATTCAATTGTAAAATATGAACAATTTTCAAAAGGCTCACACAAATACAATTATGAATTCAATAACGCATACAATAGATACATGCAAACATACATAAATAGATATTTCTAAAGGTAACATAGCTGGATGTAATAGGGACCCTATCCTACTCAAATACTGCAGAAAGCGCACTCGGTAAAAGCTATCTATAGCGTGATTTTTAGAGATCTTTCGGATTTGATAAAAAAAAACAAATAAAATTTAGAGAAATGTATTAAATATTTATTTGAGTATATAGAACGCGGCTACGCATCAAATGGTTCACACGCTGCATCCAATTTTGGCACACTCTGTTCAACATATCGGCAGGTATTCCACGAATAAATTCTTCGATATTGGCTTCAACCGTCAACCGTTGCGGGCGTATCCCTACAGACATGAGCCTTAACATAGCCCCACAAAAAATAGTCTAAAGGCGTTAAATTGCACGATCTAGGCGGCCAATTGACCGGAACTTGAATTGAAATAAAGTGTTCACTGAACTCGCCTCTCAATTGGGCCATTGTTTCGCGTGCTGTGTGGCAGGTGGCACCATCTTGTTAAAGCCACAAGTCAGCCAAGTCCAGTTCTTCCACTTTGGGGAATAAAAAAAAATGGTAATCGTCGCATGGTAGAATTTGCCATTCGCAGTAACGTTGTTGTCTTCGTCGTCCTTGAAAATACGGTCCAATGATGCCACCGGCCAATAATCCACACCAAACAGTGCATTTTTCAGAATGTATTGGCAGTTCCTGCTATGCTTCAGGCTGCCCTTCACACCAAATACGTCAATTTTGCTTGGTCATGTATCCATACAACCAGAAATGAACACAATTTTCCCAAAAAAGTGAATTTTCATTCAAATTTGCCAGCGTCCATTCACCTAATGTGGTAGGTCGTGTAGCTTTAATTCTTGCACCAAATCCTTTCCCAAAATGTACCCCTTAGTCTAGTAACATAGGCCCCATTGCTGGGAACGGCATCTAATCGATAATTCATGGCCATGACGGCGGATACAGCTGCAATATTTTCCTTTGTTTGCACTCTACGTATACGTGTTACTGGTTTAATGTCCAATAATGTTAATTTGGTGCGAAATTTAGTCACAAGATATCGAATAGCCGCTTCAGATGGTCGCCCAAATTGACCATAAAATGGAAGAAGTACACGATGCACTTTCTTAACCGAGCATGAATAATTTGCAAGCGTTATTTGTTTGTTACGCGAAAACAGCTGAGTTGCCAAATTTTCCCGATATACAATTTTGGCTAGTTTTTCTATAAAAAGACGTTGACTGACAATTAAATCTTGATACATTTCATTGATCCTTTTTGATGGATAGGAAGCCCTCGTTCATTGATCATGTTAGTATGACGACTAGTAAGGCTCGATCTGTTCTTGGTTTAGTAAAAAGGTAGTACAGAAAATTTACTCAACCTTACATTACGAGGCAGTTGTACATTTCGCTTTTAAAGTCTATTCTGGAGTATGTCTCTGGCTTGGAATCCATTCCTTTGGTGTTGGATTTTTACCGGACGAACGATGCAATTCATTTTCCTTTTGTAGATTGTGTAATGACTTTAGTTTGTATTTTGAGTCTATTGATTATAATTGTAGTGCATGTGATACGAGTATTAGACGTAGTTTGCTTTCTGACTGTTTCTGTAGAATTGCGCTCTTTTTCAATTTTTTTGTTTTTGTCTTAATATGTACTCGTATGTATGTATGTTTTTATTATCAGCTTGTGATAAGGTTCTTTAGCTGATTTGGAACACTATGCAATTACTTATTTTCCTTTATCCGTCATAGTGCGGACTGTGGCGTGTACGTGTCTCTATACTACGGGGACAAGCCCTGGCGCGGTGTCTTAAAGGATTGAATTATCTGTATTCTCTTGACTATACCCATTAAATGCTATTTTTCTTAAAAAGGAAACACAAACTTTAAAATATGAGATATTACAGAAAATAATTTTCACCAATTTTGTTTCAAGCCATAAGGAAGTTATTTAAATTTTCGGCAAAAAAGGCCTTTGCTTTTTTTGAAATACTTTTATGTACCAGAAAAGCATGAAAATGCAAAACCCACAAATTTTGCACCATTAGTCAATAACTCCTAAAGTAAATAGACCATAAAATATATATGGAGCGGCAAAACAAAAAAACAAAAAAGACAAACGAGCAAAAAATATGTGAAAACAATTTTACATCTTTTGGCTGGCACTCGTTAAATGCAACTCCAATAAAATATATTTTAGGATTCCAGAACAAATTTATTCTTGTCAGCCGTTTAAGTAGAAAAATATATGAAAACAGCCTACACTTAAATAACTACGTACTTCTTAAATTTTTTTATTTATATTTTTATTATACCATTGTAGACATGGAAACGCAGATGGGGAGAGAAAGAGCGAATTCTGGCAATAAAATGTTTCCAAGAAGACTAAGAAATAGGAAAAGAAACAAAGAAATTCTTGCAATGCCATACAATACCAGTAATAAGTTTACACTGTTACTATGGCAACACCTTTGTCAGTTAAGTTGATATTTATATACAATTACACTGATATCACAAACAACGGCTAACATCTGTATTTCGCATGCAATCAAAGGATATTTTTCTTAAAAAAAAAACAACAACAAAAAATTAATTTAAAATAAATAAATAAATACATGGAAAGAGAATTTCTATATTTAAACTTATCGGTTTTTTAATTTTGGTTTTTCATTTGAAATGTTATTAAAAAAAGAAAAAGGGGCAGAAAGGGGCTCATCGCTTTTTATCAAACATAGCTGCTTAGGTATAGTTATTTGGTATACAAGTTAATAACGTCGGTTTGGACAACATACTCGTATGGCATAACTATCACGTATGGTTTTGTGTCAATAATAACAAATATGGTATTTTGGAGGGTTAATATCTGTCATTATAATTCAGTATTCAATAGACGGCAAAGTGTAAACACAAATTTTTTTCAATCGCTAAATAATGTCGAATTTTGTGCCTAAAAAAGATGTTTTGCAGAGCAGTCTGACAACCTTTGTCCATTTGAAGAAAACGTCTGCTGAAAGTTATCGATTGTGGGTAGAAGCTTACGGTCAACATACACCAAATCAAAAAAACTAGTGAACGATGGTTTGCGCGATTCAAAAGTGGTGATTTCGACACAGAAGACAAGAAGAAATATGGTCAGCCGAAAAAGTTTGGAAGTGTTACTCGACGAAGATTGTTGTCAAATGCAAGAAGTACTTGCATTTTTTATTAGGAGTTACAGAACGAGCTCTTTCCCTACGTTAAAAAGCGTTGAGATTCATTCGAAAACAAAGTAATAAGATCCCGTATGAATTAAGTCCGAGAGACGCCGAAAGGCGATTTTGCATGTCAGAAATGATGCTTGTACGTCATTTTTGCATCGTATTGTTACCGGTGATGAAAAATGGATACATTACGGTAACCCCCAGCCCAAAAAGTCATATGTAAAGCACGGCCAACCAGCCAAATAAATGCCGAAGCCGAATATCCATGACGCCAAGGTAATGCTCTGTATTTGGTAGGATCAGAAGATTGCTTTGTATTATGAATTGTTCAAACCGGGTCAGACGATCCCCTGTGAATATTCGAAGATTCGTTTGTTCGCCACATGTTGCAAGGCCGGTAAAAAACTATTTGTTAAACAGTGGTTGCGAAGTTTTGGCTCACCCGCCTTATAGCCCTTACTGGAATACGCTTCACTTCAGAGCAGGGTATCAGAAATTGGCTGGATTCATTTTTTACCTCAAAACCGGAGCAGTTCTTTTGGCTGGGAGTCTATTGCTTCTTGAAAGATGGGAAAAAGTAGTGGCTAACGATAGACAATACTTTGAATAATGTATCAATTCATTGTGTTATTATAATAAATGCATTTTTCAAGCAGAAAAATCGACATTATTAACTTGTATACCCAATAGTTTCAAGAAAATCATGATCATCAGGTCCTATGTGAAGCTCATGCGTGAATTTTTAGGCTTGGGTAGTTCACGAATGAACTATGTAGTTCAATCAACGATTGATTACAGAAAGTGACACGAGATAGTTCAATTGTTTAGTTTAAATTTTTTTAATAGTTTCCATTTATCTTCCTATCAATGACAGTCAAATGTTGTCTTTCGGAAATGAACTATTAAACAAATAAGAGCAGTAGTTTATTTTACTGAGATAGACTTATATGTATGCAATCAAGCCAAATCCTATTTAATTTGCAAATATCGAAAATTTGAATTTAACTCAAACCGAGTTCACTCTAAGCACATGATAATAAGCAGAGACACAATACTTCACTATCAAGAGTAGAAAACATCACAACTGAACGTGTAAACAAATTTAAATATTTAGGTGCTTGGCTCACAGAAGTTTGGTTATTGAATAAGGTAATTAAATACAGAATAGAGATGGCCAGAGCTGTATTTCCTAAACACAGAAAAATGCTATGTAGTCGTAAAATTGACATAAACATTCGTCTCCGAATGATAATCACCCCTATTCTGAGCTTCGATTCGAATTGAAATTTCTCCGTTGGGCAAATTTGGTATTCTACGTTCCGATTTCGTACAGTCTCTTTCGATTGTATGTATTCTATATTACGATCGTAGCTACGTACGTTTTTCCAAGTTGTTAAAGTTGTGACAGAGAATCTTTCGATTTTTGTTTTTTATTATATTACATATTTATTTTTATTAAATATAAAATAAAAATATACAAAATGTAAAATATTAAAAAAAATATATATTTACGCTTGTCCATTTGTATGAAAAAGACAGTGTTTTCTTATTGTGCCTCTTTTGCGTATGCAATATATTTTGAGTTTGTGTTTATTTTTCTGTTTCTATTTCATACGTTCCTATGCTTTCGATTCAGTTTTTTTTTTTTTTTTTTGAATATCAATTTTCGATCGAAGCGTAACTGAATGCGGAGACGTAATCGAAACTCAGAATAGGGCTGAATATGTTACATATACTTCTATATTCAATGGAATTACGATTACCGTAAACATCAAACATGAGCAAACTTAAACGTTTTGAAGATTTCTCAGCGTATTATGGACAGAGCATGTAATCAACATGGAAATCCTACGCAGACTATATACTATACGCCAACAACTCCTTGCCATTAAAATTGGAAAGTATTTTGGCCATATCATTCGCGGAGAAAAATACGAACTTCTTGGACTTATACTATAAGAAAAAATTTAAGGGTTTCGGCTGTAAATAAATGCCTTGGAAGAGTTCACATAGTAAGCCTTAAACATTTACTAGACCGTTATGTCAGGCTTTAGTGTAAGGTTTTTCTCTCTTTTTTGGTTTCTTACAGCCCCTGGAAAATGTACGGAAGTAACCATAACAACAACCAACAGTAATAAAAATAATAAAAAAAAGTACCCAGAGAAACTAAAATTGACTAACTGGCTGCTTCCCCATAAAGGCAATAAAATAAACATTTACGAGAACAGTTTTCGGTTGTTTGTGGAAACACTGTCTATTACTTTTCGTTTTCTCTTGTCAAAATAAGGAAAGAAATGAAATAAAAATCAAGAAAAATATTTAACAAAAAGAAATTGACATTTTTTTTACGATTGTCATTTACAAACAAAAGAGTTTTCTTTAAAGAAAAAATAGAAAAACGAAAAAAATAATAAAATATCCGGTTTCCCCACTCTGCTATCCATCCAATATGTCGTTGTCGTCGTCATCGTCGTCCAAAGATGAGGAAATACGCCATATACAAACCAGACGGAAAAATCTTTTGTATTTAATTCAACGTTATTTAAACGATAATGGATTCTATAGAACAGCCTCTGACCTAAAAACTGAGGCCAAATTAAGCGATGAATTTGAATTGTGCGATAATATAGACTTGGATGGCATTTATTTGGAATATGCCAGCTATTATCAGTTAAAATTTGGCAAATATCCAAGAATATTGAAGAAAGTACCGGCACCATTAGCAGCCAACAACACCAACATTAAACTGGAAATAGCAGCGAACAAGAGGAAGAAATCGAAACAGCAGACAACGGAAACTGGGCAAGCAAATAAAGATGGTGGTGTTGGAGGATGTGGAGATGGTAGCTTAAATACAAACACCACTTTGGATGTTAATGACCTGCATATAACGATTAAGAAAATGGAAACTTTAGCTAAACCAGAGCAAACACTGCCAACACAGTTGGAAAACGAATATTTTCCTGACACCGACACTGTGCAAATATCTCCAAAGAGGGAGTCCTTACTGCAACTACAGAACATACAACATGGTAGTAGCCTGACCAACACTGATCTACTTTTAAACAGCCCGGAATGGCAAAACCTAGCTGACTTGGTTAAGTCCTGCATTGTGAGAGAAAATTTAAAATTAAAATGGTCCGATATCTGTGGAAACCTTAAGGCTGTGGAAATAATAAAAGAGGCTGTACTCGTGCCTCTGCAATATCCACAGTTATTCGCAACAAATGACTTAAAACCGTGGAAATCAGTTTTAATACACGGTCCTCCGGGTAGTGGCAAAACCTTGATAGCCAAAGTTTTATGTGCAGAAAGCCGCACCCATGAGGTGACCTTCTTCCATATCACCTCCAGTATAATTGTGTCCAAATGGCGTGGTGAGTCGGAAAAGTTGCTTAAAGTTTTGTTCCATGTCGCTCAGAAACTCTCACCCTCCATAATTTTTTTCGATGAAATTGAAGGCTTAACCTCAAAACGGGATCGTTGTACGGATCATGAGTCTTCGAAACGTTTTAAAAACGAACTTCTACAGCTGATGGATGGCATGGAACAATCATCCCATGGTATCTTTATTTTGGCCAGCACCAACTTACCCTGGGAAATTGATGAGGCTTTCTTGAGGAGATTCGAAAAGAAATTGTTGGTTCAGCTGCCTAATGAACTGGAAAGAGCTGTTTTAATAGGCAAACTCTTACCTTTAAATGTTAAACTAACAGAAGAGCAAATGTCTTCCTTGGTAGGCCTATCCCAAGGCTTTACTGGTGATGAAATACGTTTAGCTTGCAAGGAAATCGCTATGCAAGCGATAAGAAAAGTTACCAAAGTCACATTAAAAGGAGAGAAGACCAGTGACGAAGTACCAATAGAGGCAGCATTTAAACAAATTAAGCCTTTAGCTATAACGGTAATGGAGAAACATGTTCGTTGGCAAAAGGAACATGGCTCTTAAGGATTAAATTTTAATAAAAATTTTAAAAAGAAAATAAATTTTTTGGTCCTGAAATGAAAAAATTACTTTGAGTTTTTAATTCCTAAAAAATTGTGAAATAGGAAAGCGTATCGTTTTAATAAAATATTTTAATTTTTTTTTTTTTTAAATACCTGCCCGTTGTGCGTCTTCTTGCTCCCGCAATTGTCATACGCGATATATGACGCCGTATACGGCCACTCAATCTACGCGGTTGACTTGTTAGCGAACGTACACTGTATTCCGTAGCCGTTGAACTTCGTCTACGATCGATGGGTATAATTTCTGAACACATCGAAGTCGATATTATGGAAGCGGTTGAACGCCGTTTGCCTCCAGTAAAAGTTCCACCACTTGACGAAGTGGTGGTAGCCGAAGAATCCGAACGCGAAAATAATGAAGAACGTTTACTTCTTGTACCCGAAGTACCGGTAGCATCCTGTATATTACTATAGAATTCCTCAGTGTCACGATCATAAGAATCATCGCCGTCGGCTTCGTTGTCAGCTTCAGCGCCAGTACCACCTCTTAGGCGCTCATGTTCCATCTCCTCTTCATCGGAATGGGCCGCCAGGGTATCAGAGTGTTTTAAATAGCCATTTGAAGAGCTACGTTGTATGCCATTACTTTCAGGAAGCTCACGTTCAGCTGAAGATCTTGAACGGCTGGTATAATAATCACTAACAGCTGTTTCATACTCAGAAGAAGCACGAGTCAATTGATTTCTCGAACTTAAGGCTGAACGATATAAATTCGAAGAGCTGTTACTTTCGGGTGAAGTCGCTCTGGACGGACTGGTAACGGGACCAGTATAAGATCTGGGTTGTCTAACTAATCTATTTGAACGTGAAGAGGTGGGTGTGCGTTCCGAATCACTATCACCCCCACCCACACTACCACTAAACGTTACTTCATGAGCCTTTATGGACTTGGATGATTTTCTACGTGCGGAGGAAACCTTACGTGGCACAATCTCATTAACACTTTGCGATGAGGTAGAACTGGTGGTAGCAGTGGTTGTGAGTGTACGAGTTGTGAGGGTGGTGGTAGAAGTAAAGTTTTTAGTGTCTACGGGAGCTGAGGTCAAAGGAGTAGATTGATTTGTGGTGGTTGTGGTTAAAGATGATTGTTGTTGTTCTAGATTTGGCACTACATGCTGGCCATTTTGATTGTTTTGTATGAGGGACGGTGGGTGGTTGTGAGTATCATCAATATTTGGCCGGTCTCCAGTGTATGCACGCCGCCTACTCCATGGAAACGCACGTATAAATGCAAAAATTATGAAAAGCGTTGCAATCATAGCCGTTGTAACATTTTTTGCATTTCAATTCTGTTTTTCAAATAAATTTTTATTAAAAAGTGTTTAAGAAGAACACTCTCTTATTTTGTTTCGGAATTTCGTTTTTTATTTTATTTTAATGAGAAACACTGTAAAGATAGAGTTTAGGGGAAATGGTGTTAAAATAAAGACCTTAATATTGAATAAGGAATTCCAAGATTTTTCTGATTTTTGTTTTCTTTTTGAAACAAGCAGTTGTAGTGATTTTTTGATTTATTTACTATAAGAACCTTGAATTCTCACAATAAGTATTTTCTTAATCATCAGCAGCAAGACCTTCGTCACACTTGAGAAAAATTCCCAACTTGCTTTACACCCTCACAAAAAAATATATGTTTTTTTTTAATGCCACATATTTTAGCTTTAAATTATCTAAGAATCTTATAAAAAATCTAAACAATTCAATTAAAATGTTTTTTTTTTGTTCTCACTCGTAGTCGAAAAGCGCTTTTAAATGTCTTGTTATCGTTTGTAGGCAAACAGACACAAAACTAAACATTTATTTTCACAAACAAACAAATTCAATTTGAAATTGAATTTTGTTCAAGACAATTTTTTTAATTTTATTTTCTCTAAACAAAACATTAAAATTAAATTGTTTTATTATTTAGTCTAAATGTGCTAAAAATTCAAAAAAAAAAATATTTACTATGAATGTTAAACTTATTTACACTGTTTCCATAAAATCATCAAACATACCGAATAGGCAAACGTTTTAAAATTAAGAAATGAAAGCTATGCTTTATGAAAATTAAAAAAAAAACCTGGGAATTATTTGCAGTTTTATTTAAAATAAATCAAACAGTACTTTCTAGATGTCCAAATCAAAATTAAAACCAGGAGATGTGAACAGATGATAGCACAATGTCGTATTATGAAACACCAAACACTTAAGCTACAAGCATATTTGGCAAATATTTGACGAAAAAAGAGGAGCCACTGTTTTATAGAAACATTTTATTTAAACATTGTCTCTTATGTCAACATTTCTTAAAAAATTATTTAAAAACAAGCAACAGTACCAAAAAATGTTTAAATTTAATAAAATTTAATTTTAAGAAATTAATTATTAAACAAAATAGTGCAATAAAATAGTGGTTACGCTCTTTGCATCAAATATTTGTCATATGTGACCGTACCTTTAGTAACGAATAGAATCGAACAATAGTCAAATAACCATTGCTTTAAGTTAAGGCTATCACTTTATTGGGCGATATCATCATTTATTCGAACAAAATGAAGCAACAGTTAGAGCCCGATTGATGTGGAGGATACTTAACCTACCAACAGAATATGTGTCCAAACATAAGCTTTTAAACGTTAAGTTATAACGACAGTACTTGGTCTTATAAAGAGCGATAATATTAGAATTCTTTAGAAACAAAAAAGAAAAAAAAAATGATAGAAAGTTTAACATTGCCCGCGCATAGTTACAAGTTATCATCAGGGAAACCAGAAATATGCATTTGTATGTTTTTTCTCATGTAACCAATCAAGTCGGATGTAAGATATTTATATACATACGAGTATATTCGTTTAATAAATTTTTTATGAATTTCGGCATCGATTTTTAGGGCATTTTTTTGCATATTTTGCTCATAAGGCACATATTTGGATTTTTTGTACTCTGAAATATTTTTACAGCGAAAACAAAATTTTTGTTTTGAATTCGGACCAAATCATGGCATTTTAGAATTATTTATTAATTGAAATTTATTGTGTCATCTACTCGTATATCCCAATTAAGTTGATTATCTTAAACAAAGAAAGCGTTGAACGTTCAAAATATTTTTGCATATTAAAAATAAAATAACAATTGCGACATTTTTTCAGTGACATTAGTTTTTTTATTTAGGCATTTTTTGTAATTTTTCATATCAAAAATATGCCTAGAGAACATACGCAATTACATGAAAGACCAATATTTATTGATTTCAGTAGATGAAACAAGCAATTTTTTTGTCTCCGTCACCTCTCTCGGGAGCATAATGGCTTTCCACCAAGCGTCTATTGCTTTATTTAAGTCTCATTAATCAATTTGATCTTTCAAGCTAAGCAGATGATTCATCCACTGTAGCTTCCTCCATATGATTTTGCGTAGTGGTGAAGATCCTTGCTAATTGGTGGTGATCTTTACTTTAGCATGGTAATTATATTTCCCAGTAGGTGGCGTGTAGAGTTGTGATTCGAAAACACAATTAAATTTTTCTTCGTCATGTTGTTTTGTATAAAACAAATGGCAATAATATATTGGACGTAAATTTAAATAAAAACTTGATTTTGTGACTTATATGATAAAAGCTGTCAAAGCTTTTTAGATATTTTACCATAAACAAACACATGTTACTTACATTGCATTGCTTATGTGAACGTGTTGGAGATCAATACGCAATAGTAAACAAAGTTATTGAAAATGTAAAGAAAATAACCTTGAAAGCTCCAAATAGAGTTGCAGACCGAACAAGTTATAACTCGTCGGGTAACTTGACTTGTGGCCATTAATTACTAAGCTTACAGTTATGTAAAGATCTTAAAAGTTCTAAGTGCATTAAATAGAGTCCCAATACATTAAAATGTCAATAGATGAACTAAAAAATTTTAATATAGGGTGGGTTTAAATTTGAACCAGGAAATACTTATGTCTTTCCATTCTGTCGCAAAGTTCAGTATATTATATACACTGAACGAAATATATCGATTTACGCTTGAGTAACGTTGGGATTTATTGGAAATTTATCACAATTTAAAGTTCAGAAAACCCAAATGTGGTCTTACAGAAACCAATGCACCCACTACGAGTGACTGTTTGGTGCGGCTTGTGAAGCGAAGGCATCATTCGCCCATATTTATTTGAAAATGAGGACGGCGCAAACATTGCGGTCAATTGAGACACCTATCGCATCACAATAAACGATTTTTTGTGTCCGCTCTTCATGGTACTGATGTGAACGATGTTTGGTTTCAACAGGATGGTGCAACTTGCCACACTTCTCATGCCACAATCGATTTATTGCATCAAATGTTTGATGGCCGTTTAATTAGACGAAATGGTAATGTCACTTCGCCGCCAAAAATCAGCGATTTGACATCGTTGGACTATTTTCTGTAGGCGCCATTAAAGACAAGTGTTATGACGACAAACCAGAGACATGGAGCAAAAAGTGAATTGATTTTTATTGCTACAAACTTCGGTTTCTTTGAAAAGTTATTTAAAAAACTGCAAACCAATTTCCTAATATTTCAGAATATTCACAAGATGAAAGATTGTAATACAAAACTTAATATTAAAACTAAACTTGAATAGATTATAAAAAAACGTAGGACTTGATGTGAGAAATTTATATGGCAATATCTAACAAGTTTCAAAATATGATCTTAAGGAATTCTTATCCTTTAAATATGCCCGAGTAACATCAGTAGATTTTAATATTTTCAATGTATAACTTTGCTCAGATGTAATAGCCAACGCTCTAAATGTGCATACAATGCATTTAGATCTTCTTAGAAATTGGAGTACAATTCTTGGCTTTTATTCTGTTGTATTGTTAAGATATTGAGATGTTAAATAAGTCTTTTTTGAGAGCATATTTCTGGTTTCTCTGGTTGTCAATCATTCTTTGCTTATATGTGCTACACTTTAAAAGCAGGCATTATGGTAGCCCGCTCTCTAGCATAAAAAATATATTGAAATTATATTTGTGGTTAAAATGTTTACAGTTTTTAATTTTTCTTCTATTTTAGATATTAAGGTATTAAGAGTTATGTTAAAAATTCCTTAAGAAACAGTGTAAACAGATGTTCAATATTTTGCTCCCCTTTTATTTAGTTACTAATTTTATTTATTTTTTTTTATAGACAATAAAGTAGCCACGAAGATATGTATAAAGAAATGAACAGATTGATCATTTCTAGTGCGTAATGATAATTTAGCGTTTTTTGGGTTAGATTTTTATCAGTCAATGGCATTATTGGACCATGTACATAGGTTAGAGAGACATGTATGTAGAATGTGTCGTATGGGCTACGTGTTATACATCTAACAAAACTATCGAATTATTAAAATGTAATTTTGGTGATAAAGTTATTTAATGAGAAGGACCTGTTTCTTGGCCTCCCAGATCTACGATTTGACAGCTGTTGAGTATGTATTATTATTTTTTTTTTTTGAGTTAGTTTTAGGCCATATATTACGACAAAAACCTACAAGTCTTGAGTATTGGTTTGCCAATATAACACATAACATCAAAATTCTTAAAAAGATGTTCAAAATTGAATTCACAAGTTGAGCCATGTAACACCTAGACGTGGTGGCCACTTCTCAAGCATATTAAAAAATGTTGTCCTCCAAACAAAATAACAATATCATTTAAGTCTTCAGCTTTTTGATGTTTATTCAATATCAAAGCATGGATGGTCTAAAAAATATACCCTTTTTATTGCAGTGTAAGGCAGAGTGGTTGGAAAAAAAAATTTGTGCCAGTCACCCTTTAGGATAAAAAATAATGTAAAACCAATTCCAAAAATATTTTTTTTGCCCCGAATACAAATACCGCCCTTTTATCATAACATTATATATACCGGTGTTTATGGCTCTGTAAGGGTTAATAATAATAGTTTTTTACTACCACGTCAAATTCAACTAAGGACTTTTAAAAACTCGGCTAGTACCGGCCCTAATGCTGAATATTTTTGAACAAAAATAAAGCCGTATGACTAGAATTTGACGTGGTAGTAAAAAACTATTAAAAACAGAAATGTAGCCCTTACAGAGCCATAAACACCGGTATATAAAATATTATGATTGGACTAAAAATGGCGATACACTGAACAAAATACTAAAAGGGCGGTATTTGTAGGCGTGACAAAAAAATAAAAAAATAATTTTTGAGTTGTTTTTAGATTGTCTTTAATCCTATGGGGTGGGTGTTATTAGCACATTTTTTTTTTATGGAAGGAGAACCACTCTGGTGTAAGGTATCATAGTAGTCTGACTTGATCAACTTTACTTCTTCTTATTTCTTTTGTTGATATTTGTTACTGCTGCTGTTCTAATTAACAATACTATTCCAAGTTGTTTTTGTTATTCTTTGTGTTTTTGTATTATTATTATTATTTTTTTTGTTGGCTTTTTTTTGTTATTATTTTACTTTTCGTACTTGTTACTCCCGTCCTGCCGTCCTCCCGCCATCCTCACTTTATGTTGTTTATCTTTATCATTAATGATGATAATTAGTATAGTATTTTATTATTGTTTCTTTTATCATTTATTTATTATTTATTTATGTTTACTAAGAGTGTTTTTTTCATTCTTGTTTTTGTTATTGTGTGTTTTAATTAAAAATTTTTATTTTACGTTTTCATGTTTTTAATGCATCAACAAATTATTTACGAAATTTGTTGTTGTTCAACAACAACATTCTCATTGAAATATTGTATTTGCAATGAGTAAATATGTAATAGAATTGAATTCAAAATTGTTTGTATTTGATTGTCATTGGAAGAGAGATGAGTAATTTGGCAAAAGTATAATGATTTTTTAATATAAGAGTTTACGCCATTAACTTATGAAAGCAGATACTCAAGCAAAAATGCACATTATGTTTTACGTAAATATTTTTCTGTACAAATTTGATATTTTTGAACCCAATATTTGGAATATGATTTAGTTGTTTTTAAAAACTTTTTTAAATTGTAATAAAAACAATCTCTTTTGTGCAAATTGCTGCAACTATTGTTCTCGTAAGCACCTAATGCATGATCCCACTTTTAAACAGTAGTACATTACTTATTAGTCAAGTTATATAATGGGTGTTCAAAAAAGTTCGGTTACAATTTGTCGCTGTCACCTTGTTAGAAGACGTTCTTAAAATCCCATTATTCTATGAAAAGTTATCGTCGTTTAAAAATGTCTAAAATTCCGAGCATCAAGACAGTGTTTTCTTATTGTGCCTCTTTTGCGTATGCAATATATTTTGAGTTTGTGTTTATTTTTCTGTTTCTATTTCATACGTTCCTATGCTTTCGATTCAGTTTTTTTTTTTTTTTTTGAATATCAATTTTCGATCGAAGCGTAACTGAATGCGGAGACGTAATCGAAACTCAGAATAGGGCTGAATATGTTACATATACTTCTATATTCAATGGAATTACGATTACCGTAAACATCAAACATGAGCAAACTTAAACGTTTTGAAGATTTCTCAGCGTATTATGGACAGAGCATGTAATCAACATGGAAATCCTACGCAGACTATATACTATACGCCAACAACTCCTTGCCATTAAAATTGGAAAGTATTTTGGCCATATCATTCGCGGAGAAAAATACGAACTTCTTGGACTTATACTATAAGAAAAAATTTAAGGGTTTCGGCTGTAAATAAATGCCTTGGAAGAGTTCACATAGTAAGCCTTAAACATTTACTAGACCGTTATGTCAGGCTTTAGTGTAAGGTTTTTCTCTCTTTTTTGGTTTCTTACAGCCCCTGGAAAATGTACGGAAGTAACCATAACAACAACCAACAGTAATAAAAATAATAAAAAAAAGTACCCAGAGAAACTAAAATTGACTAACTGGCTGCTTCCCCATAAAGGCAATAAAATAAACATTTACGAGAACAGTTTTCGGTTGTTTGTGGAAACACTGTCTATTACTTTTCGTTTTCTCTTGTCAAAATAAGGAAAGAAATGAAATAAAAATCAAGAAAAATATTTAACAAAAAGAAATTGACATTTTTTTTACGATTGTCATTTACAAACAAAAGAGTTTTCTTTAAAGAAAAAATAGAAAAACGAAAAAAATAATAAAATATCCGGTTTCCCCACTCTGCTATCCATCCAATATGTCGTTGTCGTCGTCATCGTCGTCCAAAGATGAGGAAATACGCCATATACAAACCAGACGGAAAAATCTTTTGTATTTAATTCAACGTTATTTAAACGATAATGGATTCTATAGAACAGCCTCTGACCTAAAAACTGAGGCCAAATTAAGCGATGAATTTGAATTGTGCGATAATATAGACTTGGATGGCATTTATTTGGAATATGCCAGCTATTATCAGTTAAAATTTGGCAAATATCCAAGAATATTGAAGAAAGTACCGGCACCATTAGCAGCCAACAACACCAACATTAAACTGGAAATAGCAGCGAACAAGAGGAAGAAATCGAAACAGCAGACAACGGAAACTGGGCAAGCAAATAAAGATGGTGGTGTTGGAGGATGTGGAGATGGTAGCTTAAATACAAACACCACTTTGGATGTTAATGACCTGCATATAACGATTAAGAAAATGGAAACTTTAGCTAAACCAGAGCAAACACTGCCAACACAGTTGGAAAACGAATATTTTCCTGACACCGACACTGTGCAAATATCTCCAAAGAGGGAGTCCTTACTGCAACTACAGAACATACAACATGGTAGTAGCCTGACCAACACTGATCTACTTTTAAACAGCCCGGAATGGCAAAACCTAGCTGACTTGGTTAAGTCCTGCATTGTGAGAGAAAATTTAAAATTAAAATGGTCCGATATCTGTGGAAACCTTAAGGCTGTGGAAATAATAAAAGAGGCTGTACTCGTGCCTCTGCAATATCCACAGTTATTCGCAACAAATGACTTAAAACCGTGGAAATCAGTTTTAATACACGGTCCTCCGGGTAGTGGCAAAACCTTGATAGCCAAAGTTTTATGTGCAGAAAGCCGCACCCATGAGGTGACCTTCTTCCATATCACCTCCAGTATAATTGTGTCCAAATGGCGTGGTGAGTCGGAAAAGTTGCTTAAAGTTTTGTTCCATGTCGCTCAGAAACTCTCACCCTCCATAATTTTTTTCGATGAAATTGAAGGCTTAACCTCAAAACGGGATCGTTGTACGGATCATGAGTCTTCGAAACGTTTTAAAAACGAACTTCTACAGCTGATGGATGGCATGGAACAATCATCCCATGGTATCTTTATTTTGGCCAGCACCAACTTACCCTGGGAAATTGATGAGGCTTTCTTGAGGAGATTCGAAAAGAAATTGTTGGTTCAGCTGCCTAATGAACTGGAAAGAGCTGTTTTAATAGGCAAACTCTTACCTTTAAATGTTAAACTAACAGAAGAGCAAATGTCTTCCTTGGTAGGCCTATCCCAAGGCTTTACTGGTGATGAAATACGTTTAGCTTGCAAGGAAATCGCTATGCAAGCGATAAGAAAAGTTACCAAAGTCACATTAAAAGGAGAGAAGACCAGTGACGAAGTACCAATAGAGGCAGCATTTAAACAAATTAAGCCTTTAGCTATAACGGTAATGGAGAAACATGTTCGTTGGCAAAAGGAACATGGCTCTTAAGGATTAAATTTTAATAAAAATTTTAAAAAGAAAATAAATTTTTTGGTCCTGAAATGAAAAAATTACTTTGAGTTTTTAATTCCTAAAAAATTGTGAAATAGGAAAGCGTATCGTTTTAATAAAATATTTTAATTTTTTTTTTTTTTAAATACCTGCCCGTTGTGCGTCTTCTTGCTCCCGCAATTGTCATACGCGATATATGACGCCGTATACGGCCACTCAATCTACGCGGTTGACTTGTTAGCGAACGTACACTGTATTCCGTAGCCGTTGAACTTCGTCTACGATCGATGGGTATAATTTCTGAACACATCGAAGTCGATATTATGGAAGCGGTTGAACGCCGTTTGCCTCCAGTAAAAGTTCCACCACTTGACGAAGTGGTGGTAGCCGAAGAATCCGAACGCGAAAATAATGAAGAACGTTTACTTCTTGTACCCGAAGTACCGGTAGCATCCTGTATATTACTATAGAATTCCTCAGTGTCACGATCATAAGAATCATCGCCGTCGGCTTCGTTGTCAGCTTCAGCGCCAGTACCACCTCTTAGGCGCTCATGTTCCATCTCCTCTTCATCGGAATGGGCCGCCAGGGTATCAGAGTGTTTTAAATAGCCATTTGAAGAGCTACGTTGTATGCCATTACTTTCAGGAAGCTCACGTTCAGCTGAAGATCTTGAACGGCTGGTATAATAATCACTAACAGCTGTTTCATACTCAGAAGAAGCACGAGTCAATTGATTTCTCGAACTTAAGGCTGAACGATATAAATTCGAAGAGCTGTTACTTTCGGGTGAAGTCGCTCTGGACGGACTGGTAACGGGACCAGTATAAGATCTGGGTTGTCTAACTAATCTATTTGAACGTGAAGAGGTGGGTGTGCGTTCCGAATCACTATCACCCCCACCCACACTACCACTAAACGTTACTTCATGAGCCTTTATGGACTTGGATGATTTTCTACGTGCGGAGGAAACCTTACGTGGCACAATCTCATTAACACTTTGCGATGAGGTAGAACTGGTGGTAGCAGTGGTTGTGAGTGTACGAGTTGTGAGGGTGGTGGTAGAAGTAAAGTTTTTAGTGTCTACGGGAGCTGAGGTCAAAGGAGTAGATTGATTTGTGGTGGTTGTGGTTAAAGATGATTGTTGTTGTTCTAGATTTGGCACTACATGCTGGCCATTTTGATTGTTTTGTATGAGGGACGGTGGGTGGTTGTGAGTATCATCAATATTTGGCCGGTCTCCAGTGTATGCACGCCGCCTACTCCATGGAAACGCACGTATAAATGCAAAAATTATGAAAAGCGTTGCAATCATAGCCGTTGTAACATTTTTTGCATTTCAATTCTGTTTTTCAAATAAATTTTTATTAAAAAGTGTTTAAGAAGAACACTCTCTTATTTTGTTTCGGAATTTCGTTTTTTATTTTATTTTAATGAGAAACACTGTAAAGATAGAGTTTAGGGGAAATGGTGTTAAAATAAAGACCTTAATATTGAATAAGGAATTCCAAGATTTTTCTGATTTTTGTTTTCTTTTTGAAACAAGCAGTTGTAGTGATTTTTTGATTTATTTACTATAAGAACCTTGAATTCTCACAATAAGTATTTTCTTAATCATCAGCAGCAAGACCTTCGTCACACTTGAGAAAAATTCCCAACTTGCTTTACACCCTCACAAAAAAATATATGTTTTTTTTTAATGCCACATATTTTAGCTTTAAATTATCTAAGAATCTTATAAAAAATCTAAACAATTCAATTAAAATGTTTTTTTTTTGTTCTCACTCGTAGTCGAAAAGCGCTTTTAAATGTCTTGTTATCGTTTGTAGGCAAACAGACACAAAACTAAACATTTATTTTCACAAACAAACAAATTCAATTTGAAATTGAATTTTGTTCAAGACAATTTTTTTAATTTTATTTTCTCTAAACAAAACATTAAAATTAAATTGTTTTATTATTTAGTCTAAATGTGCTAAAAATTCAAAAAAAAAAATATTTACTATGAATGTTAAACTTATTTACACTGTTTCCATAAAATCATCAAACATACCGAATAGGCAAACGTTTTAAAATTAAGAAATGAAAGCTATGCTTTATGAAAATTAAAAAAAAAACCTGGGAATTATTTGCAGTTTTATTTAAAATAAATCAAACAGTACTTTCTAGATGTCCAAATCAAAATTAAAACCAGGAGATGTGAACAGATGATAGCACAATGTCGTATTATGAAACACCAAACACTTAAGCTACAAGCATATTTGGCAAATATTTGACGAAAAAAGAGGAGCCACTGTTTTATAGAAACATTTTATTTAAACATTGTCTCTTATGTCAACATTTCTTAAAAAATTATTTAAAAACAAGCAACAGTACCAAAAAATGTTTAAATTTAATAAAATTTAATTTTAAGAAATTAATTATTAAACAAAATAGTGCAATAAAATAGTGGTTACGCTCTTTGCATCAAATATTTGTCATATGTGACCGTACCTTTAGTAACGAATAGAATCGAACAATAGTCAAATAACCATTGCTTTAAGTTAAGGCTATCACTTTATTGGGCGATATCATCATTTATTCGAACAAAATGAAGCAACAGTTAGAGCCCGATTGATGTGGAGGATACTTAACCTACCAACAGAATATGTGTCCAAACATAAGCTTTTAAACGTTAAGTTATAACGACAGTACTTGGTCTTATAAAGAGCGATAATATTAGAATTCTTTAGAAACAAAAAAGAAAAAAAAAATGATAGAAAGTTTAACATTGCCCGCGCATAGTTACAAGTTATCATCAGGGAAACCAGAAATATGCATTTGTATGTTTTTTCTCATGTAACCAATCAAGTCGGATGTAAGATATTTATATACATACGAGTATATTCGTTTAATAAATTTTTTATGAATTTCGGCATCGATTTTTAGGGCATTTTTTTGCATATTTTGCTCATAAGGCACATATTTGGATTTTTTGTACTCTGAAATATTTTTACAGCGAAAACAAAATTTTTGTTTTGAATTCGGACCAAATCATGGCATTTTAGAATTATTTATTAATTGAAATTTATTGTGTCATCTACTCGTATATCCCAATTAAGTTGATTATCTTAAACAAAGAAAGCGTTGAACGTTCAAAATATTTTTGCATATTAAAAATAAAATAACAATTGCGACATTTTTTCAGTGACATTAGTTTTTTTATTTAGGCATTTTTTGTAATTTTTCATATCAAAAATATGCCTAGAGAACATACGCAATTACATGAAAGACCAATATTTATTGATTTCAGTAGATGAAACAAGCAATTTTTTTGTCTCCGTCACCTCTCTCGGGAGCATAATGGCTTTCCACCAAGCGTCTATTGCTTTATTTAAGTCTCATTAATCAATTTGATCTTTCAAGCTAAGCAGATGATTCATCCACTGTAGCTTCCTCCATATGATTTTGCGTAGTGGTGAAGATCCTTGCTAATTGGTGGTGATCTTTACTTTAGCATGGTAATTATATTTCCCAGTAGGTGGCGTGTAGAGTTGTGATTCGAAAACACAATTAAATTTTTCTTCGTCATGTTGTTTTGTATAAAACAAATGGCAATAATATATTGGACGTAAATTTAAATAAAAACTTGATTTTGTGACTTATATGATAAAAGCTGTCAAAGCTTTTTAGATATTTTACCATAAACAAACACATGTTACTTACATTGCATTGCTTATGTGAACGTGTTGGAGATCAATACGCAATAGTAAACAAAGTTATTGAAAATGTAAAGAAAATAACCTTGAAAGCTCCAAATAGAGTTGCAGACCGAACAAGTTATAACTCGTCGGGTAACTTGACTTGTGGCCATTAATTACTAAGCTTACAGTTATGTAAAGATCTTAAAAGTTCTAAGTGCATTAAATAGAGTCCCAATACATTAAAATGTCAATAGATGAACTAAAAAATTTTAATATAGGGTGGGTTTAAATTTGAACCAGGAAATACTTATGTCTTTCCATTCTGTCGCAAAGTTCAGTATATTATATACACTGAACGAAATATATCGATTTACGCTTGAGTAACGTTGGGATTTATTGGAAATTTATCACAATTTAAAGTTCAGAAAACCCAAATGTGGTCTTACAGAAACCAATGCACCCACTACGAGTGACTGTTTGGTGCGGCTTGTGAAGCGAAGGCATCATTCGCCCATATTTATTTGAAAATGAGGACGGCGCAAACATTGCGGTCAATTGAGACACCTATCGCATCACAATAAACGATTTTTTGTGTCCGCTCTTCATGGTACTGATGTGAACGATGTTTGGTTTCAACAGGATGGTGCAACTTGCCACACTTCTCATGCCACAATCGATTTATTGCATCAAATGTTTGATGGCCGTTTAATTAGACGAAATGGTAATGTCACTTCGCCGCCAAAAATCAGCGATTTGACATCGTTGGACTATTTTCTGTAGGCGCCATTAAAGACAAGTGTTATGACGACAAACCAGAGACATGGAGCAAAAAGTGAATTGATTTTTATTGCTACAAACTTCGGTTTCTTTGAAAAGTTATTTAAAAAACTGCAAACCAATTTCCTAATATTTCAGAATATTCACAAGATGAAAGATTGTAATACAAAACTTAATATTAAAACTAAACTTGAATAGATTATAAAAAAACGTAGGACTTGATGTGAGAAATTTATATGGCAATATCTAACAAGTTTCAAAATATGATCTTAAGGAATTCTTATCCTTTAAATATGCCCGAGTAACATCAGTAGATTTTAATATTTTCAATGTATAACTTTGCTCAGATGTAATAGCCAACGCTCTAAATGTGCATACAATGCATTTAGATCTTCTTAGAAATTGGAGTACAATTCTTGGCTTTTATTCTGTTGTATTGTTAAGATATTGAGATGTTAAATAAGTCTTTTTTGAGAGCATATTTCTGGTTTCTCTGGTTGTCAATCATTCTTTGCTTATATGTGCTACACTTTAAAAGCAGGCATTATGGTAGCCCGCTCTCTAGCATAAAAAATATATTGAAATTATATTTGTGGTTAAAATGTTTACAGTTTTTAATTTTTCTTCTATTTTAGATATTAAGGTATTAAGAGTTATGTTAAAAATTCCTTAAGAAACAGTGTAAACAGATGTTCAATATTTTGCTCCCCTTTTATTTAGTTACTAATTTTATTTATTTTTTTTTATAGACAATAAAGTAGCCACGAAGATATGTATAAAGAAATGAACAGATTGATCATTTCTAGTGCGTAATGATAATTTAGCGTTTTTTGGGTTAGATTTTTATCAGTCAATGGCATTATTGGACCATGTACATAGGTTAGAGAGACATGTATGTAGAATGTGTCGTATGGGCTACGTGTTATACATCTAACAAAACTATCGAATTATTAAAATGTAATTTTGGTGATAAAGTTATTTAATGAGAAGGACCTGTTTCTTGGCCTCCCAGATCTACGATTTGACAGCTGTTGAGTATGTATTATTATTTTTTTTTTTTGAGTTAGTTTTAGGCCATATATTACGACAAAAACCTACAAGTCTTGAGTATTGGTTTGCCAATATAACACATAACATCAAAATTCTTAAAAAGATGTTCAAAATTGAATTCACAAGTTGAGCCATGTAACACCTAGACGTGGTGGCCACTTCTCAAGCATATTAAAAAATGTTGTCCTCCAAACAAAATAACAATATCATTTAAGTCTTCAGCTTTTTGATGTTTATTCAATATCAAAGCATGGATGGTCTAAAAAATATACCCTTTTTATTGCAGTGTAAGGCAGAGTGGTTGGAAAAAAAAATTTGTGCCAGTCACCCTTTAGGATAAAAAATAATGTAAAACCAATTCCAAAAATATTTTTTTTGCCCCGAATACAAATACCGCCCTTTTATCATAACATTATATATACCGGTGTTTATGGCTCTGTAAGGGTTAATAATAATAGTTTTTTACTACCACGTCAAATTCAACTAAGGACTTTTAAAAACTCGGCTAGTACCGGCCCTAATGCTGAATATTTTTGAACAAAAATAAAGCCGTATGACTAGAATTTGACGTGGTAGTAAAAAACTATTAAAAACAGAAATGTAGCCCTTACAGAGCCATAAACACCGGTATATAAAATATTATGATTGGACTAAAAATGGCGATACACTGAACAAAATACTAAAAGGGCGGTATTTGTAGGCGTGACAAAAAAATAAAAAAATAATTTTTGAGTTGTTTTTAGATTGTCTTTAATCCTATGGGGTGGGTGTTATTAGCACATTTTTTTTTTATGGAAGGAGAACCACTCTGGTGTAAGGTATCATAGTAGTCTGACTTGATCAACTTTACTTCTTCTTATTTCTTTTGTTGATATTTGTTACTGCTGCTGTTCTAATTAACAATACTATTCCAAGTTGTTTTTGTTATTCTTTGTGTTTTTGTATTATTATTATTATTTTTTTTGTTGGCTTTTTTTTGTTATTATTTTACTTTTCGTACTTGTTACTCCCGTCCTGCCGTCCTCCCGCCATCCTCACTTTATGTTGTTTATCTTTATCATTAATGATGATAATTAGTATAGTATTTTATTATTGTTTCTTTTATCATTTATTTATTATTTATTTATGTTTACTAAGAGTGTTTTTTTCATTCTTGTTTTTGTTATTGTGTGTTTTAATTAAAAATTTTTATTTTACGTTTTCATGTTTTTAATGCATCAACAAATTATTTACGAAATTTGTTGTTGTTCAACAACAACATTCTCATTGAAATATTGTATTTGCAATGAGTAAATATGTAATAGAATTGAATTCAAAATTGTTTGTATTTGATTGTCATTGGAAGAGAGATGAGTAATTTGGCAAAAGTATAATGATTTTTTAATATAAGAGTTTACGCCATTAACTTATGAAAGCAGATACTCAAGCAAAAATGCACATTATGTTTTACGTAAATATTTTTCTGTACAAATTTGATATTTTTGAACCCAATATTTGGAATATGATTTAGTTGTTTTTAAAAACTTTTTTAAATTGTAATAAAAACAATCTCTTTTGTGCAAATTGCTGCAACTATTGTTCTCGTAAGCACCTAATGCATGATCCCACTTTTAAACAGTAGTACATTACTTATTAGTCAAGTTATATAATGGGTGTTCAAAAAAGTTCGGTTACAATTTGTCGCTGTCACCTTGTTAGAAGACGTTCTTAAAATCCCATTATTCTATGAAAAGTTATCGTCGTTTAAAAATGTCTAAAATTCCGAGCATCAAACGTCTAATTTTGCTTTTCCATTATGAAAAAAAGCAAAGAATGCATCGCAGGCTGCTGAAAAATATTCTGAAGCTTACGGAGACTATGCTGTAACTAGAAAAACAGCAGAGAAACGGTTTGCTCGTTTTCGATCTAATAATTTTGATGTTAAAGATGCACCTCGCTTTGGTCAACCAATCACTAAAAAAGTCGACGAAATCATGGAAAAAACTGAGAAAGAATGGCACATCATCATCATCATATCCACCAGGCACTATTGTAGAACACAGGGATCTATTGAAATTGAATGGTGGATATGTCACTCAGTGAGACCATATATTCACCTAAGTAACTCCACCTAAGCCTATCGAGAACTCCACATTCACACAATAAGTGTTCCACTGTCTCTAATACCTGTGAGCACAATTTACATATAATCGCATTTGTGCCGCCGATCCCTTCAGATGCGCTTTTAGTCTACAGTCCGTAAGAATTTCCTTTAGGAGTTGCGGAGACCGGTACATAAGCAGCATGGAATACTAGAATTTCCATTTACGATTTACTGCCAAAACGGAAAGAAATCAAACCGTTTCTGAAGCGAACAATTAAGGGCGATGAAAAGTGAAACACGTACGACAAGATCATGGACGTAGCAAGAATTGATACCAAGAGAGGTAATGCTGTGTGTCTGGTGGTATTGTATGGAAATTGTTCATTAAAATCTTCTACAATTTCTACAACTGAAGCAAGAAATTTAATAAAAACGACCAGAATTGATCAACACAAAAGGTGTTTTGTTGCATCATTACTACGTCAAAGATCTTGGGAAGTATTGATGCATCCAACATATAGCCCGGACTTTGCACTTTCAGATTATCATTTGTTTCGATTTTAGCAGAATTCTCTTAAATTCGGTAGAAACCTGCAAACCACAACTGGATCAAATATACCCAAAAAATTATCGATAAAAACGGCATATATTTTTACTGATGTGCTAAAGAGAATAAAAATGATACTCCAAAAAATGATGGTCCAAAAAAAAAAAAATTCTGGCAGTTAAATAAAACTATTGGGGCGGTGTAGTGTAGTCGTTAGAGCGCACGTATAACAACACAAGCTACCCAGGTTCGAGTCCCAGCAGAGGATATGGCAAAGAAAAAATTAATTTGTGATTTCGAATGTTTAATAATAAAAAAGGCATCAACTGCTTCCCTCCAGACAACTCTATCTAAAAAAAAGCCCCCTGACCCTTCTCGCATACTACTGGCGATGACGACAAACATCAGGCGACTGATCAGGATAAACACGCCCCCTACTGGGAAAAAATTCCAACGCTAAAGTAAAGATCACCACCAATTAGCAAGGATCTTCACCACTACACACAAAAAAAATCATATGGAGGAAGCTACAGCGGATTAATCATCTACTTAGCTTGAAATATCAAATTGATTAAAGAAACTGAAACAAAGCAATAGATGCTTTGTGGAGAGTCAATATGCTACTTAGAGGAGTGACGGAGAGAAAAAAAAACTATATGGAATAAATTGATTTTGATGCGCTGAATCTAAATCCGTTTTCAGTTTTTTTCATCGGGTTCAAATTTTTTATATAGACGTGACAAATTTTTAGTATAAAATGGTAGTTATGTCAATATATTATATCATAATTTGAAAACGACTTGACTGATTTTAATCAAAGTACTACCAAATGTTTATTAACAAAATTTCCTATAAATCATCTGAATAATTTATTTTATTTTTGTATTTTCAACTGTTTCGAAGTTACTCATAACTTATTTAGGAAAAAAAATGTTTTCGCGTTAAATTAGAATAATTTATTTTTTTCAGAATATATTAAATGAAAGCTTAGAATGTTGAGAATAAAATAAGCTATAAATCATGAAAATCGGTTGGCTATTGATGATTTTATTCAAAATTAAATGCAGGTCTTAACTTTGACCAAAACTAGCGAATAAAGTTTTTGCAAAATTAGTTGAACTTTTTTTCTTTTATTTCAAAAAAGTTATAAAAAAATTCTTAGCATTTTAATGGAAGCCAGATATGTTGGAAGTAAAACAACCCATACGGCTGGTGCCTAACTTTGACAAAAAAAAAAAAAATAATACATTATTAGGCAACAAACAAATTGAAATGTCTGGTAGGAAACAATACATACGCACATATGCAGTAAAGCGTGTTTTTTATAGAGGTATAGAACTTTAAGTTGGCATTACTTTTCCAAATGGCGACCGATTTAACAGCTGTCAAGTGACTTATTCTCAGTTTGGTTTGGCAATTCATCATGAATAGACTCACGCCTGAACAATGCTTGCAAATAGTGCAATTTTCATTTTTCATAAGTGAATTCTTTTTTTTCAATTTTCAATTTTTTCAATTTTCATAAGCGAATTTTGTTTAGCGATGAAGCACAGTTCTGGTTGAATGGCTACGTCAACAAACAAAACTCCCGCATTTGGAGTGAAGATAATCCTCAAGTGTATGTATAAACACCATTACAACCAGAAAAACTGACTGTTTGGTGCGCTTTATGGGCTGGTGGAATCATTGGTCCGTACTTTTTCAAAAACGATGGTGGCCAGAGCGTTACAGTCAATAGTGATCGGTATAGAGCCATAATTACCAACTTTTTCATTCCTGAATTGAATAACCTGATGTCCAGGAGATGTGGTTTCAACAAGACGGCGCAACATGTCACACAGCTCGTGCCACAATAGGTTTATTGAAAGACACGTTTCGTGACCGTCTAATTTCACGTTTTGGACCTGTGAATTGGCCTCCAAGATCTTTTGATTTAACATCGCTAGACTACTTTCTGTGTGGCTATGTAAAGTCATTGGTCTATGCGGTAAAGCCACAAATGCTTGACCATTTGGAAGACAACATTCGCCGTGTTATTGCCGATATACGGCCACAAATGTTGGAAAAATTCTTCGAAAATTGGACGTCCAGATTGGACTACATCCGCGCCAGCCGTGGCGGTCATATGCCAGAAATCATATTTAAAATATAATGCCACAAGATTATCTTTGGGATAAATAAAATTCATATCAATCGAATAGTCCATTGTTGTTTTATTGCAACTTAAAGTTCTATACCTCTATAAAAAACACCCTATATATATGTTTGTCTTTGATGAATCAATATAGAGTCGCAATTCCTCAGACTCTTTAGGGAAACACAGCTTTCGTACTCAAGTTGTGTTGAAATATATATATACCATACCATATTTTGGGCGAAACATTTACCATGTCCATGAAAAAATCTGAAAACGGATTTGAATTTATTGCATCAACCTGTGACCATAGACCTGTGTAATCGTTCAATATGCCTTGTATTCATTTGAGGAATCAATAATAATTGAAGATATAAGCGCTACACAATAACGTTTGTAAACAAGAAGAAGATTTTGTTTAGTTAATGGGTCGATTATGGACGGCAACCGAACTTTAGTTGTGTTGCAGAACGGCAGCTAGAACTTTGCAGTTGCCTATGGATTTTTAGTTGAAAGCTGCCATACGTAATGCAATTTTCGGCAACTGACAACGCAACTAAAGTTCGGTTGACATCCATAATCGACTCCTAGGCAAATTTGCGAACAAAAAATACATACGCTAGATTTTTGGAACAAACAAACCAGCCAAAAACATCAATTTTTTATGTAAAAAACACACATTAGAAAATTTTATTTGCAATAAATAAAAAAAAAATACAAAATTAGTGAAAATATTTATTTTAATTTTGATTTTGATCCACATTGCAGAAACGAGACATATTTTGCAAAGTTACACGTACATCGACGTTTTTATTTTGTTTTTCGAATTGCTATTTAAAAAAAAAAACGTGTTTTTAGCAGTAAAAATATTTATGTATACTTTCAAATCGTTATATTCAATTCCCGATAATATTCGAATGTGAAAAATAAAATAAAATACAGTGCCGCTCGAATTATCCGACCAGTTTAGCGCGATCGAATTAACTCGAGCGCGTAAGTAAAAAATTAAAGAGTAACTGTATTCTGCTACACTAAGCAATATGTGGTATCTGCAGAAATGATTATGCTCTGGCTCTTAAGTTTCCAGGTCACAACCACATTAATTATTTTTCAAGAACATGTGATCAAATATCTGATAATTATAACAATCACACTGCTTCAGTCGACATGAGTATTACTTTTTTTTTTTGGTCAACATTTTTTTTTATTAAACTTAAGCTTTTTCTTGGGCTACCCTTTACTTTTTTGTAGGTTTGAATTAAACTATTTTTATGCTGAAATAATGTTTCAACGTTTTTCTCAGAACTTTAGTTTTTATTGGCGTTTTTGCCATAATTATAGTTTTTTTTTAATATTCAACTCTGTTGGTAGGTAAACCTTCATATTTCATGGTTTTAGCATTGAAAATCAAGGTGTTTCTCGTTCAGTATACAAACTGCATACAAAAAATTGCTGGGGAATAATATTGCAATTTTTCTATTTTTTTCATTCTACTTTTTGTTACTTTCTCCCATACATTTAACCTCTTGTTGCAAATGAAATAAAAAAAAAACCAAAATATGGATAGAAATAAATAGAATACAAAATACCTGGATATATGTATGTATGTATGTATGTGTGCATTATAATGCTCAAATAGAAATACGAACAAAACATTGAGAAACACTTGAAATGAAAATATCAATTGAAATGAAATGAAAAACAAATGTTGCAACAACATTATCAGCATCAGCAGCAGCAGCATCATGCTCAGCATCAGTTGAAATATAGTTTTTTTTTTGTACAATGTAATACAAGAAGAGTTGCAGATTTTCTCGAAAAAGAATTCCTTTTTTTTGTACATACATACGTCTGCAACAAAGATGAAATTGTTTCGTTATTTACTTACTTTCCCATCCTTTTTAAACGGGGATAGAGTGTACGTATATCCCATTGATATCTGATAGTTGAGGTGATGTTTGTGCAAGAGCAACAATAATAACACTGTTGTTATACTACAATTACTGTTTGTATTATAAAATACACAAGAATTTTAACGAAAGCATACATACATACAGCAGCAGGTGGCCAGAGTAAATAGAAATTTTTGTAAATTTGAGTTTACACAGAAATACGTATAGGTTTGCCTCCATTGCAACACATCTTAGTTACAGACCAATGGTATACAATTTGGTTTTTTTCTTCAATATATTATCGCATTGTTAAGGGCGTATGGATAAAGTAAAGTCAGATTACCTGATTAGGACATGGATTGAGTGAATGTTTATTAACTGACTGTCTGTCTAATGATCACAGATTTTTCACCTCCACAGGAATCTTATCTCTGTATTGTATTTATCAGATAGCATTATGATCTCAGTCTACACTGTCAGACCGTTTTTTTTTTTTTTTTTTTTTTTTTTTTTTTTTTTTTTTTTTTTTGTAGACCCCAAAAAGAAAATATCACTAACATGCATATATAAAAGTTTAATCTAAAGGGTCCGCCAAATACATTTTTCTTTTTTTTTGAAAATGCTGTAAAAAAACTACTGAATATTTTCAAAATTTCTTTTTTTATTTGAAAGTACAATCCTTCCGGTTAATAATGGAAAATAATTTCATTCAAATGGCTGCCACGGCTGGCCATGCAGTAGCTACACGATCGGTTCAATTTTTAAGCACATAATCGATTGTGTTCAGCTGTGTTTCACCAATGGCTTCACGAATATTGTCCTTTAAAGCGTCAATTGTCTCTGGCTTGTTGGCGTAACACTTATCTTTGACGGCACCCCACAAATAATAGTCCAACGGTGTCAAATTGCAGCTCCGAGGTGGCCAAACGACATCAGCTCTGCGGCTGAAAATGCGATCTTCAAAAACAGGGCTCAAAACATCGAGTGTAGCTTCGGCTGTGTGGCACGTAGCGCCGTCCTGTTGAAACCAAATGTTGCTTATATCCTCCTCTACAATTTTTGTGAACAAAAATTCGTTCAACAAGGCCCGATAATGATCGCCATTGACTGTAACGGCCACTCCTTGCTCATTTTCGAAGAAAAATGGCCCAATTATGCCTCTGGATCAAAATCCGCACCAAACAGTGACTCGTCTTGGGTGTATCGGCTTTTCTATGTATGCGTGCGGGTTTTCTGTGCCCCAAATGCGACAATTTTGCTTGTTTACATACTCGCCAAGATCAAAATGAGCTTCATCTGAAAATAATTTTTTTTTTTGGCAAAATCGGCATCTTCTGTAAGTCGATCGCAGGCCCACTTAGCGAAGCGTATACACAACCATATTCGTTTAGCGGAAGGATAAAACTAATTATCTATCAAATCAGATATGAGCTAAGTGTTACCATTCACGAAATAAGCACTAGTTGAAAAAAAAACGTTAGATGGCGGACCCTATACAATTCTATATGCCTAAGAAATGGGAGCTCACCAAATGCCAGAACTACCTAACATGCTCTATAAGATAATTGCAAGCATTATAAACTGAAGATTATCCACAGCGTTATGTCTAGCGTTGCGACAAGAACATGCAGCATTTCGTACTGAAAGATCCTGTGTCGATAGAGGAAATGTCCGCAAGAATGGGACAAAAAATTTCGCACAAAAAGACCAGTTATTGTGCATAAATGCATCAACTACTCAGCCATTCCTTTTACGGCATCAACCTGTAGAAGACTATTACAACGACCGACGGCTCATGTCTGGATGTGAAAACCAGATTCGACAACGCGCGGCGGGCTTTTGCTATGCTAAATCCTTTATGGCGATCCAAATTTATAATATTTAGTCATAAGATTATTACAATGTTGATAACTTTCTTAAAAAATACGGTTCCAAAGTAATAGCAAAAACACTGGTTTGATAACAGTTGTATGATTTTTTCATGAATTGCATTACGAAAAAGCTTAATAATTCCGACAATTTCCAACAGATTTCTAAACCTTAAGTCTCATTTTATTCATAACTAAATACAGTTTCTTAATTAATTGATCAATTGTACTAGTTTCCCATATAAAATAGAGCGTAAAAATGCATCTAAAATTAAAAATTTTGAATAAAATTTGATGAAAAATATGTTTGCTTAAGAAATGCACCCAAATTCTTCAAGGCCTTCTTTCCAAATCCGAAAAGAAACTCAAAATCAGATAACATTCAGCTGAATTATTAGCTTAGAGGTGCATAAAGGTCCGAAAAGCCGGGTTTTTACCCGTAACTCGAGATTTTGGAGGTGTTTCGAAAATTCCAATAACGGATTCTTGTCCTACTCGATAGCGCCTATCAGAAAAATAGTCTCACTTGCCAGGTATATTTTTTGTCGCACTGTGTTATACAGTGATGGAACAAATAATAGGAACACAGTTTAACAGTTCCTTACATTTTTATTTATTAAACTCCAAATAAAGTATGAATTGTAACCAACATATGTTCGTACTTATGAATTTGCATTTGACCCAAACAATTTTAATTTTAGTTTTGTCAGACAATAGCATATTGTTCTAACCACTACGGTGCAGGTGTTGTTTTCATTTGCTGAGAAAACATACATTTCAAGGACTCTTATTCATAAGTCTAGCCTCCTCCACCAGTTTTTTATTTTTCTTATTGGCGATTTGAAGCAGGAGAAAGCTAAATGATAAGATAATTCAGCACATTAAAGACATTGAACCTCAATTATATCTCAGAGATATCGAAAATATTTACCGAAGAATAGAGTTATGCCACCGAAGCCGTGGCGAGCATTTGGCCGATATTTTGTTTCACACATAATTGTCATAGATCCGTCTATCATAATAAAAAATTTTAAGATAATTCCCTGCACATTTTTTGTTTTATTTACAATTAACATCGAGTGTTTTGGTTATACCACCCTTTAGATTTTTTATTTTTTTCTCTTGAGACTAGTACGCAGGGGATAACCCCTACTCATGCAGAGCATTGTGCTGGTACTAGGAAAATAGATTGTGGCAACGAGGATGGATAGAGTACTGTCTATGGACGTTCTATTTAAATTTGTTCATGTCGTAAGTGGCAGGAAACATATTCGCAGAACGAGTTCTCGCTATAATGCGTTGTGCGATTCACTAGACAATCAACTACAGAGGGATGCGCTCTACGAGATATACAAGTACTACTTAAAAATATATGATTACCAGGAATTAGTTCCTTAATTTCGTTTGAACACATTACGTTATAATACCGACAGAACAATGAAACACACGCCACATTGCGACGATGCTCTAATTAATCGATAGAGTGGGCTAGTCTATCTTCGCCATCTCCTGTACGCTTTCGAGAAGCTCCAAACTTGACTTTGAAGCACCGGCCCATACATGAGAGTTGTATTCCAATTTGGATCGAATATAGGTCTTTTAAATATCAAGGATATCAAATGGAGTGAAGTAATTCTTACACCGTCTTAAAAAGCGCCGACTCACTTGAATGCTTCTTTCGACACTTGAAATATTTGCTCATTCCAACGAACGTCACAGTGAATTCTCATGCCCAGAACATCAAGAGCATCTGATTGCTCAATATCTACATTACCCATAAATACAGATGACAACACACCATCACCTCTGTGTGTCAGAAAACAACATTGGGTCTTGCGCGCGTTAAAGTCGACCCTGTTCGCGCGACCCCGCTCAGAGATTTTCGTCAGGTCGCTTGTTAGCATGTCGTTCATATTCTGCCTTTTCGCCCCAATCTCCAAAAGGCTCATTTTTCAGACTACTTGATGATTTGAAAGGATTAGTCTTTGAGATACGAATTGAAAGTTTATCCAAGCCGACAGCCGTTCCACGCTTTATTCCCTTAGTCTCTGCAGTTTTCTTTCATTGGATTGCATTAAATACTTTAGTCTTGGAGCTCTTATGATCTTAACAATTTTCCATAAATAAAACCTCAAATTTTATAACATATTATTGGATAAAAAGAAATATATACGAGTATATATATATACAGTGTTGGAACATATAATAGGGTCACTTTCTTTTTATCCATTAATATTATATAGGTGCAGTGAATGCATTAAAAAGAAGACAACAAAGTTACTTGCTTTTCCTATGTAAGTTGAAGTCATCGTAGTTTCGTTGCAAAAAATACAAAATATTTGATTTATTTTTCAGTTTTTGCGTACTCGATTATAATAAAAGCGGCACAGGATGATATCAAAAAGAAATTACAAATATTTTATTCCATTTTAAATTTGATTATACAAAATTTGTCTTCACTCTTTTCTAACATAATATATACATTTGTAAACGAGGCTATATAGGGCAAGTAAGATTTTGTTTTAGGTGTTGGTAGCAACTCTATAGTGGGTAATAGATCGAAACGATTAATTAAGCTGGCTCTTACGGATACTTTTTAAGTCTGTTCCCTTCCCAGCACTTTCCCCTTTTCATTATCCTGTACTCATATATGCAATACATAGGCCAACAATATTATTTGTATTCATCATTGAAAAACAAAACGAAAAAAAATTAATCCTGGCAATCAAAATGGGATCTTTTTCTCCTTAACATTTTATTGTGATTTAAAATTTCATAAATTCATAGACAATAAATAAAAATAATGTACATGTATATACATGAACATGTACATTTTATGTACAAAAACAAAAAAAAAAAAACTTTTTTTTATAACGATTTTATATTTTAATGTATTTTCTAGACTCTCTCCGAATTACTGTTGCTACTCTTACAACTCATTGTTGTTATTATACATTCATCCTCTCGAGCTTGGTAAGCATTAAGCAGCAACAAATCTTTACAATGTTGTTGCATGCTCCCAAATGGCTCAACCGAGTAAGCAATACACAGAAAACGATTATGGTAATGACGATGATGTTGTACACGGTAGTTTATGAACAACAACAAATTTCATTGAAAATATATTTATTTTTTATACTTATACTATATATGTATATATGTATATATGTATGTATATATATGTATACATCAGTATACATACACAATAATAACAACATGTACCAACAAATGTTACCAGGAGTTAAAATAAAAATCGAAAACTTGCTCTATATGAAACAAGAGCAATTGCACAATGGCTTGCTTATCTATAAATTCATTTTAAATAAACAAAATGTTCTTTTTTTCTTTGCTAAGTTACCAAATATTATTTCAATAAATTATTTAAGTGGTATTATTATACGGCAATTTGCGCCGACATGTGTCAGTAAAAATTAATACAATTTTTCTATTATTATTATTTACAGTGGTGGAAGAAATAATAGGGACAGTGTTGAGTAGAAAATGGCATTAATGTTTTTTGTTAGAACCACATATCCACAAGATTAAGGCCAGCTAATTAAGGTACGAAAAAATTTCTAATCATGTCCCTATACCGTTCATCATTCACAGTAACATACAGACCATCATCGTTTTTGAAGATAATAAGGCATAAAAAAGAGTAATTTCCTATGGATGTTATGGTGTTTCGACAAAAGCTAGTGGATTGCGACAATTGTGCTTATTTACGTACCCACATTCAACCAAAAATGGTCTACATCGGATAAAAAAATTTGGTTTTTGAAGTGTGACGAACAGAACTATTACTTTCATAAAGTTTCAACAATTTGCCAGCGTTGCTCTGGTGTAAGTCTATCAATAATAAAATGTCAAACGAAACTAAGCAAAAAGCAACTATCAGTTGTCAAATTATGAACCTCTAAAAAAATACTACATATGTACTGTTATTGATCAGAGTAAAATATCAAATGAAGTAAAAGAGTCAAATATTAAATGAAAAGTTTTTTTAATTTTTAATTTGATGTTTGGTAGTAGCGTGGTGTAGTGATTAGAGCTCAGCTATACATCACAAACGGCCCAGGTTCGAATTCCAGCAGAGAACATGGCGAAAAAAATGTAATTGCGGCTTAGAGTGTTTAATAAAAAAAGGACTTCAACCTCCCTCCAGACAAATCCATCTAAAGAAGCCACCCTGACCTACCAGCTTACCGGTGACCAGTCCGGGGCTGTTGTGGAGCCGAAACTGGAGGTGGCACGTGTCTGTATTTACCCTCACGTGTTACTAAGCCTGGCCAGAGGTATTCTGGTGCCACGGGAATCGGCAGACCCAAGGATTCCGATCTCTGCCCGATTGCTGGGTAGGCCCCCTTGTAAAAGCTTCGTTGTGGCTGTGGTTTAAACTTAAAGCACAGGCAGAGCGCGTGCTTGGTGTGGTGTTGCAGCTCCTCAATCGGGTGCTGTGACCTATATCGCGGTAGGAGTTTAGATAGTCTCCGACTCCCCACCAAGGTGTGGAGGTTATGAGTGTCCTAACAACACACCTTCGAATTGGTACTCACTTGTGATATTCACTTGACACCTGACCTACCAGCTTACCTCAGTGAAAAACATACAATGTTAAGTAGGGATCTCCACCAGCACAACTTAGCAAGGATCTTCACCACTACACACAATCATAAGGAGGCTAGCCACAGTAGATTAATCATCTCTTAGCTTGAAAATCAACTTGATTACTGAGACTGAAACAAAATAATGGACGCCAATATGCTCCCTAGAAGAGAGACGGAAAAAATTTGAGGTTTACAAATAATCAAAATCTATTTCTTTGACTTTTAAATTGTCATTCGTAACCTGTGTTATTAGAAATAATACCACTCGAAAAAAAAGTAATAAAATAATAATATTTTAAGATGTAAATGAAATATTAAACATAACGAATAATAGAATTTTTTAAGGGCTGAAATAAAAATTGTATCCTAGCAAACCAAAATTCAAACTTAAAAAAGGATCAGTAAGATGTTAGAAAATATCAGCTGTTAAAACCATTTATGAAGACTTGTCAAGCATACCATATTTGACCAGACATTGCAAGAGTAAGTAAAGTTAAGTAAAATACATTTAAGATTTTTATTTTGTTTTTGGAAAACCAAGTCAAATTAAATTTTAATCTTATTATTTATTCATCTATTATGTCATTACATATTTATGTTCTCCTAAATAGTAAATCAACCAACCCATAGTTAATATTTTCATACAAATCATCGACAATATCTGTTATACATACAACTACAAGGGAATACAAGGATTTACGAGGCAAATGTGATAAAAATTACAACAATGATGATGATGATGATGATGATGATAATGTTAGTGAGAGGAAAAGAAGAATAAGAGAATATTTTTTCATTTTGCAATAATTTTTTTACAACAATTTTTTATCGTCTTCCCTACAGACGATTATGTAGAAATATGGCAAAAAAAAAAAAAAAAAAAAATCCATTCATCCATGCATCGCGGCCATTCATTTCATTCAGCCATCGTCGTCGGCTTCGTCAATGATAATGTCATTAAGTGTAAAATTACCAACATTACATTGATTTGATTTTTATTTAATTGAATAATGATTGTATGTATTCTTGTTCTTATATTTCTTGTTGTAGTTGTAGTTGTTCTTCATGTTCTCTTTTTCTTCTTCTTATAAATGGTAATTTAATATTGTCGGAGTAATATAACCTAAAGGTTCTTATAATCGTACCCCTACGTAGCCTCTATTTATATATCTTTTTATTCTGCTCTTCGTAAGAAATTATAAGGCATGTTCTTACGTAGAAGTTAAAAAAGAAAGCAAGGATGTCAGTAATCCATATTCAGATTTTATTTTTTTAACAAGAATAACGGACAATAAGAGTTTGTGGCGGTATGCTTAGCACTCAAAAATTTTTAGGTTATTTTTAGACGGCAAAAATGCGAGAGTGTTTTGGTAGGACAAAATAGAACGAAGTTGATATACCTGGTAAGTCATACCAATATTCTGATAGGTGCTGTCGACTACAACAAGGGTCTGTTTATAAAATTTTAGCGACACCTTCAAAATCTGATGTAACGTGTAAGAAACCGGTTTTACGTACCTTCATGCACTTAATAACTAATAACTTAGCTAAGTTTTAAGTTTCCGAGCTTAGTTTTCTCGCCATTCCACTCATACTCAATCCGTGCTCATGAAGTGCCACAATTTGTTCTTGTTCATAAGGTGACAAAGGTTTCCCGCGACCCACACCGCGCATATATTATTTAAATTATAAACTACCCTCTGATAAGATTAATTGGTTATTAATCACTGACTTTATCATTTTGACGCATTGAATTTCGCACTTATTTACATAAATTTACATCCTTAAGAGCAAAACCGACTTATTATTCATTTATTTAAACGTAGAATTTTTTTGAATAAGGTGACCATACATAACATTTTATAGTTTTGATGAATTGAGCAAATATTAAGGCGACCTTATGTATGGACTATATTAATCCCTTTTGGTGTTTTGCCTTCTAAAATACGCGTATGTTGGTGGATATGTTTCTCTGAGTCTATTGTATATATGTTTGTTCTAGCAAATATGTATGTATGTAAAGAGTCCGCCAAATATATTTTTTTTGATACTGCTATAAAAAAAAAAACTACTGAATATTTTCTCAAATTTCTTTTTTTATTTGAAAGTACAATCCTTCCGTTAATAATGCAAAATAATTTCAATCAAATGGCTGCCTCGGCTGGCCATGCAGTAGCCTACACGATCGGTCCAATTTTTAAGCGCATTATCGATTGTGTACAGCTGTATTTCACCAATGGCTTTACGAATATTGTCCTTTAAAGCGTCAATTGTCTCTGGCTTGTTGGCGTAACACTTATCTTCGACGGCACCCCACAAATAATAGTCCAACGGTGTCAAATCGCAGCTCCGAGGTGGCCAAACGACATCAGCTCTGCGGCTGATAATGCGATCTTCAAAAACAGGGCGCAAAACATCGAGTGTAGCTTCGGCTGTGCGGCACGTAGCGCTGTCCTATTGAACCCAACTTCAATTTTTGTGAACAAAAATTCGTTCAACATGGCCCGATAACGATCGCCATTGACTGTAACGGCCACTCCTTGCTCATTTTCTAATTATGCCTCTGGACCAAAATCCGCACCAAACAGTGACTCGTCTTGGGTGTATCGGCTTTTCAATGTAAGCGTGCGGGTTTTCTGTGCCCCAAATGCGACAATTTTGCTTGTTTACATACCCGCCAAGATCAAAATGAGCTTCATCTGAAAAGATGATTTTTTTTGGCAAAATCGGCATCTTCTGTCAGTCGATCGCAGGCCCACTTAGCGAAGCGTTGTTCAAGCGTATACACAATCATATTCGTTCAGCGGAGGGATAAAACTAATTATCTGTCAAATCAGACATGAGCTAAGTGATACCATTCACGAAATAAGCACTAGTTGAAAAAAAAACGTTAGATGGCGGACCCGATATAAGTATGTCTGCCTATCACTTTTATAAATGACAATTTGACTCTTTATAAGTGAAAAAGCTTTATAGTTTTGAACAGCAAAGGCAATAAAAAAGACAACATTATTGTTTAATAAAAACGTTTTGCTCTTCTTTTCAAACAAATGCAGGCAAAATACGAGAAAAGAAATGAAAAAAATAAAAAATTAGAAACACAAACTAATATAATACTCGTAATAAAAGTATTGAAAAAAACTTAAAATGAAAAAGAACAGTAGGGGTCTGTAAAACACCCAGCCGAAAAAATATCTCATTTTATGGAAATATTTATAGTTGAAATTCCCCATCGGAGATTAAACTAGTAGCTAACTAGTACAAAAATCACCAGCACTAGTTATCAACTGTAAACTATGCTATACCATCTTAATGCTTAAAGTAGCATTGAGTGTGTTTGGAAAGTTGCTAGTAACATGGATCCTAGTCATGTACTAGTATAGTTGCATCCAATTGGGAGTTTTGGAACCACTTTATTATTAGTTCTTTTATATGGAAAAGTTACCATAATTGGTGATTTGGTTTTTTTGTTGGTCTATTTAAAAGAAGAGGTTAAAAATATTACTTTAAGAAACATTTTTTATGCATTTTGTGCAACCGTGTGCGAAGGCACGTACTGGACGTCAATAGGACAGAGCTGCTTCAATGTTTATTTTATATTCTACTTTTGAGTAATTCCCTAAAACATTCTTCACTTTTTGTGCTTGATTTCTAACGTCTAAGTAGTGAAAACTGCCTGGTGGAAGACGTCGAACTTAAAATTTTCAAGCTTTTGCTTTAATGTAAGCCTTGATAATTCTTTGGTTTTCGCCATTCCTTCTTCTCCCAGGCACGGTTGAATGCGAATGTTATTCACAACATTTACACACCCTTTTAATATTTCTCCAGAATTTCCGAGATGTAACACTTTTACACTTACACACTTATTTATTTTTAACTTTTCTTTTAGATCTTTTTGTTAAACTGATGTAAAAATTTAAATTAAATTATTTTTTAGACAATTGAAATGACATTATTTGGTTACACAAAAATGCAATCTACAAGTGGAGTATTTGAACTACTTCTAGTATCAGCATTTTTGTATAAAAACTCTAACCCATTCCTACTAGTGCCAGTACTAGTACTAGAAGCTTTTGGGCAACTGACGCTTGATTTCCAGAAAGGCTATTAATAGAATTAACACATTTTGGTTTTAGTACTAAAAAAGTAAAGTATAAATGTATTGATAATGCAATAGACACACAAAAATCTAGGAATACAATGAAAGACATTTTTTATTTACAAACTTTTTGTTTAAGTCAAAAAAAAAAAAAAAAAACTATAATGTCGTTTGCTTTGTTTTTATTTTTTAGCTGCCACCCCCATTCGACAACGCACGATGAAAAAAGTTTTAGTTTCAAACAGACAACGTATGCCACACTACTAGTGTTTACAACTTGTTCCAGAATAATGACATTTACTTCATTGTTAAAATACCCCCGAGTGGTATGAAACATACTGTTTATAAACATACACACACACTCAAAGACTAAATAGTTACTGACACTTTAGCATTTCGTTATAGAATTTAGTTGTTAGCATTAAAAATAAAAATGTAAAAAATTCAAGTGAGACTAACAAACATACTCTCTCTTTTTGCTCATTTTTTGCATAGATGGCCCATCAGCTGTTCCAAGCAATACGTTGTCTGTAGTGTCTGCATGTCATTGTATATGTTTCAATAGTAGAGTATATGTGTGCAAAAAAACCGAGTGTAAGTGTATGAAAAAGAGTATTCATTGCATGAGCAAGAATTTTTCAAATTAATGTCAATATTATTGACATGTTAGAGAGAATAATGACACATAACAGAATACAGGAGTTTTTAGTGTCAACATAAGGAATACAGTTCTTAGCATACAATACATATATAATTTTTTTACTTAATTTTTGTAAACGCAAGACAACCACCCTAATGTTCAACTACTCACGATTAATAGTGTTTGTTTAATTATTGAAAGGATATTAAATTACTGAAAAAAAACGTATTTAGCCACGTTATTAAATGCATAATTGCATATCATAACGGAAATGTTTACAATTTTTATCATTAAAAAAAGTTTTTTAATTTTTTTCCACTGCCATAAAGGAAATGCTGAGTGATTAAAAAAAATCTCAATATATTTTACAAGGACACTTACGTTGAAAAAAGGAGGCCATTTGATACCATTTTTTAGAGACAAATTTAGAATAAATTTTTTGCAAATGAAAATAAAAAAGTTAAAGCTAACAATCAGTGTTCTTATCATATATTTCAACCTAATTTTAGATTATGAAGTGACAGCAATCGAAGACAAATAAATAAGGCACAATTTCATCCACAAATATTGACAATTTAGTGGGAATTGTTAGCCAGATTAGCAGCTTCTGGCAAACAGATTAACTTCAACACGATTAACTACAAGATGATCGTGATCTTTTACGAACATTCGACATTCTTTGTCTTCACAAACTAAGAATTTAACACCTCTTTTGAATGGGTTTTAATGCCTAATGTTCTTAATGTCATGCTAATTCTTGCCATTAATGGAAGAAATACTAGAAGTTATTAAAAAAGTTATTAAGAATTAGACTAAAAGGATACGCAGTGTTACAGCTAGTCGTGATAGTCATTTATCAGGTATCATTCATTAAACAGAAATAACAATAAAAAGCGGCCAGGTCCGAGCCCTAGCAGAAGACATGACGGAAGAAAATTGAATTGTTTCAAATCGCTTCAACTTCCCTCCAGACAACTCCATCTAAAAAATAAAGACGAAACCCCCTTGATGTTCCAGCTTACCTCTGGCGATGATGACAAACGATCAGACGAATGATCAGGAAAAAACGCCACCTCCTGGGAAACAATTACAATGCTAAGTAAGGATCACCACCACCACTTAGCAAGCTACAGTAGATTAATCATCTAATATGCTCCCTAGAAGAGTCTGCCTGGTTCTTCATACCCTTTCATCGCGGGATATGATCTTGTGCACGGCCTTGAACACAGATCAGGGAATTTTCTAGCTGATTTACTTCTAAAACAATGGAATGTTTTAATTGAAATATAGATACACTTGATGCACGTACATAAAAAACCCAACTTTTTTCATAACAGACCCAAATTCCAAAAAATTCAATAATTTCCTATTTTTGAAAACACTTTTTTACAGCAAAGAAATCAGATAAAGTTATTTTTTTGTTGTTAGCGTTGTAATGTGTTGGTCTATTTTAAAGGTTATGACGTCTCGAAGTCCTTAAGAAGTACAGTAACGGAATGTGTAAAAAAAAATAAACATATTACGAATTTGTTGGTGGAATTCTCAAATGAAAATAATATTTTAACTTTTTTTCTATTTTAAAAAGATTTTTTTTGCAAACTGTATGTATTTATTTACTCCTAAATGTATGCATTTCTTATTTTAAAACTCCAGCCATTTTCATTAATGTTTTTGAAGACTAAATTTTTTAATGTGTGTGTGTGTGTGTGTCTACGAGTATAATTCTATACAATAAATATTATTGTATCATGTCATGTCATGACTAACACATTCATATATGGTACATGTACAGCAATTCCTTTTTTATTCTCTCAATTATTCTCTTTTGCCGTTATTGTATATAATAAAAACGATACCACAATAACGGAAAAAATGAAAACAAAACCATCATGGTCGTCATCGACGTCACTAAGTGAAATATTAAGTGTGTATGAATATCATATGTGTCTGTATAACTCACGCATACATAAGTACATACAAGTATACATACATATCTGCTCATATGTGTATACACTTTATTATAAAAAGTTTATTGAAAATATATGTATGCGTTTATTATATTGTATATTCAGGCTCACAGATTATTATGCACACATACTTATAGGGCTACATAGTGAGGAGTAAATTAGAGTCTGTATATTTTTTCAATTCCAAGAGCCTTATACACAGCAAAAATATGCAAAATAATGTGACTTTTTTTTATAAAAATATTTAATATTTTTTATGCCTTTTGAACTTTTTTTAAAGTTTTATTATATATTTTTCACGGCATATTTTTGTGTGCTTGGTAGCTTATTTTACATTAAAGTAAATGTTTGTTTACATTTAACATATTTTTTTTCCAAATATGAAATTTAACCAATTAATAAAAGCACTGCAAAGAAGAATTAGATTATTCAAGAAATTGGCAATTCGGCATTGATCCACTAATGCATATTTTTACCATTTTATCTTAAAAGTGCATAATAATTTCAGAATGTACTACTAAGTACATGTCAACTTATTTTTAAAACATCGATCTATACTCATGCTCAGGCCACGATTAGCACGATTTATATTGTTTAATGATATCCAGAGAAAAACGTGGTTACTCTTTGTTGAAATACTGTTAACTCTTGAATATTCTACTGATTGGGGTTGTTTTATTAATGTAAGCTTTGCTTTGAAACGTTTCGAACTTTTAAGTCATTAGATGTAAGTTCAAGTCTTTAAGTTAAATTCCTTAAATTGTATTTGAACTTAAATCAAACCTTTAAAGTATATTTTTCATACTTAAAAAACATGTTTTTTTCTTTTGCTTACAAAAAAGTTTTAAACAATTTTTGTCCTTTTTTCTATTGCTTCGTTTCCAACGTATTATTATCCCCTGTTTTAAGTTGTGTAGTCATTTTACATGCTGAAATACATACATAGATACATACATATATCGCATATTTGGAATGTCATGCCTGAATTTTTCTTTTTTACATATGATTTCTTTTTAAATTCCTACATAAAAACAAAACAAGCAACAAAATAATATAAAAACAGTTTCTTTTATTTTTTTTTGTTCAGATTATTAATATAAAAATCAATGTGTGTTAAGAAATAAATCTAAAAAGGATTCTTATAAAAGAATTTTTCTAAAAATTATTATAAAGATTTCCATGTCAAATGTATACATTTAGAAAAGATTTTTAACAAAAAGTCAAGTCTACTTTTAGGAACTGATAATTAAAAAATAAACTGAATTTGGAAATATATAATTAAGAAAAGAATATATGAAAATTAATAAATATTGTTTATTTAAAATTAATTTTTAAAATATTTCTGATTTATGTGAAATTTTCCTTTTTCTTTTTTAAAACTCTTAAATAATATGGAATAATTTCTTCCCCAAAAAGCCTTAAAAATAGTTATACACACTTATGTTAAAAAAATACCAGGAAATTACTCCCACATATATAACAGATAATTTTATTTCTCATCCAGATTTTCATAGCATTATAATGGAAAGCTTTGCAATAAAAAGATATTGCGAGAAAATATTTTAATTAAATTCTACGAATAATTAATGACAACTAAAATAACTCATTGGATTCAAGCTGAAATTAATTACCTTTTTTATAATTATAAAATTATGTATAATTTTTAATTAAAAGATATTCGATTTTATACAAATTTTCTAACTATATTATTGCATTATAATTGTGAGAAAGTTGTATCGAAAAGTTACTGGATCTAAACGAAAACCAAAGACGAATATCGAGGAAACTAAAGGAATGCATTGTATTTGGCGGTAATAATTTGTTCGCATCTGTTAAGAATAGGGAGACTTGTACCGATAAACATCTTGAATATGCTACCAAATATGAAGCTGTAATATTTCAATATAATAATACTCAGCCATACTCGTATGTACTCGTATGTTGCACAACAAGTCAAAAAATATTTAGAAAATATTGTTGGCAATGTTTGGCCTCATAGTGATGAAAGTTTGCCCTTTCCATTTGTCTCCATCGATACAGAATGCTTCATTCTTAACCCAAAAAAGAGCAGTTCCTCTGGTGCCGACAGCCACAAAGATGGGAAAAGTGCATAGCTAACGATGACCTTTAGGATGTACGAGGTATTATCCATATCAATTATTTTTTAAAGAATAAACCGATTACTGACGATTATAATTTGGAGGTTTTGCACAGATTTAATATTGACTTGAAGCAAAAATGATTGAATCTGGTAAAAAGTACGTGTGTAGGCATTACCTTAAATATTCATTTATTGTGCTATGAAATGTACCCCAACCAGCTTTTGCGACAATTTCCTGCCTAAAATTTAAAGTACTGACTGGGTGGTAAGAGATTTAAGTGAAAAGAAAAATCATTGAAACAAACATCTATTAAAAGCAGCGTTGCCGTGTTGGTCCGATTGGACTAAAGTTGGTAGTTTTACGTTGTTTAAAAACAATGGCGTAGTTTGATTGGTTTGTTGGAATTTTTTTTTTAATTTTTGGTAGGTTTCTTAACTTTGATTTCACTAAAATTAACAGTTACGCAGCTACGTACTTTACCAGCTTCCAAAGGAATCATCTTGTTCATAGATTGCCCCGAATTATCTCCAAGTAGGTTCAAATATGTGAAGCGATCTTTAGTTGTATCAATAAAATCTAAACGCCGATCCCAGCTGCCGATATGCATTGCTAAGCCACAACAAAACTGACTACATCCATGCTCTATCGTTGGCATCAAGTTTTTATGTCGCAATTCCTAGTGTTATCGCCAACCAAGCATTTTTTTTTCGTCACAACTATAATATTAGACACCATCACTGTGTTTTGGGAAATGTTGAGAATGATCGGTGTAGGTTCAGCACTATTTTTTAGTGCCAAACACCTGGACATGTACTGTGTGAGTTTTCAGACATCTCGGCCCAGAGGATGAGGTTACTGGGGAATGCTGTGTTGACTTCGAAGGATGCACATATTTCTTCCCTCACCAAATAATATTACTTGATTTATTCGCAGCCTTAATCTTAAAATAAGTTAACATTCATCGCTCAACACAACTTCAGGATAAAATATGTATTCAACGAGTATATTGCATGTGGCTGATAGGTAACTGAATAAATTTTTAATTTTAATTAAATAATTAATTTTTAAATTTTTTACTTGAATTTTTGGTAGGAAATAAATTTATTGTGTGGCAACGCTGCCAAACTATGTTGAGAAATTTTTTTTTTTTGTGTTTCTCTAATAATACTGTTCTTCTTATATGAAATTTTATTTAAAACTCGTAATTCTGTTAAAATTTGCAGGTTGGTTTTCATTCCTTCCATTTAATGCATTTTTAACACCTTGTGTGCTCTGCATATTTTATGGCATTTTGTGTATGAACATTTTTAATAATAACTTTCAATGCTATTCACTTTATGTATAAAATATAATTTTGTAACGCACACGCCCTAAACAGCTGTTATTAAATAAATACAAAAAAAAAAAAGAAAATTCACAGGAAATACAAGTCAAACGCAAAATGCTAAAGAAATAACACATTTAAGGCTTTGACTTGTCCAACACAGTTTCTTCAGGCTATACTGGCACAGTTTGTTTACATTTCAATACTCGTATAATACATAAAACACAAAAGTATATTTACCCTTAAAGAGTCATATTCTGCGTATTTTTAAGAGATTTTTATTTGTAATCGTTGTTTTGCTATTTCTTTTCCTTGCGATCTTTTTTGTTGTTCTTTATTTTTTTGTTTAATTTCCTTTTAATGGATTTGGTGGTTATTTGCGAATATGTGGGTATAGACAGTCACATTATCGTTATTATTGTTGTTGTTTTTGGTTTTTAAAACGTTTACGAAAAGCATTTAGAAAACCTATTGCCATTGTTGCTGTTTTATTGTGTTTATTTTTATTCATTTATTAAACAGCAGCACGCTATACTACTAATTTGCTGACATGCAAACGTCATAGTTCACTTGTTGTTATATTTTTATGCAATAAAACCCAACGACAACGACAACGACAACAACAACAATAGCAATTGAAATTGAAATTATTTTTATTTACTCACTCACACACACATATGCAAATTCTAAGGCAAAATCAGTACACATAGACACCAAATGAATATGTGTTACATATTGAAGGTATTCTTGTCTTATAAAATAAATTTTTATTTTATCCCACTCTACTTAAGGAGATTAATTATTTTTATTTATTTAGATTAATTAATCAATCAGACTGTTTATGCACGGAATTTTGTTGGTTTAGGTAACAAAAATTGTCAATTTTTATCTCTGTTAAAAACAGATTTAAAATTAAGAAAAAAAGTCGATAAATTTTAAATTTAAATGTACTTTAACGACATAAGTATCTTTAGTATGGCTGCCTCCTATCAGAGGGTCGGCAATGGAGTTTGAAAATAATGATGAAATAGCTTGTTGACATATTTTGTCATCATTATCAACATCATCATCGAAGTTTATATTTTTTTAAACTATTGGGTGTTCGAAAAACTTCGGTTACAAATTGTTGGCAGATGGCCCTAAAATATAATATTTTTGGCGATCTTAATTGCATCTGGCAACACTATAGCTTGTTTGAAAGAAGGCATTTTAACAGGGTTGGCAAACCCATTAGGTAACCCAATAAAATTCATCCGGGTTTTATTGCGTATCATATTTTTAAAATCTCAGATGGCTTATTTAAATAAAGGTTTTAGTAGTTTATTTACAACAAAAATAAGTATAATTTATAATTGATACTATCAATTAATTCGAACAGTTTTTTTTTAATTTCGACAAAGTAAAAATAAATAATAAAAAAACGATTTAATCAAATCAATGCTTACATATTTTCCCCACCTCTGAGCCAATTTCCAAATCCCGTCTTAGAAATACTTCTCGTCTTTACTCCAACTTTGAAGAATGTAAACTTTAAAAAAAGTGAGTTGGTGACATGCTTACAAATAAACTCATACCTCTTTATACGGCCTAGATAGGTCCTAAAAATGTAGGCCGTAAATCGAAATGCCGTAAAAGGAGATTAATATATTTTGCGTTTGCTTTTCTTTCACTTTTTGTTAAAAAGCGATGAATCCAAGGCGATGAATAGCTTAATCATGTTTGTCTTTCTATTTCTGCAGTTGTTTTTCACAGTGCATGGTTCAAAGGAAGTAAATGCTGTTTGCTCCGATCACCGAGTTTTAGCAAGAGTGCAAATTTGCATTATAAATAGTAAAACAAGGCAATAGTTTCAACAAACAAAATATGTTGGCGATTTGAATAAAATTTGAAAGTAGTTATAAAACCCAAAATACCCACTACCCGGTGGGGTGGGCTTAAAAAGAAAATCCTGGCTTTTAACAATCGTGCATTTTAAAATTAAGTTTGTTATCTACGTTTAAAAATGAGTGAAAATTGTGAGTGAAGAATGCGTCGCAGGCTACTGATAGACGATGCTCGTTGTCAGATACCTCGCTCTGGTCGGCCAGCCACTAAAAATAAATTATGGAAAATATTAAGAAAAACCGGCACATAACACTAAACAATTATTAACCATTTGAATAAAGGTTGATAAATATAGAAGCTCGATGCTTGGGTGCTAAATGAAGTAACAGTGAAAAATATTGTTACGAAAATTAAAATGCCTAAAAAGATACACCAACATTTGTACATTTAAAGCTGTAAGCTTCATTATGGAATTTATTCTATAGGTTGATTTCAAAGCTACGATCACCCTGTCAACACTGAAGTTATTTGAACGGTGCTGCCAATTAAATTTTGGGCATTAAGCTTTACATTTGAATAGAAGGTTGTAGATTATGTTAGAACATTGGAAAATAATGTCAATTTACTATAAAGGGAGATGCATTGGAATTAGTCGTAATTTATTAGTCAAAAAGTTAAGTTATGCTAAGGCGTTAGTAAAAGTGTTGAGTAAATTTGTACATTAAGTGAAAGTTAATTAAGTTGCAACTTTATAATTTTAAATTTAAGGAAAAACAACAAATTCGGTGAATTTATTTTATTCTACGCAATTAAAAGGAAGTCTAACGTTTTAAAAAAGTTAAAACGTAACAATATAATGAATCGAATTCTGAGTTGTTTTTCATTGCTAAATCGAAACGAAATCAAACCATTTCTGAAGCGAAACGAATGAGCCATGAAAAGAAGATCATAAACGAAAAATATTATGGACAAAGCCAGGATTGACACTAAAAAAGTTAATGCTATGTGAGATTGAAGCAAGCAATTCAGTTAAAATAGCCATAATTGATACACAGAAAAGGTGTTGTCTTTCATCATGATAACGCCAGACCACACTTCGATGAGCCGGCAGAAACTGGGAGAGCCTGGCTAAGGAGTTTATGTATACACCTTATAGCTCGGGCTTTGCCCATTCAGATAATCATATGTTTTGATCTCTGTAGAAATCTCATTTTGGTGTAAACTTATACTCCGTCGAGGTCAGTAAAACACAATTTGATCAGTTGTTCGATCAGACAACCCTGAAGTTCTACACTGCTACAATCATATTTTGATTAATAAATTTCGTTTCAAATATAAGAAAAAAGTTTTTCGTTTTTGGATAAATTTGTAAGAGAACTTTTTCGAACAACCAATATTTCTGCTGCCATTATGTAAATATTGTTCTCTATTCAGTTTTTAATGGCTTCGCTTCGTTTTACTAAAATATTCAGATTCTTTTTTTCGTTTTGTTTGAGAGACAAATTGATTTTTTGTTTAGAATGAAAATAAAATAAAACGACAAAAAACTTTTAGAAATTTCTGTTAACAAATAATGGGGTTGTTATAGAGAAAAGGGAGAAGGTGGCTGTTTGGAATTAATTTCTATCTTTAGTTTACCAATCAAAAAACAAAAAAAGGACCAGCATTAAAATCTTCCTCACAAACACCTGTTTCTTGTTTAATCGTTAGACTCTATTGTAAAATTTCTAATATTTTATTTAGTGTCGTTGAACGAATGCTACGTGTTTATCCTGTTAAAGTTATTCAACCATTATTTCTTGTTTTCTAATTTTCTCTTCTCTATGCTGTGACGTAATGTGGATTTTTATTTTTATTAATTTTTTTTTGGTTAAAAATTTTGTTAAATTCTTTTGCTGGAATTTAATTAAAATCTAAATTATTTCTCTTAATGTTGTAGCAGTAGCAGTTAACGTTGCTGTTGTTTTAACATTTGTTTCATGTTTCAAAACACAAAATTTTTTAATTCCACGCTTTTTTAAATATTTAAAATGAAAATTTTTGTATTCATAACATAAGTATGTAAAGTATGCAAAGTAGATTTAAAAAGACGTATTGAATTTCACAGTTAAACTTATTTTTAAATTAGAAAAAGCGTGTTGATATGTTTGTCAGTTTTATAAGTCTAAAAGTACGATGTCAGATATGTATTATGTTATAAATCTATTTGTCCAAACTTCAAATCATACAAGGCTGATGTAAAGATCTTAAATACCTTAAAGTATACAACAATTCCTCCGTAGTCGATAGAAGTACAATATTTTGTATGTTGGGCCAACATTTCATTAAACCGATAAACTTGAAAATGCTTGATAGGCTATCAGCTCATCGTTTTTAGTAAACCTTGTTTACTTGTAACTCTTAAAATATGCAACATTTTTTAAATTCCACATACAACACCAATTGGTTACACAAGTTTGTGCACAAGTTTGTGCACAAAGGTAGTTATATTAAAAACAAACATTGCAGTTCCGAATTCAGCTTAAGTGCTTTCATGATTTTCCAAAGCAGCTTTTTTAATTTTTACTCAAAAATGTAATAAAATCAGTAACGTTATGCGCTAGGCTGTTTTTCGGGTTATCTGGTTATGTGTTTTATTGCTTTGCCTTAAAATATGCTACAAAATCAAAAAATCATTCAACGTAATGTTTAAGTATTAAATAAAACATTTATAAGAAATGAAAAAAAAAACAACAATAAAAACTTAAAAATCCTTATGGAAAGAAAAACATTTTAATTGTTTTGTTTTTTTTTTCAACAAGAAATTTTTTCCATATTTTTCCTTAAGTAAAAATCTTATAAAGAATAGCGGAAATATGAAATATGTCAGCGCATAAATATTTTTCCGTTTTTTTCCTCTGGAATATCTTTGGCATTTCACAGAATAAATTTCATTTCGAAAATGGAAAGACATTTCTAGTTCAACTTTCATCTGCTAAAAGGATTGTTAAAAAAACACAGTTTTTATATTTCTTATTTTCTATAAAATATTTTTGATTTTATGATTTTTAAAACAAATTTTATATAAAAATTTTATCTGAAAATTTATTTTAAAAGCCTTTTATAGACCAAAAATATTTTTATGCTTTATCTTTCAAAATAAGTGTGCTATTTTTAAAAAATTACTTAAAATATACTTGATAAAGTACCATAAATATACCACAAATTTTGCCTAACTTAAGGCATTACAAATATAAAAAAATACAATTTCTGCCACAATATATTTAAATTTTTGTCAAACTGGTACTATAAAATGGTTAAAATTAAAAGTATAAGAATAGACTATTTTTAGGTGTTTATAAGAAAGAAAGGAAAGCCTATAAATGGGCAAAAATCCAAAGCAACTAAAAGTAAACTATAGAAGAGATGAACAAATATCGAAAATGAAAAGGTTAAATGAAAATGTGGGACAATAGAAGGGAAAGGGTGGGGTTTAAAACAATTTTTGTTCAACTATGACATGAAGATGTCTGGTCTAGAAAACAAGCCAAAGAAATTCTACTTCAAAAAAAAAACAAAAAAAAAACATAGAAAACGACTCTTGTAAGTGTGTCACTTAAGCAGACTCTATAGGGCCACCACTACCACCGCAATAGGCCACCCAATAGTCTTGTTTTCTTAACTCACACTTAGAAAAACAAAACACTAATGGCAATAACAGTTTTCTAACGATTTATTGTAGGTGTTATCGTTACCACATATATACACCATCTAAAAATGTAAGTCATTGGTGATAACAAAGTGTCACTTGAAAAACTAAATGTTGTGACGTCTGTTGATGTTGAAGAAACCAAAAATCAAGAGAAAGGAAAATAGCGGAGACAAAGCCATTTACTTTCTGTTATAGCAGAATAATTAAAGTTAGGAAATAAATCTACTTTTGGGAAATAGTTTGTTGTTAAACACCCTAAAGTATGCATTATTAAACAAAATTTATAATAATTTTAAGCTTTTCTTTTCAACCATATGCTTCAGTTAATAGAGTTTAAAAAATAATGCTTTTAAAAAAGAAAATGTCAAACTAAAAATAAATTCTTTCACAATTTCGATTTTGATGTGCATTTCTGAGCATGGAAACCAAGACGACAACGTCGATGTCGACGTCGTCATTCAGGATAAAGTCAAATTTTAACCAAAAAACTAACAATAACATTTAAAATCGGAGAAAAAAAAGAAAATATGAGAGAAAGAGAGGAACAACAAAGTTAGTGTTGCATGCGTCACTGGCAAAAGATTGAGTTGGAAAATAAATGGAAAAGGTCATTTAAAGCATAAAAATTCGTTACACACATACCCATTCATACAAAAAGTAGTTTAAAAATAAATGAAAACAATGGCGTCTCGTTTACTTTTTCTCAAAAGAAAAAAGAAACAAGACTGACGATTAAAATAAATTATGGTAATTTGCTATTTTTAAAACTAGCTTAACAACACAACATGGAAATATCGTGTAAACAATTTAAATTGATTTAAAAATAAACCTAAAAGTAGGCAATTTGTTTTTCAATTTTCAGTTTGAAGTAAAACAATATGATTGAAAAGCTTATAAAATTGTTATTTAAAGCAAACATAAATTCGCTGGCTTCCATTATTACTATTATCGAGATATAAAAGTACTGCGACCTTCCGATCTATTGTACTGCACATCGGACTTGATATCAACCCCATTTTAATCAGATGTCCATTTAGCCTGCAATGACCGGTCATAAGCCCAGTCAGTATCCTCAGGTTGTCTCCGGACATCCTTATGCAGGATTCAAATCTTCTCCTGTCATAGTTACCCAACAAAAGTTTAGACAGTCTCAAACCCGTACAGCCAGAGAAGAGTACCCGCCTCTTATTATTCTCATTTCTGTTGAATATGCCCTTCCAGGCCACCCTTCCCATTCCACAGAAGGGTTCTGAACCCACAAGTGGAATGGAAGCTGCCCTTCTGCCCAGTTCATCGGCCCTTTCATTCCCCGGAGTTCCTACATGACCTGGGACCCAGCATAAGTTGACCCTATTGTCCTTGCCAAGCTGGCTTAGCTTACCTAGGCATTCCCAGACTAGCCCTGAGTCCACCTTATAGGAGCCAAGTGCGAATGGCGGCCTGACTATCAGATAGTATCGCTATGCCCTGTCACCTATATTTACTCTCCAGGTTAAACTGAGAACATCTCTCAATTGCATAAACTTTCGCCTAAAATATGTTTGCTAGTTTTCCCATAGGTTCCAAATATTCTTTTCCAGGGCCAAACACTCTCGCGCCTATACCACTTTCTATCGTTGGCTCATCCGTGTATCACAGAATGGTCCTTTCTCTAAAATAGTATGTAGCCTCCAAAGCCTTCCACTCACTCCTATTACTCAGACCTGCCCTGAAGCATTTGTCAAAGTCATAGAGTTTCCTGATCGTGTCCACAGGACAGCCAATTAGGAAGTAATCGACCACTCGTTTAACCGGGTAGACATGACCCCTGCATAAACTCGTATCAAATTCATCTCCCATCATCCTTGTCATGGTCTCTATGGTCTATTTGTCAATGCCAAATGCAGCGCCAATAGAACTTCGAGTGCAGCTGTTGGACAAGTTCTCATTGCCCCAGTTATGCTTATACACGGTAATCTCTGTACCTTATTTAGCTCTGCCTGGGTTGTTCCCAAGCTCGTTCTTACCGCCCACGCAACGGCGGTAAGACCACCATGGTACATACATATCCCATATTATATTCTTGGGTTACAGGTCCAAGATCTCCCTGCAAGTCTTCTGCACACCATAAACGCATGTGATGGCTTTTAAAAGCAAACAATAACTTTTAAACTTGAAACTTTATATATATATACTAGAGCAAACCCTCCCGCGTTGCTAGGAGCATTTGTGTTGTACCCATTTTTGACTGAAATGGGTAGATTAAAAAAGCTTTAATTGTTACCGTCCTCTACACATGCAAAATTACATTTTTTTAATGATTATTTGTATTGACTGCCGAGTTATTTAAGCCAAATTTAGAAACTTTAACTCTTAGCATTTCCAAGCTATACAAAAATCATTATTTAATTTGTGTAGTAGGTATTATGCCCACTACTACTAAAAAGTCATTTAGACGAAATTCAGAACCTTCCATTCTAATCGTTCTCTAGATATACAAAAATCTCTAATTAATTTGTATGGGAGATGTCACACCAACTTATTCAATTTCGCCCATATTTCGACTGGTGATGTGTATTAACTACTAAGGTATTTAGACCAAATTCAGAACCTGCCACTATTACCGTTCTAAAGATATATAAAAATCAATATTTACTTCGTATATGGTGGTGCTATTCTCATTTCTCCAAATCGGACTAATGATTTGTATTGACCACAAAGTTATTTGGGCCAAATTTAGAGACTCTTACTATTACCGTTTTAAAGATATAGACATATAAATACAAATTCTATATGGGCGTGCCATCGCCCAGTTGGACAATAGTGTTGCCACATACTAAATACTACTCCCTCTGTCCTCCTTTTAATAACCTATTTTCCTAGTACCAGCACAACGCACTGCATGAATAGGGGCCATCCACTGGGTGCTGGTCTTATAAAAAAAACTTACATTATAACAAATTTTGTTTTCAAGTAAAACTTATGCAATACAAAGGGTTCACTCTAACGTCAACAATTCCCGAACCAATGGACCCAAAAAAAACCCCTCGTTTAAGAGCTTACAAAATAAGTATAATCGGTTGGCGCATTTCAGAGAACATCAATTACAGCGGATTTTATAGTCTATATAAATTAAATCCAATAACATTATATAAAGGAACGCGGGGACTTCTTTCAGTCAATGAGTTGCACGCGAATCTATTTTTAGACTCAGTGAAAGGCACAGTTAAGCGCCGGCTTCGAACGGCATTAAAGAAGTTTTATGCATTATAGAGGTGATACCGCTGTTGAAAAAACTTTTTCTTTTTTCAGATAGTCTGGTCTGGTATTGAATCGAGGACTTTCAGGTTGGTAAATGGGTATCTTATCTACCATACCACAGCGGCCACTTGCAGCTTTACATATTTTAATTTTTTATTTACAATTTTTTTTTTTTAAAGAAATAGTTCCTTGTTATATACAAAATCTGGTTGTAAAATTAAATATTAAAGTTATAGAAACCAATGAATTTCCATTTCCATAGCATAACTTGTAGGATGAGGAAGCTAATTCCATCAAATATTGTTATACGTTAACAGTTATTGTTTATTACAGCATAGCTTAAGGCTAAATAATGTAATGACATCTACACAATGTCGACATATCGCTTTAATACTTAATCTTGAAATGTGTTGGTGGACTGCTATTAATAAAGTTGAACTCGAACTACCATTATTTTTTTTTAATTTTAATAAAAAACTATAAAATTTTAAACTAAAAATTGTTTATTTTCAAATATTTAACGTACCCCTTTACGCAATTGATTGTTATGCCTTCTAGATTTCCCGTGTATAAAAAAAGCTCATTGTCATTTACAACCTTCGTTTAAAAGGCTGTTTATGAAAGAAAAAAAAAAATTGTTAAATGTTTGTAAGTCCCACAAAATAATATGCGGTTTTTAAAAATGCATAAAATAATTGTTAAACAAATTTGTGACACAGAAATTGCATGTTGCCACTATATTTTTAGTTAATTTGGCCATGTTATACATTAATTTAGCATTTGCCAGCCTAAAAATAGGCAGAAAAAAGTATAAGCTAAAATATGTTACCCATAAATCTACAACTGGTTTAACTTACTGAAAGTAAAGGTACTGTCATAACTTAATACTATAATTATTGTAAAATAAGAAAACGTAAAAAATGTAGTTCTAATAACAGCTTAAAAGTACAAAATAAAACATTTATAAAGAGATTTCTTTAAATGCCTTACAATAGGCTACAATTTAAGTATTATATAAGTACAAAGCGAAATTTTATACCTAAAAAAGATATAAAATCCTTCTGTAAGGTTTAACAATAGCCCTTTGGGGTTTTTAAATTAAAAGTGTCAATACAACAGCTCAGTTCGAAACACTCAGACACACACAAATGTCCGTCGAAAGTGTAAACATGCAAAGTTGAATATTAAACGTGAGAATATTTCCTCTCATCTGCCTTCTACATAATAAGGATACGCTTATATGTTATTGAGCCTAAACGATGACAACAGATTTTTAATAAATAATATTGTTGGGGAATACAAAAGCCTTTATGGATTTTTTCCTGTATAGTGGATTTAATATAATGGATTTTTATAGGAAAAAGTAAGACGAAAGTCTTGCATTGAAAGCAGGAAACATATTAAAATTAAGAAAAAGGCTAAAAGAAAGAGACCAATTCGTAATTCGTGCCTTTTTGAAATGAAGCGAATTGCAGCGAGTACAGGGAGATAATTAAATCCATATATAGTCATGTCAAATATATTATGAACTCTTGTATAAAAATAGTTCAAAATCCAACTGTGTTTTTATATTCAAACATTTATCAAAAATATCTTACAAATAGTCTGCTGGAATTTCGACGACGTAAGGAACTGTTATTTGACAAACAAAACTTGTACCGTTTCGCAGTTGTAGCTCATAATATATGGCATGGTATTGACATGACGAAAAATTATATAAAGGATGTCGCAAGATTTGAACTTGTCGCCATTTGTGTAGTGAAGTGTTGGCAACCATAAAAAAGCAATTTGACAGCTGACAGTGTAGGTTTAGTAAAAATGGAGCATTACACGATAGAACAACGTGTCTTCATTATTGAACAATATATCAAAAAAAAAAAATTAAGTTTGTTTGTTTCATACAAAATATGGTGGGAATAGTGTTTTAACATGCTCAACTGTGAACTGATTAATTGAAAAAATCAGAAACACTGGACATCAAGTACACTGTTCGTCCAAAAACAAGCCGTTCAAGTGTCAATATCAAGGCAACGCTTGAGAGTGTCGGTGACAATTCAGGAATCTCAATTAGGCGTCGAATTGCAAATTTCAAGAAGCTCATTACACATGAAGATCTGTGTCTCCATGCTTACAAAACTCATTTAATACAATGAATAATCATGCACAGCGAAGAGAGTTCGTTGAATGGAATATTGAACATCAACAAATGGATGCTAAAGCCCATATTCACCTTGATGGCTTTGTTAATCGCCAATTGATTGACGAAAAACAAATTCATCCACAACGTGTCACTGTTTGGTGTGGTTTTTAAATTTTTTAAAATGAGGGGGTCAATATGGCGAAATGATAACACAGTTCTTTCTACCGACTTTGAATGATATTGAGTTGCCAATACGTTGTTACAACAAGACGTTGCCACATGCCGGCCGTACAGCGCATGAAACAAATCAATTACTGCATAAAACATTTCCAGGTTGTGTACTCTCTCGTTTCAGTGATCAAAACTGACCCCCTAGATGGTGTGATTTAACAGCATTAAGCGGGTTGGAGACGATTAAATAAACTCATCAAATAATCCATATGTGTGAGTGTTATGTGCTTGACGTTTAAAACGAGAGGTACAAATAAATTCGAAAATCAGCATTTGAATTTTAATTTATTATTTTTTTTATTCGCGTATGTGTTCATTACTACAATATAGAAGCAACTGAGATAATGCTTCTCAATCACAATTGAAGACGATAAAATAAAAAAATCATCATATGAAAAAATCCAAATTTTTAGATTTTCATCAATCAATGCGAACAACGTGTATGCGTAGTGGAAAAGGTATGACTACACTCACACAAATAAGTCGTTGATGAGTTTATTTTATCGTATCCAGGCAGCTTTAGATATCTTTTTATGGGGTTATTTGAAATCACACGTCTATGTCAACTAGCACAGAGCCATCCGTGCATTAAAGGAGGAGGGAGATACAACGCTGCATCAACGAAATTCAGCCACATTGATACAAAATGGCCATGGACACCCTATACATATTTGCTTAACTTAGTGAAGACTTTAACTTTTCATGCCTGAGCCTTTCATGTTGAATTGTCTTAATGCATACGCTGCCAATCACAGGCGTACTAGTGTTGATGATGCGTTTTTTTGCTAAAAAATGCGCAACTAAGAAAAAGTATATCGAGTCCTGTTTTATATCCATTGCCAACTACGAGTATACTCCTGTATGATTTTTTTGCATTCAAAGTTTTGTTTATGACAAAATATGTGTCTAGATCTGGCAAAGCAGTGTTGGCAGTGCGAGTAAAACTATACAATTTAGGCTTGAAAGCGAATGCGTTAAATAGGAGGCAATCTCAACACTACTGGCTTTGAGCAGTAGTTTTCATATAAACCAAGAACCTCTTTTCTCTCTGTTTCAGATTTTTAAAAACGACATACATTTCAGCTGAATGAGACACTGTGCATTAGAAATCCTAATGAAAGTAAATTACAAAATAAATGCGTTTAATTTTTAATCGATTTTTAGGTATTAATAAATTGCTTTTTAGAATCTTGACTTAAAGTGAATCTACATTTTTCCAATTTGCGTATTGGGTGTTTGTTTTTGACGTAAATCTTAGCTTTTTTATTTCGGAATACGATTACATACACCCGAAAAAATTCGTATTCAAAAAATGTTTATATTTTTTTATAGATCTTAACCACTTGACGTGGGATTTATTTATAACTGGTTGAGAGTTTGAAATTTTGTCTGTTTTTCTTATTAAAATTTACCACAAATAGCCTTTTGACGTAATTTAGCATAGTGGCTTCATCAAAGCTATATTTAAATTTAAAAAAAACGATAAATTTGTCCAAATTGTCTCATTAAGAATATAAGTTTATATAGGTATTAATAATGCGTATGCATCACAAACAATTTCTATTAAATAAACAATTTGCCCCGCATTTAAATTTGTAATATTTCACCAACACTTTTGAGCAACAACTACCACAACACAATAATAGCAATAATAATCAAAATCAATTTATAAAATTATCATAAAATACCTGGCTGACAGTATTAATGAACGAATGAACGAACGCCTTTGAATAGGCAACAATAAAAAAATTACAACCTTTAAGCACGCATCTTCACACACGCACACACACTCACACTCATATGTATAGATCAAGATAAAACCTCAGAGACATTAATTTTATATTGAATGGAAATATTTTATACATAATGTATATAGTAAATACTCATTCGTACACGCATAGACGGATCCATACATAAAAATTGATAATTTTATTTACAAACACATACACACACACTCGTATTTTTCATAGAGATTTTATATGCGTGTATTTTTGTTGTTTTCTATAGCAAACCATTAAGGCATTATGATTATAAACGTTATGATTGTAAATTATTTTTTAAGCCTAACAGTAGACTTTAAAAAATATACAAAATAAGCAGACAAACGAATTTCAGTGCTATCAATTTATTTTAGAGAAGGAAACAGCGAAAAACGTTGCATAATTGTTAAATAAATTTTAAGTGTAATGGGTCTGGAACCGTAAAATATAATGAGGCCTGTTAAAATTTACACACTATTGACCCCTAAATATATGCTTTATAGCTTCGTAACGCCATGTTTGTCTGCTGTAAGCATTCCTCAACGAATTTTCTACAGCGAAGTAAATTGTTGTAAATATTCTCTCCGTTTTTATTAGAAAGACGCAGACTGTGTTCTGTTCAAGATATTAATGGCATTTTTTATCAACATCAAATACATAAAATTTAATAAATTCTTAAGCGATAGAGATAAAATATAATTAAATGCAATGGATGGTAAGGGCAGTTATCGTTCTACGGCGGAATCTGCTGCAAAATTGTTGTCTTACTGTGAATATCAGTAAGCGGCAGAACTAATTTCATTCTGAGAAGCCATCTTAAGCGACGAGGTGCAAAGTGCAAAGCACTTTAGTTACTGTAAACAGCCATTAAAATTGAAATTAAAACTGGCCAAAAATAACACTATGCAACAAGCAAAAATATCTTATGTGTCTGAAATCAAATACGAAAGTTAAATACGTTTTTCTTAGCATAACAAAAAATTGTGTAAGTTAACAGTTATTATTGAGAAACAAATCATAATTTTTTTTTTTAATTATGATATTTTTGATTTCTAAAAATTCGCAAAAAAAGAAAGAAGCAAATATATACCAGTTTCACTATTTATTCATAAAGTTGCATACAATTCATGAAAATCGGATGGTGAATTCATATTTTATTCAAAACGAAGTGATAAACAATAATAACTTTTTGTTGTAATTGCCGAAAATTTCACTAAGCGTATGAGTGCTATATATGAATTTTGAAAAAAATCGCTTATACGAAACCAATTACGCATCAAAAACATATAGTGATTTGTTGCATAGTGTAATCAAAACGAAAATATATACTCTAAAAAGTATGCTATACAAATTTTTAATTTAAATATCCTCAAAATATGACACATTTTTTAAATCTACTTTATTATAAACATTTTCACAACGCTTTATTTCAACATTTTAATGAGAATCCTAAGAACAATGTAAAATAAATATAATTTTCCTCTACCGTTTTTATCAATGCTGTCAATTAAAATTCATCAAAATCATGCAACCATGACAATGAGATAAAACAAAAACCGAATAAAATAAATCTGCATACAAATTAAAATATTCTCTAATTGAAATTTATATTTTTTAACACATGGGCTAAAAAGTTCCGGGCCTAACACATTGCGTGGGTTAGCTGACATCGTAAAGATATCAATAGAATATGTCGGCTTTATATTGCATGAGCATTTGACTATGAGAAAGCTTTGCTTAAATTTTTGCTCACTGTTGACCAAAAATAAGAACGTTTAATGATTATGAGCAGCATTAGACCATGTTTCAACGTAAACAACCGGAATTATTGCGTCGATATGTGGCAATGGATGGAACATGGATTCATTACTTCACTCCGGAACCAAATAAATCGCCATCTGTGTGGACAGCAGCTGATGAGCCCCGTCCAAAACGATAAAAAGCACAACAAGCGGCTGGAATGGTTATGGCCTCTGTAGTTATATAGAGTTATCGGAGCGTTTGAAGGCCGAGATGGCAAAGAAACGACCGCATATGTCAATGAAAAAAATATTGTTTTATCAAGACAACGCACCGTGTCTCAATTTAATCAAAACAATGGCCAAACTACATGAATTGAACTACGAATTGCCGTCACATCTACCGTATTCGCCAGATTGGGCTCCTAGCGACTACAGGCTGTTCGTGGACTAAGAAAAGGCTATAGCAGAAACTGAGGCCTATTTTGAGACATAAGATAAATCATTCTACAAAAGTAGTATTGAAATATTAGAGCGGCGCTGTAAGGATAGCTTTGTATTTGATGGATATTAGGTTGCTGAATAAAGCTAATTTTGAAAAACAAATTGGTTTCTTTGTTAGGCGCGGGACTTTTCAGCTCATGTGTTAAGTAAAAGCGATGAAAATTTATGAAATAAAAGTGATGTGTTAGCCCGATGTTATGCCATGGTTTTTAACACATTCGTGGAAGTATGGTGCAGAATGACATGAATGCTATAGAAGTTAGGCACTAAAATGTGTTTCCATTTTAATATCCGCGAACGTATTAAAAAAATATAAAATAAAGCGACTTTTTAAAATTATGAATAAAATTTAATACCAAAAATAAAAATTTATATAGAAACATGGAAAAAAAATACAGCGTAATTAATTAGCATACTTTCGGGGGTGCTTAAACCTAATATTTTGTATAGAATTTGATATAAGACAGAAGACCGTACATATTTTAAATTTATAGTTATAAATAAATGAAAAACAGTCTAACAACAACACCCCACCTCCGTAAAGTACGCTTAAATATATGTATGAGATGTTATAAATAAACATAATTGATTACTTTTTCCCGTTTTTTTAACCTTTTAAACTTTTCCTATAAAAAAGCAAAAACGAAAAACAACATAAATTTATTGCGTCATTTAATAGGAGTAAGAAAGTATTCTAATTTACGTTTATCATTAAACAATGCTGTTGGAAGAAATGCCTAATGATATACCTCACTGTTCGGTTTTCCTTTCTAAAATGAATTCAGTTGTGAGCGGCCACAAAGAAGCCTTAAATGATTTTAAGCAATTGTAAGCTATTATGACAATGACATTAGATTTACATAAAATATGATGAATTTTGTGTAGTATATCTTAAGGCTTTAAGGTTATGAAATATTACTAAACTACGTTCTTTGATAAAAGTCTACAGTTCAACAGTTAAGCATAGATATTAAGCCATTAATAAAATAATAAAGAGAAAGAATAAAGAAAAAACAATTTTTTCTTTGCCTGCTATAAAAAAGCATACTTTTTGGCTTTATGGAGATTTTTTTTTACTTAAAATTTTAAAAACGTAATGAAAATTTGTATAATACGTGACAATTTATCAAGAACATAACCTTAATAGTTTGTTATAAAACTTAAAACAAAACATTTAAAAAACAGGCCTACTTTAAGGCTGTCTACAGTTAAACAAACTTTAGCCATTAAAAATATTTAAAGCTACTGTGTAGAAAGTGTCATTTAAAAAAGTTTTTGGCCATTTGTACTTTTGGCAAAGTGACAAAACTAAATTCGAGTAGATTGAAATATTTACAGAAAAAAGGCATGTCTTAATGCCAAAGAAAAAAGTCAATGGAATTTGTCGATAAAACAAATCGATTGAAAACAAAAAGTAAGAAGGATACACGTATATAGCTTAGAGTCTTGGATTTATTTTACCCTACATCGCATTAAAAAAGTCATGTCACTTTTTGTATTTATCTTACATTGGCACATACTCATATCGAAGATACTGTCACAGTTTTAACCGTAAGAGCGAACTTTACAGTGTTGAAGAAGTGGTCTTAAATCATATAAAATTATAATGGAAATTCAACTATTAAACACTTATTAATAAACAGCTCAGACGTCATCTAATTAGCATTGCGCATAAGGTCAGGCTTTTTGTTAATTTCTTTCTTTGCTAATTTACAACAAATCGTAATTAAATAATTCAGACAGAGTTACTTGAATGTGACATATTTCAAAGCTATGCTAAAAAGTATTAACTGCCATAAGGTTGTAGGTAAACTTTGATTGCGTTTATTAGGTTTCAAAATTCGTACATTTAAAAGAAAATGGTCACTGGCTTTAAAAAGCCTTTGCTTGTCTCTTAATGTTGGTATAGGGAAAGCATAAGTAATTGTAATAAATGTACTATTAAAGAAAGCACTTAATTCCCTCTAAACGAAAAAAGTCTCTTTTTGAATAATAATTATAGAAACCTCCTAAAAGTAGTCTGTAAAAAACAGTAGGGTATGAATTAATTTTAATTTTTTTTAAAGCAACGACACAGTAACGGAAATGGTTACTGGCACAAGGATCTTAAAATATATATAAAAAAACACCACAAGACATAAGAAAAAGCTAAGAAAAAAAGAATAGAAAAACCAACTGTTCTAATTTTTTCCTCGCCTTAACTCACACACCGAAATAAAAAATTAAAAAAACGTTAAAAGTAAGTAAAAGAAAACGTCACTACTAATGCAACAACATCAAGTGCAAAAGCAATGTTATTAAATTATCCTTGAGCCTTTTCATAAACACATACATCAACACACACAACTAGTGGCAGACAAACAGCCAGCTTGAAAGTGTAATAACAAAATATAATGCCGACTTATAGGGGTTGCCTTTTATTTATTTTTCTTCAAAGCAAAAAAGACACAATTTATAGCCCAGAACTTTAAGTTTCAACGAAAATAAAGTGGATGCAGTGTGCAGGGTGAAAAAGCAGAAACAGAAATTAAATACAAAGTTAGACAATTTCTACAATAAAAAATTGCAGAATACTATAGACCAAAAACAACAAATACACACAGTGTTGAAATACACGCAGAAAATATAACAAAACATTGTTGTATAATTTATGGCTCCCGGAAACCCAATCACGTTTTTTTAATTTAATTTACTTGACTATTTGAAATTTTTATAGAAAAACGATAGGATAGCGAGCAAAAAGTAAGGAAAAGGTAAATTAAGTAAATAGAGGAGAGAAAAAAGCAATTTGTTGAACATTTTATTTTTGCTGAATTGTAACTTAATGACGTCATTGATAGTTACACTTAAGCAAGCAAAATTAATGAAAATTTAAATTTTTTAAGAAATGTATACCATTTCGTATTAAAATAAATGTTCAAACGCTGCTAATTACTTAACATTTATCAAAACAACAACTACCGATTACATATAATTTTTAGCTGATTTTTTTCAATTGGAAATCGTAAATAATTGATGTAATTGGTTAATGGCAAACATTTACAACTTAATTGAAATGTTTAATTAGAAATGATTGCCAATTACTAATAAAACATAATTCATAATTGAATTTGTAATTAATTACAAGATGTATTTAATAATGTCCAAGACCGGCGACTTAAAACAAAAACAATCAGGGTATTTCGATAGGGCATCGTTTAAGATAACTTTAGACAATCCTGACCCCAAAATGATCGCAAGGTAATAAAGGGTGACCCAAAATTAACGCAATATTAATATTTGCAGCCACTTGTGCATTAAAGTAAAAAACAATTCGACAGCTGACATTTTATGGTTAGTAAAAATGGTGTGTTACACGATAGAACAACGTGTCTTCATTATTGAACAAAATTTCAAAAATAATGAAGGCTTCGCGGCTGCAGTTCGAAAATTTCATACGAATAATGTTTTAACTTCGTCAACTGTGGTCGTCAGAAAACAAAACGTTCAAATATCAATCCAGGAACTTCAATTCAGCGCTGTGGACAAGATTTGCGAATTTCAAGAAGCTCTATACAGCTAAAGATACGTGTCTTCATACTTACAAAATTCAATTAACACAACAACTGAAGCCTAATGACCATGCACAGCGAAGACAGTTCGTTAAATGGATTATTGAGCATCAACAAATCATCGTAAGCGATGAAGCAGATTTTCACCTTGATGGCTTTGTTAATAACCAAAATTGCCACTTTTGGGGTTCTGAGAACCCACATGTGATTGTCGAAAAAAAATGCATTCATAATGTTTGGTGTGTCTTTGGGCTGGAGGCATAATTGGACCATACTTTTTTGAAAATGAGACTGGTCAAGCAGTGACTGTTACGCGACATGATGATAGCACAGTTCTTGCTGCCGAAATTTGATGGCATTGATCGGGGCCAATATGTGTTTTCATTTCCAGGTCGTGTATTCTCTCGTTTCAGTGATCAGAATGATCCCCCTAGATCGTGTGATTTAACGCCGTGGGCTGGAGACGATTAAATAAACGCATCAAATAATGCGTATGTGTGATTCTCATGTGCTTGACATTTAAAACGAGACGTACAAAAAAATTCGTCAACAATAGTTTGCCAAAATGTCTTCATCGGATGACGATTTATTGCTATTGGCAGCGTGTTATTTTTTTCTGCGCATATGTGTTCTTCACTACAATATCGAAGTAACTGATATTATAATGCTTGTCAATCACAGTTGCAGACGATTAAAGAAAAAATCATCAAATGAAAAAATCAGAATTTTTTGATTTTCATCAATCAATACCGAAAACGTGTATGCGTAGCCGAAAAACTACGACAACACACACACATATAAGGCGTGATGAATTTATGTAATCATCTCCAGGCCGCTTTAGATTTCTTTCCATGGGGTTATTTAAGATCACAGGTCTATGTCAAGAAGACCACAACCACCCGTGCTTTAAGGAGGAGATTCAAAGCTGCATCAACATTTTTGCAAAATTGTCATGGAAAATATCGACAAACGAATGCGTATGTGCATACACAGTCGTGACGGCCATTTGTCGAATGTGTTATACCATAAATAACCACTATCCTTTGTTCAATATGATTCAATAAAAAAATAATATACAATCAGAAAACTAAAAACTGTGTTTGCGATTTAATTCAAATCGTGCGTTAAATTTTGGGACATCCTTCATTAACAACGCTGTTAGTTCGCTAGAGAGCTTCAGATGTGTCAGCAAATGGAGGCATCATTAGAGGCACTAATTTATTTATTTATTTTTTTAAACAGAGAAAACACACCGAGACCGTTAATAGATCTCGACAGTGATCGACATTACGCTACTTTTGGAGGCTTGAGTTTAAAAATATAAAATAGTGGTTCCAAAAAGAGTGCTAAGTGCTACAAGCGACATAATGCTGGGTGTTAGCTATTTACTTCTGGATAGACTAATGTCCCAAAAAATGTGCTCAACTTTTTACTTTTGAAAAAAATAATGCATTTAAATTATTAAAAGCCTACTTTTAGGTACTAAAAACATGTGTGTATCTATTAACCCTTTCAAGCATCAAACTTTACGGGGCAGCTATATTTTTTTAACTCTTAACCAACTACACAAATTAGAATTTGAAACGCAATAATTATTTTGACTTCAGCTAAATAAAAATCAAAATTAAGCAAAAGGCGTATAATTGCATTTTACATTAATTAGTTTAAAAATAGATATGAGCAGTGTGCTCTTAAAAAGCTTTGTTGAATATAAAGCAAAAATGCATGCAAGGGTTAAGAACAATCAATATTGTAACAAAGTTACAATAAAAGTTAAATTTAAATTTTCGTTTGTTTGTTTTTTAATGAAGTTCCATAGTTTACCTTTCACTGTTTTTCTGCTCTTTTGAAATGACACCGTTACAAGCAAAAGAAAAGATTTATGAGAAGTGACCTTTTGTTAGCTTTAAATTTCAATGCGATATTTTCATGTTGTAGACACAAAACAGGCATTTTATGCAAATTTTAGAATAAAAAATAAAACGCTAAGGTAGTAACTGGTCAAAATACCGGTTACACTCGTATGGCGGTGACAAAGAAAACTGAAAATATCTTCAACACAACAACAAAAAACAAGCAGTAAAAAATTAGCATTTGTTTTTATTGTAGTAAATGAATTAAAGAAAACAAAAATAGGCCGGCAAATACTCGTACTTATTTCTATTTCGAACTCCGAAAAGCATGCTTTTAATTTTTGAAATTTTTTTGCAAACCTAAATTTATAGCAAATTAGTTTTAAAATTGTTTTGTATGCAAAAGTTAACAGCTCACTTTAAATAGAAAACGTTTGTTACAACTTGAACCTAAAAATATGCTATACAAAATTTGCATATATTTTTAATTATTTATTTCAATTCTGTTTTTTTTTAAGTTAAGTCAAATCAGTTCCACTATAATCTTATCAAGATTTCAATATTTTATTTGGAGCCTTACAAAGTATTTGTATTTTTATAGAACATCATGTACATAAACATACATATATATTTGATTTGATTTATAATCTTCCTTAAATAAATACTTGTGTGGCTCCGACACAAACTTGGCTTTGAAATGGGAAGACACTGTATGTATATTGCTAAGACAATAACATAATTAATTAGCATATTTTTAGGTGTTTTCATTTTATTTCTTATGATAAACATTTTTATGGCCATTTATAAATGTTTATTAATTAAAAATTAAATTTATATACTTTTAGGCGCTTAAAAAATTTTATAATAAAAAATGCTATTTGTTTGAATTTTTAATTAAAAAATTCTTCTCTTCTTCTATTTTAATAAAAAAAAAACAAATTTTTCATTTTAATTTCAAGTTTTTTTTTTCAAAATTCTACGCCATTAATATTTAATTTTAAGTATGCTTTAGGGCATGAATTTTAAACTTTTCCTTTTGCTTTCTAATATTACTAGAAATATGATGTATGTACATATATATGTATTTACATACCGTATACAAATTTGATGACGTATTTCCTTAAATGTATTTTACGTCAATATGATCAAAATAGAATTACTTTTTTTTAAAGAATCAATTTAATAAACGCAAGTAAATTTCAAAATATATTTTGCTCTGTTAGTTTAAGGGAAATTTAATTCCCATGCTAAATATGTATATACACGAAACGAGTAAAATAAAACTTATACAGAATCAAAATTGTAGAAGAAAAAAATCGAATCACGTACGTGGTTTAACGTATTTTCCATAAGTTCAACACATACGTCAGATGAAAGAATGTATCAGTGAATGAATTCTGAACTTGTAATTTAATTCAAAAAATATTAAAATTCAAAAAATTTAAATTAAAATATGAAATAATTTTATGCAAAAAATTAAAATGATTTAAAAAATGTTTGATAAAAATCTAAAAAAGTTGAATTTATTTGCTCTCTCTATCTCTCGCACTAATAAGTAGGTCGTCTTTGCCTCCACATTATATCAGAATGATGTAAAATAATTGAATAGAATTATGTCTAGAGTATGAAAACGTGTCATCAATATAAAATAGATTATGAAAAAAACAAACACGTACTGAACAAAATCAACAGCTTAAACTGAGCTAGATTTTTAATTCAACACTAAAATAGCTAGTAAGGGTATGCTTGTAACAGGCTGAATTAAAGGTCGATGATCGATTTAAGACTATTTTATTGAAAATTATCGGTAAAACTTCGCAAGGATATTGTGATGGTATTAAAGACTATCGCTTTTGTATTTGACTACAGTCATTCCATGGCTTATGAAAGCATTAACTAAGACTTTTTAATTAACGAAAAACTTTCTTATTTATTTCATTCATTTATTGCTAGAAATCAATCTTATGTGTTTCAGTCAAATAGTGAATGCTATGACAAGTTTATTGTTAAAAAAAAAAAATATTACTTAATAACTACATATGTATGTATGTACATCCATTAAAAGAAATCAAAACAGGAAGAAAAAAACAACACAGTCTACTTTTAAGTGCCTATTCATTCACATCTACTACTTTTCTCTTCTTCTAATGGTTAAATTAATGCTGATTTATTACAGTAAGAGAGAGAGAGAGAGAGAGAGAGAGAGAGAGAGGGAGAGAGTGGCATATTAACATGAATAAAGAAAACTCTGTTAAAGCTTAGTCTTCAAATACGCGCACAAGCACTTATTGTGTGTGTGGGTGGGTTTATGTCCGCAGTACATCATTATGTTTAAACATGATTGTTTTACTTGTAGTTGTTGCTGCTTAAACGTGTTTTGAATTTGTTTAGATTAGAGAGTCTTGCCAACACCAACACACAATCGCATAAATAAAAACATTTGCTCTAATTCTTCAAAAAACACATTTATTTACATACACTTACATACAGACGTGTGCATACATATTGTAGAAACCAAAAATGGGAGTAGGGGAAGATAATGAAAGTGTGTTCTAAAGAAATTCTCACATTATTACGCGAAATGCAATAAGAACAATAAAATTGGTGTCTTGGCTCTAATTATGTTTGTGTGGATGTGTGTTGTGTAATATTATTATTTCATTTTGAATGTAAGCCTCTATATACGTACGTATATGTATGTATATATGTATTTACATTATTAACATGAGTCTGATAAATTATTTTTAATAATGTATGATTGATATTTTCACTAAACGATTTACGGTTAGTTGGTTATTAACAAAGCCGCTTAGTTTTACACACAGAAGCACATAAATAAATTACAAACACAAAAGGAATAAGAGTATAAAAGAGAGATGAATATAAGGAGAGATATACATACATAAGTACATATAAAATATTTAAACTTCATTTAGAGAGAAAACTTTGACTCTTATGCATGCTTACACCAACGCTAGTTGGCACATTGGCATCATTGTAAATGAAAAAGCTGTTCTCAATCAGTGTTGCCGTTTTAGTTATTTTTTTCCTTGATGTGTAGATGTGTACTTTTTTCCATTATGTTTACTTTTTTCTTGAACTAAAAGAAAGATGAAATTATTTCTTTTTGCGGTTATTACGCGATCGAAACAAATGGTAGTCGGACGGGCAAGGTCTAGATTATAAATATTTTCATCTGATCTGATGAAATTTCGCCTTTCAACATATTTCGGCATTAATTATGCGGCACTCAACTCCATTGCTTTTTTGTCCATCATGCTGCTTTCAAATGCTTTGCCTGAGTAGCTTTTTCAACATTTTTACCTAACTTGGCGGTCTTCCTTTTCAATGTCAAAATCATCACTTCTGAACTGCATAAATAATCACTCGTAGGTTGAGATCGGGGAACATATTCAGGATAAGCTTTGGTAAGAAATCAAAGCAAGAAAAAAACTTCGGTGTTTAAATATACTATTTCAGTGGATGAGAGAGAATAAATGTCAGACATATTTCAGTTTAACGCTATTGTTTCGTTCGGATATTTAGCGATTAATTAAGATATTTGTTAGTAAAATTATTCACAAATAAATTTTAAAACCTCATCATAAGTAAATGTCATCATATGGTAAGAGAGAACGATATTTTTGAGTGTGCAAAGTTTGTTAAAACATAGTTAAAATGTTGAGCACAAATATGAGAACATGCCTCATCAATTACTGTACCAATTTTTTTTTTTCTTTTTTTTGACCAGTCTATATTCAGTCAATACTGCCATCAAATCTATAGATAAAATGCTATTTTAATATATTTTTGTATTAAAATTAGGATTTAAAATTTTGCTTATTTTTTGGTTACTTTTTTATTGAACTATGGTTACAAAAAATTCGAAGTTGTGGCAACACTGTTTTCAAAGTCTTTAAGAAATTTTTAATTCAAATAAATGGAACGAAAATCTTGCAGAAATTTTCGTTAAAGAAAAAATATTTTTTAAAAACTTATGCGCTTTTATGATTTAAATACGCGTGTAAGACAAAGTCCAAGACAATTAATCCAAAAATGCCTAAAATAACACTTTTATATTTGTGTAGGACAAGGCGAAAGACATACGCACCTATCGTCATCGTAAAAATAGTCGTATATGACAACATAAGATAATTTATTTGGAAAACATTCATCTTATTGGTGTTAGCGATATGATAAACGAAATTTCAGCTTTTATGGACTTGCTGGATTGGCTCTGAGGTCCTCTCATTTCATTTGCTGGCTTAACCTCCTTATGTCATATACACATATGTCGTTGGGAACGCCAATAAGTTTATGGTAAAAATATTTGATTATGTTTAGGAACTAGCCATTATAACGACATAAGACAACACAAAAAAAAAACACAGATAGAATTGGTTTTTAAACATATGATTTAAAAAATCATAAAATATTAAAATCATTCAAGCCCAGCCAGCATTTTCATAAATTTTTAATCAAATTCGAGTCAATTTTGACTCCTTTTCGCTATTAAAAAGCTGGAATATGCACTTATTTTCTGATCAAAAAATATACTTTTGCCGGGAGATAATAGTCCCTTTCCGCGACTCTTTTTGATGCATCATTTATGAGTCTTTTTTCGACCACTTTTCTAATAGTAGTTAATATTCACATTTCAAACTTCTGGATGAATAATTTGCGATTGCTATACAACTTGTTATTGTATTTGAAATCAAGCTCTTTTTAACCATTAGCGCGAATCATTTTCGAGTCCTTTATTAATCGTGTTAGCGATTAATCACTTTTTAATCACCAAAAGGAGTCGAAAAAGACTCTGCAAGGTGATTTGTCGCATATTGACAAAATTTAAGATTTAATAGAATCTTTAGTCACATTTTAACACATGGTTCGGCATTGTCTACAATTTAGGCCTACAATGTAAATAAAATTCTTATATGGCCCTGTTGTTTAGCTTATATACCGTGTAATATTCCAAGACTTGAAATTGTTTACTTTTATATAATGGTGTAGGTGTAGGTGTAGGTTACAACAAATCTAAATTTATGATTGTGACACATTATTTCATTAGGAGGCTGTATTGCTTGTTCGATGTTTGTTAATTTTGCCAATGTTTTAGTGCAGATTTACTGCTTGCTGTGCACATATTGTATATGTATTGATTGTTGAGTAGTACGTACCTACTCGTACATATATATGTGTAGATATGTTTGTTTATTTCAAAGTTAACCTTGTCAATAACTCATTTTTATTTTTCTCTTGCTTGGCTGTGTATGTGTGAAACGCACATTTTCCATTAATATGTTGGTTTGCTATGACGTCATTAAAAAAAAATTAATATGTGTGTATGGGGGATTTCTTTAAATTCACCTCTTTTAACCTCATTTTACATTTCTTACATATTTTTCTCAATTTTTATTTTTATTTTTGTCTCTGTCTCTCCTTCTGCTGCTTTCATTTATCTAGCTGTTGTTCGTTGCTGCTTTTGTTAGATGAAAAAAAGATTTATAAGGCTTAGCAAGGTCGTTTAACTGCCTTGTCAGTCAGTCGGCTAGGGAGCCAGCCAATCTGCTACTGTACTCTTTCTTGCTTCTCTTTTGGTGCAGAGCATCATAAAATATCATAAACAGGCAAGAAACAAATTTTTATTTTTAATTAAAATAATTTTCTCTCTCTACACACATATACATATACACACATATACAAATATATATATAATATGTATATATTTTACATATTTTATTTGAAATTTGTCTTTTTCTCTCTCTCTCTCTCTCTCACATTTTTTTTTATTTATTTGATTTCAGGCTTGAGGAATTCTTTAGTTCTTAGTATAACAAAAATTTCAAATAAAAACAACAAAAACAATCTTCTTCGTTTACGCACTAATGCATTTTGATAATGATATTCAAATTAAACACCCTACACAACCACTAACAATTCTTCAATTAATTAATTCTTTGAAAATAAAAGGCTCTGAACTTACATAACAAGCATTTTCAATTCAACGCGCTCTACGTTGACCTAACCGTTGGATTAGATTAGGTAAAATCCGGCAGCAGGTCCAAAAGGCCCATTTTGGTGTTGTATACTACCATGACCCTGAACAAAGAAAATCTGGTCTAAGTGCCTACCAACTTTAAGCCATCTTCGATAACGAAGCGGCTGATACATGTCACCGGTACTTTCAGTGCTGGAAATTACAGAAGCAATTGCCTCGCGGTAACTACTTCCTCCATATAGCAATAACTACACAACGTTAATCCACTATGCCCAAGATGGACTCCTGGTTGCCCACTAGGAGTTTACCAGAGAGCAGGTTCACTAGCTGTCTAGTCCTCATCCGATCAACCACCGGCCACAGCTCTTACGCCTGCCTACAGGAACAAAACTGTCTCCATCTTCTGGAGAACATATTGTTGGCCCCAATACTTAAAATACAGATGACTAGTAGGGATAGGTATATTAACACTTTCTTTTGACAGAAGACTCTATTCCATCGTGCTCCGTTCGGCCAACTAACTTCTGCACTATTTTCCGGAACATCACCCATATAGAGCCATAAAAAAACGTAAGCGACATAAACCAAATTTAACAGGAGAAAGTTGTTTTTTTTTAATTTTTTGTTCTAATGTAGTCATAAGACTTTTTTGTTTTTACTGTAAAATCGTTAAGGTACATTTTATAGCTATAAAATTGTGTGTGCTGGTGGGAATGATTGAGTACTAACGAGTACAAAAAACGAAAACCGATAATCGTGGCGCTTACGTTTTTTGGAGGTTATGGCTCGATATGAGCCTGATATCGAAATACACTGTAAACACTGTAAACGCGAATGCTTTTTGTTTGTTTTGTTTTGAACAGCAGTAGCGTATATTTGTTGATATGTTTACATGCCACGTTCATTCCACGTTCATGCTTTTATGCTTTTTAACTTGCATCCTGCACTTGCATTGACTTTTAGCTTAAGTGTCGAGTTGCTTAAAATCTCCTGTTTGTTCGTTTTTGTTTTTTTCACTCTTGATTTTGTTTTATAAGTAGCGATCAGCATATAAGTCGTTAAGACTGCAATGTTTTTATAATTTGTGTGTTCTAGTTTTTCTTTTTGAGTTGATTTTTTCTTATTGTTGTTATTATGGTAGCGTCTGTTGTTGTTGTATTTATCTTGTTTTTTAAGTTGAAAATATTAAATGCATTTAATAAATCAAAGAGAATTTTAATTAAAAAAACAAAAAAATCAAAAACAAGTATCTGTGCCTATTGCGTAAATATTGCTTTAAAATTTTATGATATTACACTGTGAAAAATTATACTGTGTTATTGATACATATACACACTACATTTAAAAAATACTATACTTGTATGTATTTTATATTATAATCACCCCAAATTTTGTATGTTAAAATGCTAAAGAAAACCAAACCAAACATTTTAAATTTTGTACTTTTTTCTTAAGAAATAATTGGTATTCAATATGAATCACTTTGCTTGAACGAAATAACACAGCTTTTCAAAGATCTGAAATTTGAGAATATCATACAAAAACAGGCTTTACTCGACCATAATCTATCTGAGTCATAAGAAATGCTTAAACAATTAATCAGTGTTCGAAAGTAAACCAAGCAAAAGATAATACGGTCAACACAGAAAACCAAACCGAAAGCTGAATAGACGTATGAAAGTTTTGTTTTTTTTTTTTTTTTTGGAGAATTAGGGGGCAATTCTACATATTTTTTTTTACGGCAATATTGTCGTCTACATGGTTTGTTTCATTGCTGGCTTCTTGCTTAATGATTAGGAACGATTCTTTGGAAAGCAAATAATATGCCTTAAACCTTAAAATTGTAAAGAATAATATATAAATAATTGCGGGATTCATAAAGTGTCATAATATCGTATATCCTATAATAATAGCACGAAGAAATAAGACTGCTGTGAACAAGCCCCTGTAATATACTGGTGCTCTTTTGAATTTATAAGAAAAACAAGCAAAGCGCAAATACAGACTGTGAATAATACACGTAGCGATACATTATCTTCTAAGCATAACGTGAAAATATTTTTATTTTTCAAAAATTAATTTTTTATTTCATTCAATTTTAAAATACAGCACAAAAAAAATATCATTGAAAGTTTTATTATTAAAATACTTTTTTCTTGGCAAAACAAAAACACAAATTTTGAAACATTTTAAAATTTTAGAACATTATGACACTATAGCACACTTTGTGAATACCACGAATATTTAATAATTTAATTACATATTGCCATGCAGCTCTCTCTGTAGGAAACCAAAAGTAAATCTCGCAATTGCGGTGACCTTCATTTTGGTGAGTTCAGTCAAAGATGACAACAACTTCCATTGTCTGATGTCAAGAGTTGAGCACTGACGCGTGAATCCCACAAAACTCATGCGAGGGAACGCCGAGTCTATCGGTATACCTCCCAATCAGGCAATGACCCATGTGGACCATAGTAGTGCTATGGATGGCCATGCGATTTAAGCCATCAACGAGATTGAGCCTCGTCATAATACATCAACTCGGTCATCAGCAACGCAGTTCCCGACGATATCCCTGTGTTTCGGAACCCTTATGAGAATTACCTTTGAATGATCCAAGATTTTCGTGAGAAATATACGACATTCATGGACGATAATAGATGTCGAGGTGACGCTTGTAAGGTACTTGATTTCAGCCTGGCTATCTGAGTAAATCAGAAGATTTTCAGGGAAAACTCTACCACTCAACAAGCATTGCATATCCCTCAATATGGAAATGACTTCCGCCAGAAATACACAGTCTAATGCCAGAAGCCCCTATGTGTATAACAAAGCCCACTCTGTCAAGAGCATTTTAAGGAATCTCTGCTCCGTTAGGCCAGAAGTCTCTAGTGGATATTTCTAAGTCAAATATCCTGTTGAGGAAATTATGAGGAACCATGTAGTTGATAAGAATATATCTGCTATATCCGTGTCCATTGTCCATATTGGGCCAGTAGTTGAGTGCACGTGGCTTTACTGCCACCAGCTTAGGCCTCTGCTCAAAAGAAAATCGATAGGGCCAGTTACGTATAGCAAATAAGGCTTTGGTTGGAGTGTAGCAAAGTGCACTGGAGATCAGAAGAGCTGCCTACCTGCACACCCTGGCCATCAGTCTACAATAACGCTGAACGCTATAAAGACTTGAGCTCCCAAGTCTTGCCTACGGCCTTCTTACAGTCGTGAAGCACTATAGTCGCCTTCCCTATCCTATAAATGCACATTGTTGAAAGCCCCCTCCACTTCGAAGAATGCTGCCAGTGAAGAAAGTTTGCTTGCCAAAAAATGAAAATATTCTCAGACTTCTTTTATCCAAATAGAAATTAAAACAAGATTCGGACAATCAATTAAGAGATATTGTCTTGGTGTAGTGCTTAGATCGCAGGCATACAACACAAACGGCCCGGGTTCGAAACGAACCAGAGGACATGACAAAAAAAAAATTATCGCGGTTTCTAGTGATCAGGAGATAACGTCACATACTGGGGAAAAATTATAATGCTAAGTAAAGATCACCACCATCACTTAACAAGGATCTTCACGACTATACACAAGGCGAGCTACAGTAGATTAAACATCTACTTTGCTTGCTTTATGGAAAGCCAATATGCTACATAGAGGAGTTACGGAGAAACAAAAATTGAATCATCGAAAAATATTGTCATGTATTAACTTTATTATCTCTAAACGCCAACAAGAACCCAAAGCTTATTCCTGGTTTTAGTAAGAATCCTCAATCAATGTAGACTATAATTCTTACTATATACTGATTGCATAGTTTAGCGTAATGAATGGTGACATAGATTCAAAGATTATTTTTATGCAATTTTTAATTTTAAAAAGATTTTTACTTAAAAAGCAAAATTTTTTATTTCTTTTTACTCAAAATAAAAAACAATTTAATGTCTTACTGTTTAAAAACATGTGTAATTTTCATTTATGTTGTCGTAAAATTTTAATTTTTGTATCGCTGTTGTGTACTAATTTGTCAATATATTTTTTTGTAATTTTTTGTTTATTTTTTCTTAAATAATTGAAATAAAAATTAATTATACCGGCATTTAAAAAAACCTCTCAAACCACTTTAACCGCAGCGGTAGCATATTTATAATTTATGAATTCTGAACACGTTGAAAAAAATAATAAATAAATAAATAAAAAATTTAAATTTAAGTGTTTTACTACATATTGTATACTTTTTATTAATATTAAAGAGTTGTAATACAATATTATATGTAAGTATGTACATACATATGTACTATACATACTCATGTAGTTTCATAAAACAGTTTTTTTCTTTTAATTCAAATTCAAAATGTGTCAATTATTGTTAAACATGAGCATATTCTGTTGTAATATTTGTGTAGAGATATTCGTTTAATTGGTAATAAATTTACTTTTAATTTTATAGGTATTTTTGTTTTTGTTTTTTTTTTTTAAGATAAAGATAAAAATAAAGGCGTGTTTATTTTAAATTTCAGAAAAATATAATTTTTTTTATTCCCAACATTTGGCACAGCAATGAAAAATAACTTCATGCGACCCGCCGGCTGCCTAGACAGCAATTTTTTTTTAAGGCTTACAATACTTTAAGGCCCAAACGTTTTATAATTTGTATTAATATAGTTTAACAGCTACTTTGACTTTATTTATTAAACTTATCCCTTAACCCTCGTTATAAAATTCAAGTGATAACTGCCTTTAACCTGTAAAATTATCAGTACAATTGCCCACAATAACTTTGCTTTCGTCATTATTCGATTTTCAGTGGTTAAAATCAACAAACAAATTTATTTATTAATTTTTTTGTCAATAAATGATAAGATTTTTATAATCGTTGTACGAATATAGGCTGGTAGCGTTTAAGTAGTCGAATATTAATCAAAATAAGTGTTTGTAAGACAACAAAAAAAGATAAGGCCTGTACGCTCAAGTAGTCAAAAAAAAAAAACCCTAAAAAATTCTTGTTTAGGGCGTCAAAAGAACGTATAATATTTATTTGGTATCATTACACGGTGCGACAGGTATTTTTGCAAGTTATACTATTGAAAATTCGAAACACCTCCAAAATCTCGAGTTACGGGTAAAAAACCGGTTTTTCGGATCTTAATGGACTTATAAGCTTATAACTTAGCTACTTATTATCCGATTTTAAGTTTCTTTTCGGATTTGCAAAGAAGAGAAATTAACCTTTTAAACGATATATATGCCGTTTAAATAGCCTTGAAGAATCTGGGTGTATTCTCAAACAAACACATTTTTCATACAATGTTTTCACACTTTTTCAAATTTAGATACGTGTTTGCGCACTATTTTATATGGGAACCGTACTATTTATTTATTGATTAAGAATAAAATAATAAAATGAGACTAAAAATGAATTTAAAAATCCGTTAGAAATTGACGGAGTTATTGAATTTTTTATTAAAAAAAAAAATTTGCTTGAGAAATATACACGAATTTCGCAATGTTACTTAAATTATATATGTATGTATGTGTGTATGTATATTATTTAAAAGATCTATTTCTCTTCCTTACAAATCCGTTCGGTTAATATTTAGCTATGTTATCACCTTATAAGTGCATGAAATTAAAAAAACCGAATTTTAACCGTAACTCAAGATATTGAGGCTGTTTCGAAAATTTCAAAACAAATTCTTGTTGTACTCGACAGCGGCTATCAGAAAAATAGCGTCAGTTCCCAAATTTTTAACTTCATTCTATTTTGTAGCACCGTGTTATCGATTACATTTTAAAAAAAGAAGATAAATTCGTCAAGATAAATACATTCGAACAATAATTACGTTCCACATAAAAGCAAAAATTTTCTAGGACAAAAATTAATTTTCTAAATAAAATATGACAAAAAAAAAACAATTTTTAACCATAATTAACTGATATGAACTTATAAGAAATTTTCAAATAATAAAAAAATAAAATAGTCGCCAATGAGGCAGAGTCAAATCCAGGCCCATTCTACTGGCATTTAGAGAGTCCGTAAAATAGTGAAACCGTGTATAGGGATTAAGGCGATAACCAGTAGATTCCATCAGTATAAAATTTAGGATCACGGTAGCCCTCAGTGGAATACTTTTTCTCCATTGAATATATTCAGCCAACCAGGCAGAATCAAATTTATGCGCATTTTACCGGCGCTCAGAGAGTCCGTGAAATAGACAAACCATACGTGGTATGAGACCTTAATGGGTGACCAGTGGATTCCATCAGTAGATAATTTAGGATCCTCGGTGGAACACTTTTATCCTTTGAAAATATTCAACCTTGGCAAGTAAGCGGCCATGAGGCAGAGTCACGAATTACCTATTACTTACAATGGTAAAGTGTTATTGGATTTGTAATTTATAAACTCCAATCACAAATTATAAAATGTTAAGATTTTTGCAATTGGCATGCCTAAGCCTAATCTTGTATTTAAGTTCTCAAGATAAATGAGTTTTAAAAACGTTGGTAAACGGTTTTGGTGTGAAATACTGAAAAGATGTCGTCGCCCAATGTACTGTTAAGGCTTAAGAAAACAACACAAATACTTGTTATTTCAGAACTTAAGCTGGCCTTAAATTATCTTTTTCAATAATACTTCTGCTCCGAAATGTAATTTTTTATTATAACAAATTGTTGGTCTAATGGAGTGAGTTTGATCTGAACTGTTATACCGATAGTTCCAAAATGAATAACTGTGTCGGTGTTGGCGTTAATAAGCCCAACCGAGATTTGTCGATTCCGCTTGAGATCATGGCCATTGTCATATGTGTAGAGATCAACCTGGACAGTGGACACAAGATTAAGACCATTAATATATTCTCTGACAGCCAAGCTGCCTTAAGGGCACTTGGTTTTGAATCGTATGCCATCTAAATTGGTCAAATATTGCTACGATGCGTTGCAAACGCTTTTGCTTAGAAATAAAATTCAGTTGTTTTGGGATCCTGAACACTGTGGGATAGATGTTAATGCAACAGTGGATGCATTAGCTAGGAAAGGTTTCGTGGCACCCTATATTGGTTCGGAATCTTATTGTGCAGCACAGCTGCATACTATCCTAAATCTAATCAAAGATTGGGAAATATGCCAGATGCTTGGAATACTGGAATGCTTCGCTATTCAGTGCGTAATTTGATCAACGCTCTGAGGCTCTTAACTATGGCAAGCCGGACTTGAAACTCCTAATGGTATTTCCTGCAAGCCATTAAGGACTGAGAACACATCTAAAGAGGATGGCGATCAGAGATGAGAATGTTTATAGATTATGTTCACAAGCATCGCAGACAGCATAACACATATTGTGTATTGATAGGTTTAGGATGGAAATGTTTCCACCATTCCATACTGGATCTTCTTGTGTTCATTATGAAGGCAGCAAATCTGCTGAACAAACTATGGTACGAAAGGGCTAAAAGAGATCTCATGGCTTGCAGTGTCCTGCAAGGATATCTGGCCAGAATTATAATGATATGATAACAAAATATCATGAAATCGCATTAATAGTTCAAGTCAAGCCTTATTTCTTTTTTGGCTTATTAGCTATTTTCCAGAAATTACTTAAAATTTAATAAAATTTTTAAATTTTTTTATTTTTATTTTTTATTCATTTTTTTATTTTTTTGTTAAACATATTTGCTTTGATTTGAGTTTTCTTTTAATATTTCCTTTACATTTAATTACTTTTTTATGTTTTTTTTTAACTCATTTACAAAACTATTTGCAATAAAGTGAAAAACAAAAGCCTTTAAAAAGATTAAATAACAACAATTTCCTGTATAAGGAAAATAAAAACACGAAACTAGTGAAATATCTTTTGTATTGAAAAAACAATAAAATTAAATAATTAAAAAATAATATTTCCAATTTAAAGGCACGTTTATTTTATGCAATACTTTTTCAAATAGTACGTACGTTCAATTTTGTGTAAAATATAAAAATGAATTAATGAGATTTTCAAAATATAAAGAATAAATTAAAATTGTTTGTTCTCTTCTTTAATGGTAATAAAAAATTTAGAAAATCATGGAAGATTTTAGACAACATGTTTTGGACAGTCAGGTGAATACAGGTGAACGAACATCTGTTCTGAATGGAAATTTTATTGAAAAAAATAAAAACTTACGAAATCATAGAAGGTCAAGTCTAAATGATATTAACGCATTATGCTTCGAACTAGCCAAAACGTCGAATTTTTGGCGCTCACGCTACACTGTGCGACTTAGAGCTTAAAAGTGGTACGCCAAAGTCTGTGTACTAAAATATTTATGTTTAAATGTAAACAAACGTGTTTATTACCGAAATAATCAGTCTCATGATAACATGCGTATGTATGTATGTAAATGTGTAAGAGAGAGATTTTAAAAACTCCCTTGAGTTTCTCTTTTCCTTTCTTTTACCATATAAACAAAGAATATGAGTAGTTTCAACGGGTGCAAGAGGCAGAGAGGTGGCGACAAAGAGCTATAAAATTCTCTATTAAAAGCTATTTAATATTTAAAGTATGAATATTTTATTGTTTTAATTACATTGTGCATTAGGCGTAAATAAATGCATTTAATAACATTATCCTGGCATTTTAAGTAAGCACTTTACACACATACACTCACAAATAATCTTTTACTCTTATACATTATGCGAGTACACACATTGAGTATAAACTGAGTGAAACAGGAAAACAAATATTGTCTTATGCTACCTGCTCCCTTCCTCCCATTTCACGCTTTTCTTTTATATTGTTATTAATGCTGGTAATTCTTTTCTCGCCAGTTAAACAAAACAATACCAAACGGAAGAACGGGAGAGTGGGTTGGTGTTTAATGACTTACTCACTCTTTATAACTTTACATTACTTGCGCTAAGCATTTGTTTTGAATGTGTGAGTGTGGGTAAATGCTTAAGAGGTAAATATATACATACGTACGGCACAAAATATTCAAAAAAAAAAAATAAATAAATAATAAAAATGGAACAGAGTAAAATTGTAACGCTTTTATTGTTTGTTTGGCATGCTCTTTCAATATGGTTGGCGTTTTAAAATGTAAACATGCAACAATAACAAAAACAACACAACAGAGCATGATATAAAAGTGCAACCACAAAAAGAAACCCCCATTAAATACTCAACACCTGTTTGTAATGTAATAAAAAATATGCAACAACTACTACTACTACTGCTACAATTACAATAACGTTAGAACACTTTATCCCCCCACGCACATACACTAATAAACAATGCATATGCATAATGCATTTAGCACTTGACTATTGTTATACGATTGCACCTCTCACTCACTTTCTCCTGTTTTGTTTTCGCTCTTTTCTCTTGTTATTTTTAATATTAACAAATAGCAGTAATAACAAAAACAACAACAATAAAACAGTAGTATAACAATGGTGGTTAAGAGTATTAACATTGTTGTTACAATTTTTTATGTCAAGTAAATACCCATAAAAATCCTCATTTGTTATAAGGAGTGTTGAAAGGAAAATATTAAAGCTCAAGAAAGGTAGAGAGAGGTGGCGAGGAAGAAAGTGGTAGACAATGACTGTGTGCGTTAATGTAACAACACCCTTAAGTTAACAAATTGTTTAAACTCTTTTTGTTTTATTTACTCCTATGGGGGTGTATTGTTTTGTTAAATAACCGCAATAATAAAATCCCATAAAAAATAATTTGTTGCACAAGGAAATTACTGTACACTGAGACAAAAACAATAAGTATTTGATGCTTATGAATAACTTTAAAAGTATGCATATGTATACAACACTAGGGTTAAATTAAGATATTTTTGATACCTATGAAGAAAGAAATCAACGGACTTTTATTACAAATCGTTTGTTTTTGTTTCCTCTCCTGATAGCTCAAATATGTATATTCTTGTTAAAATTCCAATAAATCACGACTTTGGGTGTTCCTACCGAGAACTTAATTTTGGTACTACTGAAACAGGGAGTGCCAAGTATTTACGATTATGCCTAATAATTACTAGCTTACCTTTGTTATCTATATAAATAGTAACAGTAATATTAGCGAATATATTTTTTTGTAATCTCTCCTAACTTTGTTCATAACTTTTTCTTTTAAAAAAATTATAAATTTCCCCTAAAGTGAAATCTTTAAGGAAGAAGAAACCTGGACAAAAAATTTATTACTCCCCGTGCGAAACATTCTCTCGTGATACAAAATTTATTTTTCTTTTTTCTTCACTCAAATAATTTTTATTGCTCCGTGTTGTGTGCCTTCCCACTCTCCAAGAGCTAAAGGCTTTAATTTGGACTTTAAGGATAAACAGGAAATGTTTTATTACGCGTTGCACAGTAATTTCTATAACTACACATTTTGTTTTGTTTCTTGTTTTTTGTTTTAATGTTTGCAACGTTGTTGCACGTGTTTTATTAATGAGAAATAAGAAGTAATAGCGCCAAAGAGAGTATTTATGACCTTTTACTTCATTTCACACTTTCGCATTTGTATTCACGGCGCCATTCTCCACTTTTATTTTTTATTTTAAGTCAAAAGGCGAAATAATAAAAATGAAGAAAAAATGTGTGAAATTCTTGCGTCATTGAAATACAGAAGATTGTAACAGTGCATGGAAGTAAAAAAAATCTTGAAAAATGAACGATTTTTTTAAAATGAAAATGGTTTTTAAATAATATTTTGTAACGCAAATTTTAAAATAGAACTTTTGAAAGCAGTCAAATTATTTGATTTCGAATTGTTTCATACTTATATGACGATTTTTGAATTCGAATTTTGAAAAGGATTTCATTTGGAACATAATTTAAGTCCAACGCGTCACCTAAAGGCAAATAATGTAAATGGCATCGCGATCATCGCAAAAAAACTATGAAAATAACTTAACTTTGCCTCCTAAGACACATGATTTGATTGTATCGGGTGGGCCATTTAAAAGTTAAAATTTAAAAATAATTAATATTTTTGTTGTGAAGTACAATTGTTACGTTTAGAAATGATATATTATTTCATTCATATGTACTCCATTCGATTGGACCAATTTTCGTGAACTTTTTCGAGTGTATGGGATCGAATCTCGGCAATGGCATTACGAATGTTGGCCTTCAAATGTTCAATTGTCTCTGGTTAGTCGGTATAACACTTGCCACAGAAAATAGTCCAACGTTGTCAAATCGCAGCATGTTGGCGGCCAACTGACATCACCATTTCGGCTAATTAAATGGCCATCAAACGTTTGACACAATAAATCGAATGTGGCATGAGATGTGTGGCAAGTTGTACTATCCTGTTGAAACCAAACATCGTTCACATCAATACCATGAAGAGCAGGCACACAAAAATCGGTCATGGTGCGATAGGTATCTCCATTGACCGTAATAGTTGCGCCGTCCTCATTTTCAAGGAAATATGGGCCAATGATGCCCCCGACATCATCGTTCAGTTTCGTGTTGACCCTTCTGCGGCGTCATATCAAGATCTTTTCGCAAAATTCGATGTAAACTGGTGTGTGAAATGTAAAAATTCTTGAGAACGATGACGAGTTTATGTTGATGGACTCTTACGTACTCTCTCAGCCACAGCTTCGATATTTTCAGTTGTACGCACTGTACGAGCAGTCTTACGTCTTGGTACATCAACAATTAAACCAGTTTCAAGAACTTTAGCAATAAACTTCCGTATACCGAGCACTGTTGGTCTTTCTCTGCGACCAAATTTTGTACAACATTTTTGTGCAATTTCCGACCAATTTTCTTTGTTTTGGAAATAAATTTCCAATAAAACCCAGCGTTGCTCAGGCGTAAATCGATTCATTTCGTTCAGTGGAGATAATATACTAAATTTTGTGACAGAATAGAATGATATAAGTATTGCCAGATTCGAAATAATTGCTGGTTCAAATTTAAACTGATAGATGGCCCACCGAATACTTTGGTGTCTAATATACTGTGGGGTAGATCTAGCGCAAAAACTTGTCCACAACCCGCTTAAATATCACCGAATTCTCTTTTAAAGTTCTTACATGGTAGCGATTATATAGTATTATCGCGCGGATACCTTTTTCGTATATAAATGTTATTGCAAAATGTTATGTATCACTTCGGATAAAGTGGCTCCAGCCTCAGCCACTTATCGCATATTTACTTATTTAAAAAAATATTTTTTAATCAACACATGCAATTAATAAGTGGTAGTTAGGACACCCTTCTACCAACCAAGAGGACCTCGGTTTAATCCCATCTGAAAAAGAAAAAAATTTTCTACAGCGGCATTACCTCCTAATCATAATTAATCAGCAAAAAGTTCAATTGAACACAGCTCCCACTTACTGGATTACTGTCGAATTTCGAGCAGCACGCCGCTATAGGTTTCTTTATTATATGCTGTTATATGTTATATTATATTATTACATGTAACTAACCTAGTAAGTGGGAGCTGTGCTTCATCGAACTTCTTTGTGATAGAAGTACAATATATCACAGACAAAAATGCTGTGTGAGTGTAGATGTTAGAGACGAACAAAATTTCAGAATATTCATAAAATTTGTTATATTATTCTGTAATTTCTCAAGTACTAAAAATTTATAAAAGTCTTCTACAACATCCTCTCGCAACTTTTTTTTCTTATAATTTCCATTTATAAGGCAAAAAAAAAAAAAACCAACATCAAGTTTCTAGCAAATGAAAATATAATTTTCACTTTAAAAACAAAAAAAAAAAAAAACATTCCTTTTAGAAAACCTTTCTCGGCACTGTAAATAAATGAAAATAAAAATAAAAACCGAACAACCAACTCCATTTTCTTCGACGTTTTAATATTTCAAAGTCTTCAGGTCTTGAAGTTGTTTATAAAGCCATTACCACCAGCACTCTGTGTTTCATTAAGTTTTTCCTTTTTCATTTTTTATTTCTTATTTTGCCTTCATTCAAATCAAAAGCATACATTTGGAATTCTTATGCTAAAATGTTACCTTAACCCAGTTTCACTTGGTTTTCTTGAAATATTTTCTTTTGCCTTCCACTTATATAGGCCTCTACCGTTGGCTGGTGTCGGTGCACAAATACCTTGAAGAACTTGTTAGCTGTTTGGGTTCGTAGAATTGAAATTGAAATGTTTCATTTTGCAACGATACACTCACTACAATCGTTTGGTAGGTGGTGCCCAAAGAAATAATGAAAAAAAAGAAAGAATGAAAAATTCATTTTAGATGGTCATCATGAGGATGACGTTGGTAGCAAAACAAATTCCTTTAAAGGGGAGAAATACTAAAATGGCAATATAAGAAACAGGAGTTTAGCAACAGGAGCCGACTTGGCATATAATAGTAAAAAACAAATTGTTTTCTAATACGGGTACACGCAACAATATTAACTCTTACGGTACAACAACTTCAAAAGCAAATGATTTGCTATTGCCGAGGCAATTATTGAAAATTTTAAAAAACTTTACAAGTATTTTGCTGTCACATAGAGAGCGAGAGAGAGTTAAACAATATATTTCTGTACACATCAACAGACTCAAGGATCTTTTAATTTTAAATTTCGGAACTTTTTGTCTACAAAACTGCTCAAACGTAGAATAGAATGTCCGGGAGTATTAAAAAACTTGCTTGCAAAATATCAAATTTTGACGCACTTTATTATAGAAAGTTACACCTCGCCCTTCGTTCAGCGTATATGTTTCAACCGACAATTCGGTTGTACAAAATCACATGTCGAGTAAAGACATCATTTGTAAATCTCTGATTAATCTCTGATTAATTAAAGAAAAAATATCACAAAATTTGCTAATCCAAGTTTGATCCCAATGTTAACAAAATTTTTTTTTCACTTTTTGATCGTCAAACTAAGAGCACTTAGACCAGAGGCTACCGATTCCTACATTGCTCTGGCGTTCTAAGTTTAAACACTAAATAGATTCGAGAGTGTTTAGAGATACGGTCAAATGGAGGTAAACTCTATAAAATAGTGGTTATGCCTTTTTCGTAAAATATTTTCCTCAATGAGACCGTACCTTAAGAAAACTGGTGATTCAGAAGAAATATGGAAATGATTTCAAAGCAGCAAAGTATCAAAATGTCTCGAAATGTCTCGAAATCAACAAGACTACGTTCTTTAGTCTGAATTTTTCGCCATATAATATTGAACAGCAATCTCTACTTAATAAGTGTATACAAGATTATTGAGTGGCATGATTTAGTCGTTAGAACACACACATTACAACACAAGCAGCCCAGGTTCAAGCCCCAACAGAGGACATAACGCAAAAAAAAAATTAATACGGCTACTAGTGATTAGTAAAGAGACTTTCACTTCCCTCTAGACAACTCCATCTAAGGAAGATAATAATGAAATAAAGCGATGATGAGAAAAATGAGACGAATGATCAGGAAAAAAGCGTCACCTACAAAAAGCGTTTCCTACTGGGAAAAAAGAATTACATTGCTAAGTAAAGATCAACACCACTACTTAGCAAAGATCTTCACCACTTCACAATCATATAGAGGGGAGCTACAGTGCATTAATCATCTACTTAGCTTTAAAAACAAAGCAATGAATGCTTTGTGAAAAGCCAATATGCCTCGTAGAGGAGTGACGGAAAAAAAAGATCCCTGGAAAGTATACACAGCACATCGAATATTGTTATCAAACTACAGGTGCCGCTAGAGCAGATAGTAAGACTATCGCACAGACCGCCCAGAATACATGTAAGGAAACTCATACGGGTTATAGCTGACAAGATAAACAAAATACAATAGAAGATACCATATTACTTCAGCAGAGGAAGATAAGTCTACTAAACTAGTTCTCTATTATTGCCTGGTATTTAAAGACTTAAAGCTGATCTTGTTTCGTCGAAAAAGCTTTTTACGATTAGATCAGTCTTGCGACAGGCGATAAAGATATGATACACCTGGGTGGCTAAAGAAAAGTGGACCAGAAATATAAATATGAAATAAGATATGACTTTGGCATAACAGTAACATGACTTTGGTATGACAGCGGACTTACTCATGGAAACCAACAATTTTAGTCGTTCTTTTCTTTAGACACTCTTAGAGGGCGCTAAATAAAATCCAGTTTTAATTTTCAAATTACAGTCTACTTCCGTTAAATTGTCAACACATAACGCATAGATGTCATAATTATAGTCATTGTCATCATCAACATCATCAGCGACGATAACTTCTACAACACTGTGAAGATGGGTTCTTTACACTCCACCAGCCATTTGAACTCGCCTTACGATGAGGGCCTACTTACAAAACTGATAATTCGTTTCTGGTAGCATTTTTAGAAACATACATACATACTCGTATGTGTGCGTGTTGTATACTATATGGGTCTGGATACTTTTTTTTCTTCCTCAGCTTTTTCTTTTGAAATATCTAACGATTATTTCAAAATCTCTAAGGTATGTTAGAAATTCTGTATATAGGGAATAGCAAGGGGGCCTTACAATATCATGTCAGCCTCTTAACGTTTATTGAACGAGAGAAAAATTGTAAAGAAGATTAGAGAAGAGTAGAAGAAGTGAAGATAGCGTTTTTGCTACGTGTCAATATTGCAAATTTTTTGCTAAAGAAAAACTCCCGTAAACGTATTGAATGGATATTATTCTGTATAAGCAACGCAAAAAAAAGTAAAAAAAAAAACGTTGAAGAGAATTAAAGAAGAAATGAAATCGAGTTGTACAACAAATGCAATCGATTGATTTCAATACATGAATGGGAAGACAGCGGTAACAACAAAAACGTAATAAATGAAAAAAATAGAAAAAAGAAAAAGTTCACTTGGAAAAAAATGCGAAAAGATGATTATTATCCACTTTTTTCTTGTAGTTTTTTTCCACTTCTCCTCTTCATTCAATTCTTTTTTAAATTTATTTCGAAAGAGGATTTCTTCCCTCTCTCCCTCTCCCTCTCCCTCATATCACACTATCCTAACAAAAGACATTTGAAAACTAATGAGGGAACGAATACTTTACGTTCTTGTTTTTTTTTAATTTTTTTCACATTTTTTTACGTTGACTATCTATCGTGTTTTCGTGTTGCACGTTTGTTCCCCTTTAGGGAATTTAATGAAATTTTATATTTTAATTAATTATAAAATATTTACAAAAAAAGAAAGTAAGTTGTCAATGCCAGAGAGAGAAATGTCAGTAATTGCTTAAGAATAAAATATTTTTTAAATACATACATACATACTAATATATATTAATTTTATTTCAGATACACAAGTATATCAAAAAATTTAATTAAAAAAAATATTTATGTGAGAAAATCCTGGCGTTTTCTTCTCTAAAAAAAATGTTGCATTTTGTTGCCCTTACTTTTTTGTGTAAATTTTTTTTTAAAATTTATTATAATGAAAGTGTGCTATGTTCACCTCTAAAACTATTGTCTTTAAAAATCTGTGATATTTCTTAATTTTTGACGACGTTTTATGGCAAAGAACAAACCAAGTGCAACATTTTTTGTCAGAAAAAAAAAACGCCATAAGAAAGTGTTAAGTCTAGAACGTATAGCCTCTAATCGAAATAACAACAACTTTTAAATTTAAAAATGTGAATTGCTCCCTCACAACCCACAAGTATTAGACTTGCTCAATCAACTACAACAACATCTTATCTTCAGTCACAATACTTTTTATGTTTCACCAGCTTTCCAGGGTTAGTCTCTGGCCATTATTTCTTTTTTTTCAGGCATTACTCCCCTTGGGAGCGTATGGCTTCCACAACGCATCTACATCTAACACGTTTTACGGCTGTTGACTTTGCCTCCTCCCATGTTAGGTTGTTCTGCTCAGTTCTTAGACAATTGTGCGTTTCCAGGTGTTTTTGGTCTATCTGGACTTTTTCGGATGGTGTGAGCGATCCATTCCCATTTTCTTTTGTCTGTTTCAGTATCGGTTCATCATTAGTCATGCTCCACAGTTCTGAGTTAATTATGGTGTTAGGCCCGAACGTTCTGCATATGATTCTGAGGCTTCTTCATACTGACTGCAGTCAACCAAATTCCGCTCTCGCTTTATTCAGCCTTTTATCTACGTCTGTTTCTGCGCCAATGTTTGTAGTCATTGTACTTCCCAGATAGCAAAAGCTATCTACATACTCGACTGGTTGACCCTGTAGCATGAAGTTTTCCGTGCTCGTATTGTTTATTCTCATGGCCTTGGTTTTCTTGGTATTTATCTCAATTTCAACATTACGAGCCAATCTTTGCAGGTCCTCCAGTTTCGACTGCATATTGGATATCTAATGCGAGAGTAGACAAATGTCATCTGCATAGTCCAAGTCTTCGAGTTGGCATGAGAGACTCCATGTTATCCCTTTTGCTTTTGAACAGATTTTGCTTATTATGCCATCCAGCACGATGGTGAATAGTTGAGACCATATGGCAATACAATGTTTGGTTCTACGACAAAACAGGGCGTAGTTTAAAGTAATAGTAGTAGTATGCTTTGCTACTCAACTTGTTATTACCATTTGATTTGAGTAACGCATACCAGTTGATTGAAACCTCAGTATCTTATGACCTGTACACAAAAAAAAAGACAAAACGTTGCAAATATCTTGACATTTATAGAAAAAATCATCATTCTGAAAAGAAAAAAAAGATGGCTCTATAATGTAATATCTCTGGTAATAATTATTACATCAGTCAACAATACAGCATATTTAAAAGGTCCTTGATAAAGGGCGATGAAAATATCATGCGAATAATAGACGAAGCAAGGTGAAGCTACGCAGATGGTGTCAAAGCTAGGATTGACATATAAACAGGTTATGCTGCAAGTCTGGTAGGATTTGAAGGCGACTGTTTATAAAAAACTTTTACAACTTGGTCATACGATTAATTTTAATCTCTACCGTTAACAATTAGCAAGACTGATGGATTGTGATTAAAATTTATTAACAGAGAAGGTGTTGCGTTTCATCATGACAACGCCAGACCACACACATCTTTGATGAACTGGCAAAATCTGAAGAAGCCACCTTATAGACCGGACAATGCCTTTTTATTTGTTTCCATCCATCCGGCACAGTATTAACGATGTAAATTTGAATTCCATAAGCCTTCAAAATGCAATTAGATCAGTATTTCCATCAAGAGTTCTACATTGATCAAAACTTATTTTACCCAAAATAAAAAAAAAAATGGTGAAAAGTCATCGATCAAAAAATCACGTATTTGGTTTAATAAAACTTGTATCTTATAAATACAAGAAAAAGTTGTTTAATTTTTGCCCAACTGCGTAAACGCATAATATCTAACACCTAACACCTGTTATAAATATTTCATTATAAATTTTTTAAATTAAACTAGAAAACAAATACAGTAAACTCAGTATAATGGAGACACTCGTTTTCATCAATATTCGAAAACATCTACCTTTTTCTTCTAACATTGTCTACTCTAAAACGTGAACCAAGCCAAACAAAATTTAACATCAGTTACAGTTAAAATACATACATAAGTGCGTACATAGATTTATTCTACGATATAAGCTCGGAATTTGGGGGATTCCCCTTATAACTGCTATAAAAATGTTATTACATATGTATTGTTGCTTTTCTCTGTTCGGTTGAAATTTTGTTTTCATTGAAAGCATTCTTTGTTTCTATGGATTTATGTTGGTTTGGTTTTAACTTATAAATAATAGAAACGCTTTAAACTGCACTATCGATATACACTCATACCTCATTATACGACGTAGATCGGTTCTGGAAATGTAGGGCGTAAATCGAAATGCCGCAAAACGAGTTGCTTTTGCTTGACTTACATTCTTTCTTTAACAAAAGTGAATTCCCGCTATATGCCGTAAACAGAGAGGCCGTATAAAGTGGTATGAGTGTATTTTTAATGTTAAATTTCAACATTTATAAACGTCACCAATCTTATAAACGTCAACACCCGCGGTTTTAATTAGTTGCCGTTATCCCGAGTGCACTGAATCCTTAAAACACTTTATAACATTAATTCACTAAAATGTTTAAAACTTTTAATAAAATCTTGCATATGGAAAACTTAAAAAAATATGATTTAAAAAATGTTGACAAATCATATTTTTTTTTTTTATTCTTGACAACCTGTAAAAATGCTTGTAAATCAAGCGAATCATGGCCCTCTAGTAACACCAGCGCAAATACAAAATTTTATCGAGCGTTATGTGTAAATGATTGAGGAGCAAAGTAAAGTAGTCAGTACAGCTTAAGTCCTAGTCAAATCATTGAAAATATGCAGGACAAATCAGCTCATATCCTCTATTCGTTGATTACAAGATGGATGTTAATTGTCCAGCTGGCGAAGTATGCCAAATCATTCGTTAAATTAAATACAAAGCAGGGTTTCAGACAGGGTAATAGCTTATAGTTTGGTCTTTTCAATAAGTTATTAGAAAAAACCTTGCGCGTTGCAGCACTATGGCGTAAATGACGTCTTTAGACGTTCATTACATATGCTTGCAGATTCACACGACATCTACTCGTATAACAGTCATATGGTGTGCTTAGTATTTAAAACAATCAAACCTGAACTGTGTTTTTAGAAGCAGTCATCGGTTTCAAACTAAACGCCAACATGTTAACATAACAGACACAAATTATAAGAAGAACACTTGCTTGAACATATTTCTTAGAACAAACCACGTATAACTACTTCACTGATAAACAGCAATGTTTTACTGTCTACATTTTAATGTTTTTCTTCAAAAAAATTAACACAAAAAATAAATCTTTTAAGTTTTCAATTAATTTTTTCAGAGGAATGAAAAGAAGAAAAAAAATCACTTTTTCTATGTCAACGGTTTTAGAACATTTTTAAGCGTCTTTTGTGAATTTGATGTGCTCAAACTCATCAATTCAATTTAATTTTTTTTATTCAAATTATGGTATAAAATAATAAGAATAATTGTATAATTTATTTATTAAGATTTTAACAAGCATTTATCGTCAACATCAACAGCAACATCAACGTCATTATTTTTTATTTTTCTAGATTTCTTTTGATTTTTATTCTGAAAAAGACAAAAACGTCACAAATGTTGGAGCTTAGTAATATGTACTACTACTAGTAGTACAAAGTAGTAGCAGTAGTAGTAGTACTAGTAGTAGCAGTAGTAGCAGCAATTTTTAATAATTTGATTTGATATTTTTTCAAACCAAGCATTAGTGATGGCAGGCAGCAACTGTATTCCATGCAAATTTGTTTTTGTTTTTTGTTTTAAACATTTGTGCAATTGCTGCGTAAGTGGCGCCAATTATGAAATTGATTGATTGTTACTGTTGTTGCAGCTGTTTTCTAATCTCTACTTGATTGTTGAAAATCATGATGTTTTGTTCTTGCTTTTTTTAGAAATTCTGTGATTTATTAGCTCAAGTTGTTTAGAGAGATTGAAAGTTGTTTTATATCCAACCTATGTGTGTAGCGTACGAGTAAGTTTGTATATCATGATTGGCCACAAATGGATTAGTTAATTTGATGCAGGCGGGGTGTAGTTATTAAGCAATTATTCATAAGGTAAATTGAAGTTGATAATAAAATTTGTATTGCTTTGCGTAATTAATTAATGGAAATGGGGAAATTAAAATAAAAGTACGAACAAAAATGTGTTTACAAAAAAAAAAAAAAATAAATAAATTCTAGGCCGGGATAATTTTAACAGCTTTTTTCATTTAGATTAGCTCGCAACGGTCAATATGGATAAGGTCTACGTTTTCGTTAAATCAAAGTGTTTGTTAAAGGAAAGTAATCAGCAGAAATAGGAAACGGAGTCTACTCACTGTACTTAAACTATACCGTCGACGGCTGCCAATAGTATCTTACCTATGCAATATCGTAATCTACTGCTTTCCTCCCGGTAGATCCAGAAGGCTGTTATTGCTCAACAAGAGCGAACTTAGAGTATTAACGGTTCTATTAGGGAATATTAAGGATAATCGGTGGAGATTCTGTTCCAATTATACCGAGACATCTGAGCACATACTTTGCGAGTGCCCTGCTATTTTGGACCAAATGAAATTCCGGTAAAAAGCTATGGAAACTCCAAATATGGCATTTCTTCTATCGGTTTGATGTAGCCGCACAAAGTTCACCCTCAACACAACAACATAATTCATAAAAGGAAAGAAAAATACTTTGAAGGCCTGACTAGAGATTTAATTCTTGTACAACAGGTATAGCGAATTTACGTGAGACCCTTTAAAGAGCATACATAGCATATACATTAATTACGGATCCTAAAAAACAAATCAAAAATCATTGAGATAAACATCAACAGGATGGTATCATTTACCATACATTTTACTTAAAATTCGATTAAAGACATATCGTTTGACATATTGTTGTTTCGCCTAATTGAGATTTTTCTTGGCCTTGTGCAGTGGAAATGGGGAAGTTGTGTAGTAAGTAATGAGTAGAGAGTTATTCGAAACAATGATTTTTATTTGAAAATGTTTGAAAGCGTTTTTGGTTTTTGAAATATAAGCAGAGAACTTACAAATTTTTGTGAGAGATTTAACACTCAATTAAGGGAATGAGTGTTAGCAACCCTTGCAGGTAGAAAGACTTGAAACGCTGGCGACGTTACAACACTTCAGCACTTGAAAGTCCACTATAACTAACGTTGTTATTAAAATAAAGAGCTGTAGCTCTTAAAAAAGTGATTACAATTCAGACTGACGGGATGCGCTATGTAACAGCAGCAAAGAAGTTGTTGTTGTGTTTTTTTAATAATTTTATGATGCTCTTATAGAAACACTATTTTAATTAAAAGTAATTACATTTATAAGTAAGGGTCACCACCACCATTTAGCAAGGATCTTCACCACTACAAACTATCATATGGAGGCGAGCTACAGTAGATTGATTAATGGATGCTTTATGGAAAGCCAATATGCTCCTTAGAAGAGTGACGGGAAAAAGAAAATCATATTTATTAGATTAAAAAACGAATATATTTATATTTGTATTAAAAAACGAATATATGTACAGTATGTGACGAAACATATGCACGAGCCCGTACTTACTTTCATATATATTCATAACTTAGAAAAGCTCATTCGAACTTTAATTAAATTTATTAATTTATAACGATAATATACTCCTTTAAGACAGTGAATTAGTATTATGTCGAAGTGAAAGAAGACCATTTACTACTGCAAGCAACAGATTGATGAGAATTGAATTTAAAGTGCAAGTAAATTTAGGTATACGAGTACTTTTAATAAAAGACCGTACTCTTCTCTGATAAAAGTAAGTTTAATATGAAACGTTCTTATGGATTTAGCCTGTTAAGCTAAATAAAACGAACAACGCCTTAATCTTCGGTATACAAAAGACATGGTAAAACCTAAAGGTGTGTTTTAGTTTAGGAATGCAATTCTGGCCATGAAATTAGGCCAATACACAAAATAAAGGGTGTAATAGATCGATTCGTCTGTAAGGATATCCTGGAATGCATACTGATACCGCATGCACAGAAGAAAATGCAACTTTTTATTTTAGCTAAAATCTCCTTAGTATATACATATAGGGTCCGTTATCTAACATTTTTTTTTCAACTAATGCTTATTTCGTGAATAGTAACACTTAGCTCATGTCTGATTTGACAGATAATTAGTTTTATCCTTCCGCTGAACGAATATGGTTGTGTATACGCTCGAACAACGCTGGGAAATATTGCGTCATTACTTTGAAAATCATGGTAATGTTGCAGAATGTGTGCGAAGTGTTCAGATGAAGCTCATTTTGATCTTGGTGGGTATGTAAACAAGCAAAATTATCGCATTTGGGGCACAGAAAACCCGCACGCATACATTGAAAAGCCGATACACCCAAGACGAGTCACTGTTTGGTGCGGATTTTGGTCCAGGGGCATAATTGGGCAATTTTTCTTCGAAAATGAGCAGGGAGTGGCCGTTATAGTCAATGGCGATCGTTATCGGGCCATGTTGAACGAATTTTTGTTCATAAAAATTGAAGAGGAGGATAACAACATTTGGTTTCAACAGGACGGCGCTACGTGCCACACAGCCGAAGCTATACTCGATGTTTTGCGCCATGTTTTTGAAGATCGCATTATCAGCCGCAGAGGTGATGTCGTTTGGCTACCTCGGAGCTGCGATTTGACACCGTTGGACTATTATTTGTGGAGTGCCGTCAAAGATAAGTGTTACGCCAAAAAGCCAGAGACAATTGACGCCATTGGTGAAATACAGCTGCACACAATCGATAATGTGCTTAAAAATTGGACCGATTGTGTAGACTACCGAGGCAGCCATTTGAATGAAATTATTTTCCATTATTAACCGGAAGGATTGTACTTTCAAATAAAAAAAGAAATTTGAGAAAATATTCAGTAGTTTTTTTATAGCATTTTCAAAAAATTTTTGGCAGACCCTTTATTTACAAGAGCTCGTGGATATACATATATTTAGACAAATCAGCGTACTTGAACTTTTTATCAAGACTTGATTGGAGATATAATCCAAAATGCACATATAAATGGGTGAAAAGTGCTTTGTAAGCAAACAAATCAACATTTTGTTTTGAAATGTCTAGTACAATCGCCAGATCTCAATCCCCCACAAAATCTATGGGATATTGTAGACCTCAAAATAAACCGCGATAATCGCAGAAATAATGACGAACATTATTAACAAGTAGAAATTGCATTGAATGAAATTTCTGGTGAAACAGTATCGAATCTAATCGAGTCCATAACGTGAATATAAAAAAAATGGCCAGGCAACTAAATATTAGTAAAATTAATATTTTAAGCGAATTTATTGAAGACGTGCTTATGTTTGCCATATGTTTTGTATGTTCATTCAACATATAAAATGATTTGTTGCAACTTAAATAGAAATTTTCATTGCTTTGTGCTATTTTTTATTTTTTAATGAATTTAGATGATTAACTTTATACATAAATAAAATAATTTAAGATCCAAAAGTGTTTGCTTTTGGTATTGAGACATATTGTATTCACCAGAAGTTCGTGCTCACTGTTTTGTCGATCACTGTATATTTCTATATAAACTATTATCTTATTTACACATGTATAAGTATGTATATGTACTTTGAACACAACACTCGCTCATTTTTATCCGTAATCTTATTAAACCATTTTACATATATACATACATAGTTGGATTGGTTTTATAAAAATGTTTTTTTAATTTTTTCTTTTAAAGGGTAAAAGTAACATTTTGTGGTAAACTTGTGATTGCATATGATGTTTAATTATTATTTATTATATTTTCTGATTTTTGTGTTTCTTTCTCTTGTTATTGTTTTGATATAAAATCTTAAGAATTAATTTCATATCCGTAATGTTTGAAAATATTTTTACTTCTCCGAATGTGTCACAATTGTATTATTTTGTAACACATGCTGTCATTTACAGAACAATTATTATTCAAAAGAATTTACAAGCAATAGTCTGAGAGTAATAATTAAAGAAGAAAATACAATAATCGCATTGTGAAAGATTTTAAATTTAAAAATGTAAGGCAGTTCGTAATCAAATATATATGAACTTGCTCTACACTATGTAATGAATTTTTGTTCAAAAAAAATTTTTTTATGAATTACAACGAGGGTTGGCTACCCACTGGGTAACCCAATTAAACCCACACGAGTTTTATTATTTGATGGTTTTCCTAGTTTATTTACAACAAAAATAATTAAAATTTGCGTATTGGGAGTACACATTATTACGGTCCATTTTCTTAGCTTAAAAAAGATAATGAATTAACAAATTTATCAAATCACAAATTTATCAAATCGTTTCTCCACCGCGAAATCAATGTCCGAGTCCCGTTTTAGAAAAACATTTCGTCTTTTGAGGTGATCCCACTTTGAAGCCGATTTTATATTTCTTCAAAAGATGTGATTCGGTGACATGCTCTAACAGTCAGGAGGTTCTAACAATTGCTTGACAACTTTACCGAAGTGAGGCCGAGCTTTGTCATGCAAAAGAATAACTTAATCATGTCTGTCTTTATATTCCAAACGAATTCTGCGGCGATTACCGAGATTTAGTTCACAATGCCGCCTTGATCCAACTAAGAGTGCAAAATTGCATTATGAATACTAAGACAACGTAATTGTGCTAACAAACAAAAAATATTATCGAATGGAACGAAATTTGAAAGCAGTTATAAAACCCAATAAAACCAAAAAAGAAACCATCAACAAATCCGGTTGGGTTTTTTAAGAAACCCCGGGTTTTTGCCAAATTTGATTACAACATGGTAATTGCAACCAACTATGAAATTACTATGAAATTAGTAAGCGATAATAACTAATCTAAAAACATAATTGATGAAGTTTAATTACAAATTACAGGCTATGGGTGAAATGTAATTGAATTCAATTTAAAACGTTCTTAGTGAATTACATAGTATGTGTAAGAGGTAATTGAAAAATGCTAATTACCACTTACAAAAGTAAGTCAATTATTTAAATAAAAACAATTACTTGAAATTGATAAGATATAATTATAAAAATAAATTGTAATTGTAAATGGCAATTACAAATTACAAACTGTAATTGAATTCATAATTATCAGAGTTCAATTAGAATTATTTCAGGAGTCGAACTAACTACGAGGCAAAGGAGTAAGAGAAGAAGATAAATGTTTACCACCTCTTGTTTGCTTATACTTTCGATGTGGTCTATTGATTGAATACTATAAAAAACTGCCTTCGTACTTTGAACAGAGACTTAATTCCAGCGATTGCAGTCGGTAAGTCCGTGAGTACAAGTGAAAGCCATGGTTTCAACTTTTAAACGATGTGTAATTTGGATTACAAATAAAGCTTTCAATTACAAAGCAGAGGTTTAAATTATCTTCGAAAAAAACTGAGCGAAGTGCGTAAGCTCCAACTAAATCCCTTATGAAATGGGCTTCGTTAGAAGACTTTAAAAGCGTCTTTACTACCTGCACTTCTAACCTAATACAGTGGTGGTATAGAAAATTTTCACTTTTTCACAATGGAAACAGATATTGTGTAGGATAAGAAATTTTATTTTCGAAAATTTCTCTCTCTTCCTCTCTCTCTCTCTCTCTCTCTCTTTCTCTCTCTCCCTTATCTAAAATAAAAAAGTTATGCACAGTTTTGGATTTCAAATAATAAACTAAGAATCAAGAAAATAATTCAAAAACTTTTAAATTTTATCAAATCTATACAGATTTATGAAAATTCATTAAAACTGGAAAAAGTAATCGGCAGTATGAAAAGTAACCACATAAATCACAGTTTTTTTTCTTTTGGTTTAGTTTTTTTAATCGTTTCCACTAAAACGTAACAAAACTTTGTATTTATTTGAACATAGTTTTTATAAATGGAAAAACTTGTTTTAATCCTTGTTGTTTTTGTTGTCGTTTTTTTTCGTGTTTGTCTCGAGCAAATAAATTGACACAAAATTTATTAATTACGCACAAACAAAAACAACAATTTTTGTCTTTATTTATGAACTTGCCATACGTTGTAAGCAAACTTTTATCGTGTGGCAAGTTATCGTCAGACGTACAAAGCACGATAATGACGACACCGACGACAAGTTGCCACTACAGTAATGGCTTTGCAGAAGACGTTGGCTAAGGAGGGGAACAACAAACAATTTTAATAAAGTCTTGTTAACTGTCTGGCTAGTATTTAAGCCATATACGAAATCATAATAAATGTTTTCATGAATTCATACACTTTTTCACTAAAACTGACAACACTGTTCCGTAGAAGGAGTAATGTTTTCAGATAGTAACGTCTGTTTACAACTATATCGTACATCTCCAAAAATTAGATGGATTGTGTTCTTTGAATTGGTTAAACTTTAAATAAATTAACTGTAATTTGATGGTGCGAGAGCAGTTTTAAATTCCGCAACACTTTGTATTTGCAGTACAGCACATTGTCATTTGAATGCAATACCACTTCTGTTATCTATTGCTAAACTACTGTCGAATTTTGAAACATCATCATCGTTAATGAAAATAAGGAAATCTGAGTTTCTTAAGCCGATTAAAGTTAATGTCAAGAAAAAGTATGATAAAACTAAAGGAACTTCGCACGATCATATCCAATGGTTCAAAACTACCATAAAGGTTCAAGGCAACTGCCTTTATAGGTTATATTACTTTCAACATATCTGGCTTTCATTAAAATGTAAAATTTATGTTCTAGGAATTTTTTTATAACTTTTTGGAAATAAAAGAAAAAAATGTCCACTAATTTTTCAAGAAAACATTATTCGCTAATTTTGGTCAAAGTTAGGTACCTGCATTTAATTTTGAATAAAATCAGCAATAGCTAACCGATTTTCATGATTTATGGCTTTTTTTATTCTCAACATTTTAAGCTTTAATTTAACGCGTAAAATTTACATTATGAAAAAATTTGTATGATAAAAAAAAACAAAATTGTTCTAATCTTGCGCGAAAATTTGTTTTTGAAACTAAAGCTGGGATCTCACGATAATAAAATTGTCTCAATTAAAAATTTTGTAATCACACGGTTGTCTTATTTTATACAAAATTTATTGTCACAAGATGGCACAAAACGATGCAACGACAATAATTGTCTGAACGCTGTCACACGATTGTTCTAGTTTACGGCAACTCTGTGAATCAACTGTTGTGGTAAATTGAATTTATTTATTTTTTTGGTGTTGAAAATGATTCGTTCTTGAAAAAAAAGGAAAAAAGCCTCATCTTTATTTATATTGAGCTCATTTAGTGAACAAATAAATAAAAGAATACAAAAAAAGAAAAGAAGAAGTGTGTTGGTCAGAGATTGGCTCAAAAGAAGGGCAATTGATGGTGCATATTAGAAAATAATTCAATAAATTAAAAAAAATTAATTTGCTAAAATATTTTTATATTTAATCCTCTAATGTAAAGATGATTTGTTCTCTAAAAAATAAAAATTGCATCGGTTTTGATTATCATGCGTCCGCTTGATAAAAAAAGTAAAAATAATGAAAAAATGGTAGAAGTTTGTGATGCAATTTACATATAAATAATCAAAAAATTCATATTTTAAGGGATGACAATTATAAATACCGTACAAACACATGTTTTTTCAGAAAGGAATCAATTAAAAAATAAAAATTGGTGAGTATTGTCTTCTTCAATTGCCTCACAACAATACAATAAATATTGGTGTATTTTTGGTGTATATTTGGTGCAAAATTGCCTTTAATGCTTTTACACAATTGTCGCACCAGGGTTGCATTTGATTTGAATAAATAAGGACAATAATTATTGTTGCATTACGACAATCGTGTGATTCTATCTTAAGTTATGAATAACTCCGAAACTGTTAAAAAATATTGCACAAAAAAATTCAGGTGATTTATAGGAAATTTTGTTCCTAAGCATTTGGTGGTACTTGGATTAAAATTGGTCACGTCATTTTCAAGTTACAATGAAATATATCGACATAACTGCCATACTTTGACGAAAAAAAATTTGAGCCCGATAGAAAAAACTGAAAACGCATTCGAAATCAGTTCATCGAAATCAGTTCATCAAAATCATTATATTTAATATGGTTTTCTTTGTATAGACAAGTGTTATCATTAAATGTTTTTTTTTATAATGCAGTTAACAGGTTTAAATCATAATAAAATAAAGAAATATTGTTTTAAATCAGTGAAGCCGGCTTTGTTGGAATTTTTGGAGCAACCATGGATATATGTTTATATATATGTTTTTATATTATAATTTAAATGGTTTACGTTCTAAATTAAAGGCTAAGGCTGGCAACAATGATTGATTTACTTATTAAATGTTCACGCAGATACATAAAACGTTTTCCAACACTATTTATATGCTATTTACCGTTGATGTTTATTGAGCGCACAACTGCTTGTTTTTGTGATATTGAAAGAAAACCAAATCAGAAAAATCTTAAGAATCTTAAAATTAAAATTAATTATTTTATTCAAAGAACATACCACATTTGTTTTATTTTTCAATTTATTTTTATTTTTTTATTTTTATAATGATGCTGATGATGCTTTTTGTTGTTGTCTTTACAAGGACTCTCTTTTCGTTGAAGCCATGAAATTAATTAGAAATTATTTAGGCTGTTATTGCCGTTGTTGTAGTTGTTTATGGCTGCCATTAAAAAAATTATATTTTTTTTAATAAAATTTCTCAAGTTTGTTTTTTTTTTGTTTTCTTTTATTCCATCTCTCCTCTATTTATTCGTTATTGAGTTTTAAAAGAGCAAATTTTGCAATACAAAACAGGAGATTATTTGTTATTATTATTATTAGTATATGGGTGGAGGAGGTGGAGCATTAAGCAGAGATGGGTATTATTGTTTACCTTGTTACATTTTTGTGTGTAGAGTGTAGGAAAACAAAGTTTTCTTTTTATATAATTTTTTTTTTTTTTTTGTATAATGAATTAATTCAAATTTACATATACATATTTAATTTGATTATTATTATTGCTGTTGTTGTTATAAACTTTTTTATACTTTTATTATGTTATAATTTTCATCACATTTTGATTTTCTGTGTCATTTTTTTTTTTCTATATTTCATTTATTGTGTAGGCATTTTCAAATAGACAGACTTTTTCTTTTGAAGATTTAAAAGAGAATTCAATTCAATTTAATTTGATTTGATTTGCGTTTATGTTTTACGTACGAATGCACAATTTATGGTGGGGAATTATAAACGTTATTGCTATTGTTGTTGTTGTTTTTCTATTTTAAAGAGTATTAAAGTTGGTTTTTGCAAACATTCTAAGCAGAGGGGTAAAAGAGGGCAAAAACTTTATTGTGGGATTTAACTTGGTTTGTTGTATTTTCTTGTTCTATTACTTGTATTTCCCTTATGCTTTTTTATTAGGCAAGCAGAGCCCAGCATAGCACCTTTTAAAAAAGGTGTAAAAGAAGAAAAGCAATTTATTGTTTTTTTATTTATGTTTTTCCCTTTATTATTATTGTTGTTGTTTGTTCTCTATCGCTCTCACTTTCTCAATGTTCATGTTTGTTGAAAATAATGTTTTCACATAAAAGGAAAACAAGAAATTAATCTGTTATTTTATGAGGAGGTCGATGGCAGTGGGAAAACTTGTCAAAAGGTGGCAAAAGAAAAAAAAAACGAGAAAAACTGATGGCAGATGAAAGCAGAGAAATGGTGGTTAATATGATGGTTGTATTTGTGTTGGTAGGTTGTGTTCATTAGATTTCAAATATTGTGCTTGTAGTTGTTAGTGATGTTGTTGGTGCTTCAGCTTTTGATGCTGTCAAGGGTGTTTAGAAGATTAGATGTTGAATCTCTGTTGTTGTGTATTTTCCACTCAAGTACAAAGAACAGTGTAGGTCGAAAGTGATAAAAATATATTTTTTTATTTATTAATTTTTGAAATTTTTACATAAAATTTTATTACATTTGTTTGAGAAACAAAATTTTATATTTGTTTTTGTTAAGAATTAAAGTAATAGCTTAACTTTAATTTAGAGAATTTGTTTGCTATCTTTTTAATTTAGTTGTGTCTGAGTCAATAATCCTGTAAGGCTTAGAAGAAAATTTATAAAATGTACAAGTAAACTCCAAGCGATTTAAAAAAATGTCTTTGGCAGCTAAGATTTTATGCCCGAAACTCATTATCCTACAACAAGAGAGCTTATTAATCGGCCGCCATATCATGCGAGAAGGCACTCAAATGTTACCTTTTGTGAAATTACGTAAGGTTACACGTCAATAATCCTAATACTGCCTTGAATTCTGAAAGCATAGTCAGAGATTGTGAGGTGGTTATTCGAATTAAGTGCTATTCGTATGATACCTGATTCTTACTGCTAATTAAAGCTATTTAAGCATAAGCAAGTGTTGTCAGTGATTTGAACAATAACAGTAAGTTCTTATATTTACATGCTATCTGATGAAAATAAATAGGTGTTTATACCGTTTTTATGGACAGAATTTCTTTGCTCAGCTTATTCAAAAAACATTTTGATTTGAATAGAACATGGAAAAATGCCATTATTTGTAATATAACGGAATAAACCTAATGTAGCTACTGGATTCAACCAAAGCGTAGAAAGAATTCCAGAGTAAGTTAAAAGGGAGCGAGGTTTACTAGTACTCACTAATATTTTTTTGTTTTTGGTACTCACTATGCTTTCCATATTCAATAAATAAAGCAACAACGACTTTTTAGTTAACAGTTTTCTTATTATTCAAATATTTACTCTATTGTGGCCCACTGTGGCACTTTTATTAATGTTGTGCAAATAGAAATAAACAAGATGAAAACAAGAACAAAAACAACAAAAACATCAAGCACTTTCACAGAATATTGAAAGTTAAGAATATTCCTTAAAAAATGGGCGTTGGGGGAGAAGGGGCCTAAAAATTTAACACACAGTATATAAATTATGGAAATTTAAATTTGTTTTGGCATATGAAATTTAAATTAAAGGTTTTTACAAAGAAAAAAAGAGTTACAAATATATTTTTCTTTTTTATTAGCGTAGAAATTGGTATTTTTAGCCCACGAATTTTTTTGTTTTTTAATAAGTAATTGTAGTAGGGACATTAAAAAAAATTTTAAAGTTTTTTGTGCTTTACTCTTTCGTTTTCGATTTTAACTTTTATTATATATTTTTAAAATTATCTTTTTATTAATTTCTTTTGTATCAAATTTCTTTTAAGAACAAATAACACACTATGCAGGCATCGTACTTAAAAAAAAGTTCTTATTATTATTCTATACTGTATACAACACTGTTGCTGTTTCGCTATATTTTCTATTATTATTTTTTTTATTTTTTCTTTTTTTGGCATTTTTCGATAAATTTTGATTTTATTTTCGTCGTTGAGCGTTAAGCGATTTGTAATTTATTTTTTGTACTCCCGTTCTTGGTGATATTTTCATTGTTTTACAATATTTTTATTGTTGGCCATTGAAATTAGGAATTCTTTTTTTAAATATTATTTAATCACTTAAATTTTGTGAATTGTTTTATTAAAAGACGTGCAGCAAAGTAGAAAAACGTCGAAAAATCACGAACCGCACGAAGTTATGAAAACATACAACACGATGAAGAAGACGAAACGAGAAAACAACCACACACGGGCACCACAGCCAGAAGAAAAAGCAAAGCAAAAAAAGTAAAATAACAGAGAAAAAAAAGGCACAATAACAACAAAACCAACTAGCAGAAAATAAAATAAAAGCAACACTAATATACAAATGAAACCAATGATAAAAGTATGCCATGTTAGTATATGCCGTAGTTATAAAAACAATAACTGCAACAAAAACACATACGTTAAAACAATATTTAGTCGTTAGCCAATGATATTGTCCAGGGAAGGGAGTTAAGGGAAAGCTAAAATTATTATTATTATTAGAGTAAAAGAAAACACAAACAAAACAAAATATACAGTGAGTGGATGTGAAAAAGAGAGTTTGTGCAAAATAAATGAATACCAAACACACATTTTTGTTTTTTGTTTTTTAAATGTAAATGCTATTCAATGCTTAGCAAAAGTTATTATTATTATTTTAGCTGAGTAACCAGTGCTCTAAAATCAAAAGCACACACACACTCTCGCTCTTTGAAAATAACTTAAACATCATATTCTCTGCTTTAACATTAAACGTTATGTACTAAGCAATTGCTGTGTTTACATTAATGTAAACAAAAAACAAATTTGAACAGCGATCTCTCTTTCTCTCAGCTAATAAAAACAGTAATTTTTGTTAAAAAGCAGAGAGAGTAAGTAGAAAAGAAAAATTAAACAAATTTAGCTAAAAAGAGAATATGATACAGTATACATATATATGTATATGTGTGTGCCCGTTAAAGGGGAGCATTAAAAGTTTTCCTTATTTGCTTGCAACAAACAACATTGTCAACTTCATAATATAAATGGAGAAAACGCTGAAAAAACGCGTTTACAGGTATTTTACATGCTTAAAAATGTAAACAAATATAATTCTCTTGAAGTTAATATAGAAATAATTCAGCTGCAGTGACCAATTTTTCTAAAAGTCCTGCTTGTCGAAATTAAAGGATTTTTTAACTTTTCAGTGCCCGCGGTAGATCAATGCAGAAAGAAAAGGACTTTGACTTGTGGTGATTTAGGTAGTATTTCAGATAATACAAAAGCACCCACGTATCTACGTGGTTCCTGGTTCCTTTTAATGTAATCATAGTACACATATATACATACCTACATACATACTTTAAAAAGTCTTTTAATGTACATATGTATATTAGATAAAGTAAAAACTCCAGGGAATTCACATTTATAGGGACGAAGATAAGAAAGCTTAGAGACAGTACTTTTAAGTAGCAAAGCTCCATTAATGAGCCGCTTGGGTAAAATTCACCTATTCAAGTAAACTAAATAAAAGACCTTAGTGTTTTCAAATAACCACTAAAGGTAGTGCCTAAAATCATTTTATTGACAACTCTGTTTATGTTTTGCAAAAACTAACAGAGAAAAAGTACTTTTCCTCTCTCTATTTTGTAATTTTTATTAAACATTACAGTGGAGCACTGCGCATAATCAAGTTCCCACTTTAGAAAAAGTCAAACGAAAATAATTCGGCAATTTTCATAGTCTACTTTTGCATAATTTTTTATCTCTATTCCTTTCTCTTCTTAATATTCGCGTAATAAATATAGATACACACAATTCATAAACGATAAATGTCAACACGATGAAAAAATCCACCCCAAAAATTCAAAAACAGCAAACTGTCAAATGCCAAATAATTTTAAAAAGAAGAGGGGTAACTGTCAAAAATCACCTATACTAGTTCATATTGTTATGATATACGTAAGTTTATGACATGCTTTATACTTCTATTTTCGACATTTCTTATTTCCTAAGAGATGAGCAGCATGATAGTGATGAAGATGATTCTCTCAAAATAAGTTTATAGAAGATGAACCACCCATCCACCCCCAACCAAAAAGGAACAAAAATTTATTAAACATTTTGTGGTTTTGACTTTCGTTTTTTCGAGTGCTTTTTTGTAGCAAGAAGCTAGTTTTGACAGCTGTCAAAATTTTAGTAAAATAAACAAATTTCCAAGAAGTTTTAACTTAACTTTTGGTCAATCACTGTTAATTTATTTATTTATTTTTTAATTTTATATTGAAACAGTCGCGTTAACAGGCTTGCAGCAAAAATAGAGTTACATTTAAAATTTCACGGATTTATTTCTAAAAAAAGAAAGAAAATTTCATTTGTTAGGCCCTGGGCCGAACCCAGGCGATGAGTGGTCACGTGTTGAGCAACTAAGTCATTTAGTTGGTTTCTGTGCGGCAAAGAATTAAAACGGCAAAAACGAAAGAGGACCATTTGATTGAATTCAATAAAAATATAATGAATAAAAACAAAGAGTTAATTTAAGAAAAGTATAATGCTATGAACACGTTCGAGGCTACCGACCATCGACTACAAGCTGTTCAAAATAGAATACTTGTGTGCGCATGAGAATAATTAATTTAGCTACAACACGGCTACCGACTACACGACTACCGTTGTAGCCTGCAGCCAACTAAGGCTAATTTCTATTTTTCATGGCGACAACAAACAATTTAGTTCTCTCAATACAATAAGATGCATGAAATAGGCGTTTTAAAAACGCAATACGTGAAATATGCATATGCATTAAAAACGCGAAAAAATATAGGGGCACCACTGAAAAAGAACAATCATATTTACATTTGTTTACATTTTTTTGTAGCTGTAGTCGTTAATATAATTAAGTAGCTGGTTACTTGGCTACTTTTCTAACCAGCGCCATTCATAGTCGTGCGGCCGATGGTCGGAAGCCTTGAATGTTTTTATAGCATAATAAAAGAAATAAAGTTGAAATACCTGGGTAATGATACTGCTTTTCTAATAGACGCTATCAAGTAGAACAAAGATCTTTTTTTTGAATTTTCAAAATACCTCCAAAATCTCGAGTTACGGTTAAAAAACGAATTTTTGAACCTTCCTGCACTTATAAGATAATAGCTTCGCTGAATATTACCCGATTTTATGTTTCTTTTCAAATTTAGAAAGAAATGATATATACGTCGTTTAAGTGGCCTTATAAATGCCGGGTGTATTTCTCAAGCAAACACATTTTTCACTCTATTTTTAGATGCATTTTTGTGGACTATTTTATATAGGAACCGTACTATTTATGAATTAATTAAGAAATAATATTATTAAGTTATGAGTAAAAAAGACTTAAAGTTTGCAAGTCCGTTGGAAACTGACGGAGTTATTAAACTTCTAGTAACTTTTTTTTGTGAATAAACAAAATCGTTCGGAATCTGTAGAACTAAAAACTACATCGATCGGAATTGCAAATACGTAATCAAAACCATTTTGATCGCCATTTAGCACTCAGTCCCTTTTCATCTCATTGCGTCGCAAAATGGCCCAAACAATACCGTAACGCTGAAAACAATATTACAGAAATAAAAAAGGATTTGAGGAAATGCCATTTTATTTTTTCAACACAAGTCCTATAAAAGATCTAGGTATTGCTCTCTGTTTTCCTTGACTGTCATGTTGGAGCACAAGGGCTGGCGTTCACTAGGAGGAATTACTTTGAAGTTGTAAATCGATTACTTTCCCGCTTTATTTTTGTGCACGATCTTACACTCCTGCTCTTCTAGTACATTCTGAAATTTTCATACTCCGTAAAACGTAGTATTTGTTTATGCTTTTTTTGGCTTACACTGATAACATGAATGATTGGCGCTCAATTGGAAGTGTTTGCCCAGTTAACTCGGAAAATATTTCGTTACATAGTATTTCCTTTAAGTTCATAAAGTAATGCTAAGGTAATTAGCGTTTTTTTTTAAATATTAATAATCTTAATATATTATGTCCTAATAACAAATTTTCTATACAAGAAATTAAAAAAAATGAAAAACTTTTTAGTTATTTTTTCTTTATTTTGCTAAATTTTAATAAAATATTGTATAATTTTGATCTATGCAGTCAGTCATCAATATTTAACGAGACACCGTTTTTGCTTAACATCTTTTATTTAATTTAATTTAATTTTTCTGTACACTGTCTTCGTTGTATAGAGAATTTTGAATGAATACTTCGTTATGTATATAGAGGTCTTGTAGCTCAGAATTTCTTCGTTACAGATATAGTGCATTTGTATAAAGAAGTTTGCTATATCGAAGTTTCAGTTTAATATGCATAAAAATGTAAACTAAACATTTTAAACAAAACATTTAACATTTTAACTACAGTTTAATTATGTTTATAACAATTTCACAAGCAGCAGCATTAAAAAAAGAAACTTTCAAAAAAAAAAAAAAAAACTTATCAAAACAAACAATTTAAAGACTTTGATAAAACATTTGTATATGTAGGCAACTATGATTAAAAAACCCAGACCTGCCTTAAATTTTAAACCCACACTGCACCCCACCACACCTGAAATAACAACAATTGAAAACACATGAAGAGAAAAATCTCAACAGCAGTATTTTAATTTTTCCAGCACAAGCGTTTGAGAGTCACACATACATATAGGCAAGCAATCGAGAGGGAGAGAGAGAGAGAGAATTTAAAAAGCCATATAAAGAAGAAAAACCGTACAAAAACAGGATTACCGTTAAAAAATAAAATAAAAACGACCAAAAAGCAAGCAAGCAAAAAGTTAATGCACTTTATTTTTTGTTATTATTCTTGTTGCTGTTTGTCGAATTGTTTTTTATTTTCTTTCTCTTAATGAAAAGTAAAACAAAAACACAAATTTAAGTAGTTTTGTGTGTTTGCTTTTTACAAACTTCATACTAATCTTCAATTTTAATGTAAACATGTGTGAGTGTGCTTGTGTATAGTATTTGGGAAAGCTAAAAAATAGAAGAGAGTAAATTCATTGATTCAGAGAGAGTTCTATATATTAATGCTGATATTTTCATTAAAACTGTTTGCTCTTGTTCTATTTGTTTTACCTAAAACAGTAGACCAGACGCAAGAGATACTTTATCACAAAAAAACCTACTCTGATAAAAAAGAAATAGAAACAAAAACAATAAAATAAAAATGTATGTACACAGTTTATTGTCGTCTAAAATTAATATTTTTTATTACGTTTTGTTGCTATTGTTGTCGAAAGATGTTCTGCCAAATTAAATTTTTTTAAATTATTAATTTTGTTGTTTATTACCTATATATACACACATACATACATGCATGCATAATGCACTAGAATCGAGGAATAGATATTTTGTACAGTAACGTTTAAAAGTACAGCATTAGAATCGTTTTTATAAGTATCCCATAAAAGCTTTAATTTTTGAAACTCTAATCGGTTAAGACAGATACTCTGATACTATAACTCTCGTAGGAAAATAGGTTGTGCAAAAGACGAAAGAGGTTAACAGTGTGGCTAATAAACAAATTCTATTTGAAACGCACTGTGAGATTTACTGGTAAATTGATCGAAAATGGGCATTCACTAAAAGAAATTTGAGTAAAAGTAATAGATAAGCTCAGATAGAAAAGCTACTTGACAAATTATATTTAAATATCAGGATACACAAAGTTACTCCTGTCAAGCTGGCGATTGGACTGGATCCACCTTTTGTCCTTCAATTGGACGTCAAGGGAGTAAAACTTACGAAAAACGCAAGACGGCTTATTTGATACCAGATACTTCACAAAAGAGAGGAATTTGTATCAAATTTTCTGAAAAAACAAAAAAAAAAAACTGATAAAAATATTAATAAGCTAAAAATCGAATCCCCTCTGCTATTATTTTTTCGAATACTAAGTTGATGTTGAAAAACAATTCATTAACGAAAACACTTGGCTTTATTAATATATGTATGTACTACCATGTGATAGATTAGTGTGGTGAATAAATATTTAGCTTTTTATTTCTTGTTCAAATACACTTAAAATAAAGATCTATATGTATAAATAAAAGTTTTTGTTTACCTTGTGGGTGAATTACGAAAATTATAGCAACAACAACAGAATGAACAAACCATATACACCAGAAAGTTAACACCACCACTGCACCACGTTGATTCCTCTTCGCCTTCGCCGGCGACTTCCTCTTGGCCAGTACTTAAGCCAGTGTTGCCACCACCAACAGCACAGCCACTGATACCGTTATCGTTTTCACCGCAATTAACAGCGGTTAGATCACAATTCGAGACAGGTGTTGGAGTTTTAGTGTATAACTCTTGGGCCAATAACTCTGTTGCCGAAGCTGATGAAGCAGAGGCGTTCGTTAGATTTACAGTAACGCCAGCAGCAGCTAAAGCAGTTTCAACAATTGAGGCTGCTGAGGATTTACGCCTACCTTTCGAGTGTGGTGAGTTGGCAGATGTGGCGGCTGTTAGGAATTTCGTTAAACGTTTAGAGGCTTTAGATTTTTTTGTTTTACACGGTTGTGTTAGGACATATGAGGTGGTTAAAGGTAAGGGTCCAGGCGTTGGCAATGGCGGCTGCTGTTTCCGTTGTTGCTTATACGTTAAAGTGTTTAATGATGATGATTCAGTTCTATGGCAGAGTGGTAGTGGTGGTGGTGAATTTATTTGAGCCAAGTGTGGTGGTGTATTATATAATGTTTGTGTTAAATTAGTAGGCAGGGAATATTTGCGTATGTTGTAAGACGCTTTTGTATAAGGAGTTGTTGATAACGGTGGCGGTGTAGTGGTGGTGTTGATCGTGGTATGAGTTTGTTGCTGTTGCTGTAGTGATGTTGTTGTGTTTGTTGGTGTTGCTGAACTGTCATCAAATGTCAATTGCTTGGTTTTCTTTTTCACTTTTGCGGTTGCCTTAAGCAATTGTTTTGATTTGAATTTTTGCGTTGCCGTCGAAGAAAAGTTCAAAGAATTATTTAAAGATGTTGTTGTTGTTGTTGTTGTTACAGTGGTGGTGTTGGTGGTGTGATAATAATTGTGTCGTTGCTGTTGTTGTTGTTGTTGCGTTTGCTTTATTATGGAAACTGGCTTGGCGGAGTGTCGTAAATTTATTGGCTTTGTTCTATTCCGTTGATTATTCGAAGTAATGGAAGTATTACTGGAAGTAGAGGTGCTTGTGGCGCTATTGGCGGATGTTATTGATGATCTTGGTTTTGTTTTTATGGTTGGTGTTGTTGTAATTGTTGATTTGTTAACACTCAAAGGCTTTTCGGCATTTTGGTTTGCCTCCAAATATTTTATTTTGGAGGACGCCACCTTAAATGGTGGCGTTTACATATGACTTGTTTAAAAAACTCAATGATTTTTTTTGTAATTTTTTTTTTTAGCTTTTTATTTATAAATAATAAGGGTGTGGTATTTTTATTTATTTTTTCTAAAGAAATTTTAAACACGTTTAAGGTTAGGTTAACACTTTTTAGCCTTTTTTAACGATATTTGAGAGGGGTCGTTGCAACTATTTTCTTTTGAAATAAAAATGGATTTTTTTTTCTTGTTCTTCTTAATTTTTGATTTTTTTTTTAACTTTTGATTTATTATAACATTTTTTGTATTGTATTTTATATAATTCTTATGCCTTTTAAAAGCCGCGTTGTATGATTTTTTTTTAAATTTCCTTTTGTGCCTTGTTTTTATTTTCTCACATTTTTGTGTGTATTTTCCTTTATTTTGTAATTAATTTTGTGCTTTTTTGCGTTTTCTTTTAAATTTCCACCGACCAGCGGTGTTTTTTATAGGCAAAATTTTTATTAATATTATTTATTGGCTTTTATTTATTTTTAATATTTTATTTTTTTGTTGAAAGGAAATATTTGAAAAAAATGTGTTCTTTCACCTTTAGAAGCATGTTTTTGTCACCACTTTTCCTTTAAAACAAACTTAACCATTAAAAATTTGTGTGACAACTTAATGTTGGTGTGTTGATATTGTTTGTGTTTGACAAACATAAACTTACACACCAAGTCTCACCAATGCTCTCATACTATTAATAGTATTGTTGTTTACTTTCAAGATACAGAGGCAGACAGAGAAAGAGAGAGAGTGAGATTAAGAATTAAACGAGTAAAGGAAAAACGAGAAAAACATAAAAATGTAGAAAAAGCAGCAGCACTAAAATCATCCGTAAAGAAAAGAAGACAATGTAACAAAAATCATCAGCCTCTGTATACGCACTTATGCACACTCACACAAACATACACTTACGCACGTGAAAATTACAACGAAATATTAACAAATTATTTTTAAGACAATTTTTTTTAATTAATATATTTTAAAGAAAAAAAATTTTTTTTTCATTTTAATAAAAAAAATACAATATATAAAATAATTTTTTTTTTTACTTTTGTTAAAACACTTGTTTACTTCTTTTTTAGCAATATTTTTTAATTAATTTTTATTTACATTTAGTTTTTTAATTTTATTTTTTTTTTTACTACTTCAAGCACCATTTTGATAAAAAATTAATTTCTCAATTGCCGACTTAATAGAAAAATATTTTTTTCTTTTTATAACACGTTTACTACTTGTTAGTAGTGGAACAGTAGTATGTAGTAAAATTAGTACTAATAATTGTAGTAGACGATAATGTCTGGTATAGAAGTAGCTTCTGCTTTGTTAAATACTAAACTAAACGTATGGAAAAAACAAAAACAATATCATTGTCTAACAAATATACGAAAAATATAATGAAAAGCACAACAACAACAAAACGAAGAAGAACACAACAAAATAGACTTTTTTGCCACCCTCATCTCTCTATTTTTCTATTCTTTTTGTATTTCTTTAGTTCAGAGTCTAAAAAATTGGAACAGCGGCAGCAGCAGCAAGTGGCGAAAAAACAAAAGCACACACGTCAAAATAATTCTCACAAATATACAATATGCGCGCGCTTTCAAAAAAATAAAATAAAATTAAATAAAAAATAAAAGACGTATTACTTAATAAAGAGTGATGTGAAATGCCAAACGATAACAACATCAGCAGAGCACAACAAAAAATACTTATTAAAGTAAACACTCCAAAACAATATAAAGGTAAATAAATAGACGCACTCACTTGCCTTCTGTTCTCCACGAGAAACAGAACCACAACAACAACAATAATTAAAAGCCTTATAAATGCATACAACTATATATTAATGCAAATTTCTCTTTATTAATGCATATTTCTCTTTATTAATGCAAATATTCTCTGTTAAACTCTCCTTTATCAAAAAGAAAACATTGGAGAGCTATAAAGCTTGCTCCACATTTGTTTTTTTGTTTTCATTTTATGCATTTCATGTGTGTTTTTCTCTCCATATTACTGTTACTCTTTGAAGTCATTGCGCAAGTACACTCATGGTCTGTGTATTAAAGTGCAGCTGTATTACTGTTATTTACTTACAAAAAAGCTGTTTTTGTTTCTTTGTTAAACTCATTGCAACTTTTTTTACTTTGCAGATGTATTTTTGTGCAATAATGTCTTTGTCGATTTAATTTTTTTCTACTTTTATGACAGAGAATTTTGGAGCAGATATTGTACCCATATATCCGTAAAGTTTAATCTGGCAATACTGCATTTATTTTTATCTGTATTTTAATTACACCTGGAGAAAATGATAAATAATTAGGAGAAAACAAAATTACAACTAAATTTTATCATCTTAAATAATGAACTACTTTTAATATACATATAAAATTGATCTAAAGCTCAATTAATTCAATAAAATTTAATGCAAAAGGAAAAACTTCTATGTTTTTATATTTTCATAGATGCACCTATGCAAAGAATTTTGCTTAGACTTCGTAGATGGATGGGAAAAGTTAAGAAGTTTTAATAAACTTTTTGGCCTTGAAAAAATTAAATTTGAAAACATTTAGTTTTCTTTTATATCGTCCCATTACATTCGCTACTCTTCTCATTTCTCTTGTCTCTTCAATTATAATTTCATAACTTTTCAATTTAAAATTTCAGCCATTCATTTTATTTCAATTTACCCCACCACTGTAAGTAAACCAATATTAGTCAAAAAAAAAAAAAAAAAAAAAATTATCATTATTATCATTAACATTATCATCATCGTTTTGTTTCATCCTTACAAACATCCTTCTCCCATTTACCAAAAAAAGAGAGTGAAAAAAAATAATTAAATTAAGTTGAATGAACTTTGACATTTAAGCATAAATAGAGATTTATTCACTTTATTCACTGCTTTTTAAAGAATCTGTTGTGATAATTTTTTTTTCACGCATTTAAAAAATAAAAATTAGGTGTGCTCTGCAGTCATCCAAACAAAAAAGTAATACGAACATGGTAGAGAAAATGTGAGATATTTTAAAATCAGTGTACCCTAAAACTTCTATGGATAATCGACTCAGAATTACTTGCTAAGGATGTCTGTTCGTTCGTTTATAAATTTTCAAGGTTTGGCAGGTTGTCTGTCTTTATACGACCCAAGACGAAATCTTATGCTATGGCTTCATTCGAAAGTCTAGATGGTTTTCTAGAGACTGTAAAATACAAATGTATGAGTATAAGGTCCCTGTATGCTGCTCTGGTTATATACAAGATAAAACTGGTAAATGTACGCCAATTTGAGAAAGATCTTGCATTCATGGTTCGTGCAAAGCACCGAATGTATGCGAATGCAATCATGGCTATCAAAAGATCAAATAAAATGTGTTCCCATATGCAAATGTAGTCTTCTGGACAGGTACACTTAACAATTGTTTTTCAACAAAAGCGAACCTTTAGCCCTCTGCTTACGAAAAATCGGTTAAGAGTATGAAAGGATATTGGATCCGGTTCAGTCATAATTAAAAGGAGATTTGCAATACGTTCCCTTAGCGTAAACAATTTGGCAAGAAAGGGAGTTATGTTAAACAACTTGATAAAATTCTGCTGGCCTCGTTTAGAGCCATATCAGAACTTGAACTTTGGATAGATTCGCATCCAAATACGAAAGAAATGATAAGCGATGACTTGCGAATCTATGTGGAACTACGTTGTAATCAATAAGAATTTCTTTACTTCTGAGAAAAAAAAACAAATAGGATCCCTAAGTCAGGTAGGTAGGCAGGTAAGTTGGCTAATTAATCAAAACGAGATCAACTACAATCAGCAACAAAATGTCGTTTTGAAACCATGCTAGACCACAGGTAAAGAACCATTAAAAGGATAATAAAAGCGAAAAGGGGATTATAGCCACCTTGAGCTGCTTATGAAGTTAGGAAGTTCAGGGGGATCCAATCCGCGCACTGCGCTAAACCATTGAAGAAAGGTTTGTAAAAGTATCGCAGTCGTCTGTTCGCCAGACCCGGACATTCACATAGAAAGTGAACGATTGTCTCCCTCTCAGATGTGCAAACCCATTTTCTCAGCATCTGTTCCGATCAGCCAATGACCCGGGTATACTGCAATTAGTATGGAAATAGAGTGGCGGTGAGTTTTCAGTAGTTTAAGTGTCCTGTCACTGTCATACAGAGGCCATAGCGCCCTCAAAATAGCACAGCAGGAGAGGAGGAGCCCTCTCATGAAAGAAACTATAGATTTGCCCTTTGATTACAGTCATAGGGTGGCAGATGTCAGAGATGGAGTTGATAGATTTCACATCCATCGAGGCCCATCTAGAAAGTTCATCAGTCTTTTCTTTACCAATAATGTCCCTGTGTCCGGGAACACAAATAAGAGAAATAGCACACTGAAGAGCATCATCCGTCCTTTACATTGGAGAACTAAAGCCGAGTTGCTAATAGGCGATACCAGGGCCGTGATAGCAGACTGACACAGATCTCCGATCTCACAGCATCCTACAACCCTGCAACACCTAGTTAAAGCAGCCCTACATTGCATCTCAGAGATTTCTTGCATTGCATTAATACCTGTCATTAAGAATAAAGTGTTACTAAGCCTAACAAAGTAAGATTAGCATGCATCCAATCGAGTTCAATGTAAGGTATTTATCCGTATTAGGAATTTTTTTGAATTATGGCATCGATTTGTTAGTGCATATTTTTGCATATTCTGCAGATAACAGCATTTTTCTGCATATTTCAGTTTTAAGAGCATGATTTCGCTATTTTTTCGTATTTGAAGAGCGTTTTGAAACTTTTTCGGTCATATTTGGAAATAAAATATTTTTACATCAAAAACAAAATATTTGCTTGAAATCCTGACCAAGATATGGAATTATTTCGGAATTATCTCTTATTTGAAATTTATTGAGTCAAAACGAACTTTCAAACACTGAACAAATAAAAAATATTCTCATCGGTACAAAAATAATAAATTACACAACTTCTACACGTTTCGCTAGAAACATTGAGATATTAAATAACAGACTTAGCTCCGTATATTATAAAAGCTGCCGAAACCATAACGATGTTTCAAACTAAACTAAGACGATATACATGAATTGCATCATTTACTCGTATGCGCAATAGAGATCACTATGCAAACGTAAAAAAATGTGTCCTTAATACATCTAAAGAAAATTGGATTTATTGCCACCTGAACCAATTCTAATTCTCTAGGGAACTTGGGTTGCAGCCAGTGTTGCCGTTGAAAATTTCGAAAAAGTGTCATAAAAAGAGTATTTGAGAAAAAAAGGGTCAAAAAAGTCTATTTTAAAGTAAAAGAGGGTCAAGTTTTTTGTAAAAAAATTTATTTCAATTAAAAAAAAAATGAATTTTTACAGTTAATTAAATACATTAAACTAATACATTAAATTAAAATAGTAATCATACATATTTAATTATAAATCAATGTTAAAACTAAAAAATAATTCACACATACATTCAAATATTAGTCATATTATCAAAAAGAGGGAAGTTACTTACAAAAACTCTTGATAATGTTTATCACTTTTTAGAAACTCTTTCTTTATATTTTGGAGTCCATTTTTCCAGCCACAATTCGAGCAAATTGAGAGAGGAAAGCATAGATTCATAAGTTTATATTTTAAGTTTATTTTTAATCAGTGATAGTTTTGAAAAATTCTTCTAGCGGAAGCACTACTAGGAGGCAAATTAAATATATATGTATGCAACAAATTCATATAAAATTAAACATACAGTCGCACAGGAAAGTATACATATCCGCTCGAAAACTGTATTTTACATAGAACTATAAGGTTTGGACTTTCAAAAATGACATAATACAAATCTACGCGAAAAATAAAACAAAAGTATATGAGCTTTTGAATATCATATCCTTTAAGTTTAAAGAAAAATAAGAAATTTAATTTTTTGCACACAGAAAAGCATATATCGAGCCATAACCGCCAAAAAACGTAAGCGCCATGATTATCGATTTTCGTTTTTTATTAAAAATGGATAGTATTCGATCATTCCCACCAGCATACAAAATTTTGTAGCTCTAAAATGTACCTTTGTGATTTTACAGCAAAAGCAAAAGAATCTTATGTACTACTCTAGAACAAAAAATATTGAAAAAAAAACCTTCTCCTGAAAAATTTGTTTTTTGTCGCTTACGTCTTTTTGGCGGTTATGGCTAGATATGCTCTGCAGTATTATATAACCAGTTATCCTCAACAAAATTTTAAAAATTGTTTTATTGTTAGTTTATATTTTTTAGAGCCATATTTAATCATTAAATTTAAATACATTTTTTTATCGTAGTTTAATTTGAATTATTGTGATATCCTTTAGAAGGAGCAGTCAAACAGCCTTGTTTGTTTTTAATTGCACTTTTTTGGTACTATGTTATCCAATTTATTAAATAAATTGTCTGTGGGACTTATGTCAGGTGACTAATAAGTAGAATAAAGCCGTCAGGTCAAGTTTGGATGTCCGAAATTCTAGTGTTTTTAACTTTTTGTTTTCGTCACACTTAAATAAAGGGTCCGCCATCTAACGTTTTTTTTCAACTAGTGCTTATTTCGTGAATGGTAACACTTAGCACATGTCTGATTTGACAGATAATTAGTTTTATCCTTCCGATGAACGAATATGGTTGTGTATACGCTTGAACAACGCTGGGAAATATTGCGACATTACTTTGATCGATCAACTTATAGAAGATGCCGATTTTGCCAAAAAAAATCATCATTTCAGATGAAGCTCATTTCGATCTTGGCGGGTATGTAAATAAGCAAAATTGTCGCATTTGGGGTACAGAAAACCCGCACGCATACATTGAAAAGCCAATACACCCAAGACGAGTCCCTGTTTGGTGCGGATTTTGGTCCAGAATGAGCAAGGAGTGGTCGTTACAGTCAATGGCGATCGTTATCGGGCCATGTTGAACGAATTTTTTTCACAAAAATTGAAGAGGAGGATATTAACAACATTGGTGAAATACAGCTGCACACAATCGATAATGTGCTTATTGCATGGCCAGCCGAGGCAGCCATTTGAATAAAATTATTTTACATTATTAACCGGAAGGATTGTACTTTCAAATAAAAAAAGAAATATGAGAAAATATTCAGTAGTTTTTTTTTATAGCATTAAAAGAAAAATTATTTGGCGGACCCTATATATGTTACGCAGTTTTATTATGATTTTTCATATTGCTTGATGAAGCCTGCTGCTCATCTATAAGTTAATATAATTAGATATTTGGGAATGTAATACCATTCGCATTTATTTTGTTGCAAATATGAACATGTGTGTACATGGATGACACGCGAAACTACAAAATTAAATGGAAATCTAACTTAAGCCGAAACACGTACATAAATCAGGGTTGATCATAGTTGATCATCAGTTTATTCTTATTCTAATTATTCTATTCTAAGCAATTGTCAAACTGTACATGAAAAAAATAGGTACGCATAGAATATGACAGTTGCATAAAAGTGAGTGAGTTGTCATGGATGTTATGTATATATGCAGCATACATATATAAAAGCTAAGTGTACTAAGAAATTTCGTGAGAATTTTGGTTCTTCACTCATTTTCGAATAGGATCAAAAAAGGATACTTTAAAAAAAGGGTCATAAGAAGTGTCATTGTCATGAAAAAAGGTCAAAAGTGATACTTTAGTGTCACAACGGCAACGCTGGTTGCAGCCATTTATTTCTAAGCTTACAATTCTGAAAAGATCTTAGAGGTTCTGAGCACATTTAATAGTGCATTAAAGTGGTAATAAATGGATTTCAAAATATATATACAAAGACCGAATTAATGCCTATTGCTGCAGAATTTAGTGTTACACACACGTTAGAAAGTTATTTGCAAAACTGCGAACAATGATCTCACATTAATAGAACAATATGCTGTGCTAACTGAGAAGGATCAGAATACTGGCAAGATGAAGGAAGACTTAATATTGAAAATAAGCTAAAAGAAATTATGGCATATTTTTAAAATTTTAAGGTCATGTTTTTGGATTGTTGGTGCATATTTTATGCACATAAAAGACTTTTTAGAGAGGACATTTCTGGTTTGTCTGCACATGACTTATTGGTCTTATTCTGGTATCGATGAGGTTTTTTTAGTTTTTTTTTTTCATGATCACAGTAAAAAACACTTTATGCTTAAAAGTGAATACCACTAATATAGAAGGTTACCTTTGAAATTAAATCTATTCTCAAAGATGTTATTAAATGTGAATTTATTTTAAAGAAATTAATTTTTTCTCGCAGTTACCGAGTTTTTATCTAACCAAGTAAAATAAGTTTTTTCAATGGTAACCCTGCTTATAATAATACAGATATTTGTTTGCTCAAACTTACAAGAATGTCAACTATTTGATAGAATGTTAGAAATCCTTTGAACAATTTTTATATAAAAGTAAAGAGAAAAACGATAAAAGATATACTACATACATAAATACTTATATTTATTTTATATGTTCATACATACGTATCTATATGCTATTTATACCACATAATTTTTTAAGCAGTTTGAAACTTAGTAAGATAGTAACTAAATGCAATATAAGTTAAGCAGTTGCAACAAGAAGAGACGATTGTCTAAGCTGTTTACTAATCACTTCACTAGCCAACAGCTGTTAACTTAAAGGCAGGTGAAGTTTATTTAATTTAATTGAATTTAAAAATACACGCATGTACAGACATGTTTTATTCATTTTGAAATCTAATCTAAATTTTATTATGAGGACTTTATCTCAATTTTTTGGATTTTATAGGTAAAGTACAAAATTATACACATACGCACACACACACGTAGTAATGGCGAAATCAGCATCACTTTTGCTCTCAGGAACGTATAATAGTATAAACAGCCATCATCTCTATAATTCCTTTTAAAATGATTGGTCATCATCATACAACATCACAAAGAATTTATAAGAGAAAGATGAGTGAAGGAGAGCGAGAACGAGGTGGGTGTATGAGAGACAATTAAAGTTTACTTGTAGGTGTGAGTGTAGAGGATTATAAATTATCTATTTTATTTTTATTTTTATTTTTATTTTCATATTTCATTTTCGTTTTCTCTTTCCATTTTTGCATTTCATATTTTTAATGGCTTTATCAAGGTAAGAATTTTTAATTCTATTTTAATCCTGCGGACAGGAAGAATACAAAACAACACGTTTCATACGCATATTTTTATTCTAAGTTATTGTTGTTGTTGCTCTCATGAGTGTTTGTGTGTGCTTGTGTGTGTTTGTTGTCAACAAACATTTACTCGCACTCTCGCAGTGTTCACATTAAAATGCTGACACGATGTGGACATTCATTCACATTAAAAACAAACTCAATAGGATAACCCAACACACATAAATGTAAATAAGTGTTACAGCTGGACATAGTTAACTAAATGTTTTTTTTTATTTATTAAATAATGGGCAAATACCTTAAAATTTAACAATTATTTTTTTTTTGTTTGTTAAAAATTATTTTCGGAAAAATTAATAACTGAGAATTTAATTTAATAGTCAATTTATGGCCTATCCTCCGTCAGGTAACATAACCGATAGCTATATTACCTGCTAAATTAAAATTTCATTTATTAAGTTTTCCGAATATGATTAAAAAAAAAAATTAGGAAGTCTGTTAAAAGTCAGGTAACATAGTTTTCGGTTATGTTACCTAATATCGGTTGGGCCATCTATAGCTTTAAATTTTAACCAGCGGTTATTTCGAATTTGGCAATACTTCTGTCACGTTGGGATTTATTGGAAATTTATTTCCAAAACAAAGACAATTGGTCGGAAAAAGAATCAAAAAAATTGCATTAATCATCTTTTCGGATGAAGCATTTTTATATTGGTGGGTACGGTATATTGGTTGTGTATACGCTTGAACAACGCTGGGAAATATTGCGACATTAATTTGAAAATCATGGTAATGTTGCAGAATGTGTGCGAAAATTGCGTACGGATTTTGGAAGAAGAGAAGCACCGTCAGCTCCGTATGTTCGTTATCTTGTGAAAAAAGTGAAAGAAACTGTATCCTCATCGATAAATCAAAGCGTGAAAAGCCAAAAACAGTGCGTACACCCGAGAATATTGCATGTGTGGCAGAAAGTGGTCGTGAAGCGCCATCAACATCAATCGTCGTTCTCAACAATTGAACATTTCGGAGACACATTGAGACGAATTTTGCATAAAGACCTCGGTATGACGCCATACAAAGTCCAATTGGTTCAGGAGTTGAAGCCAACTGACCATCCAATGCGTTTTCGCTTCGCTAAATGGGCCTGCGATCGACTTACAGAAGATGCCGATTTTGCCAAAAAAAAAACATCTTTTCAGATGAAGCTCATTTTGATCTTGACGGGTATGAAACCAAGCAAAATTGTCGCATTTGGGGCACAGAAAACCCGCACGCATACATTGAAAAGCTGATATACCTAAGATAAGTCACTGTTTGGTGTGGATTTTGGTTCAGAGGCATAATTGGGCCATTTTTCTTCGAAAATGAGCAAGGAGTGGCCGTTACAGTCAATGGCGATCGTTATCGGGCCATTTTGGACGAATTTTTGTTCACAAAAAATGAAGAGGAGGATATTAACAACATTTGGTTTCAACAGGACGGCGCTACGTGCCACACAGCCGAAGCTACACTCGATGTTTTGCGCTCAGGTTTTGAAGATCGCATTATCAGACGCAGAGCTGATGTCGTTTGGCCACCTCCGAGCTGCGATTTGACACCGTTGGACTATTATTTGTGGGGTGCCGCCAAAGATAAGTGTTACGCCAATAAGCCAGAGACAATTGACGCTTTAAAGGACAATATTCGTGAAGCCATTGGTGAAATGGTGTAGGCTACTGCATGGCCAGCCGAGGCAGCCATTTGAATGAAATTATTTTCCGTTATTAACCGAAAGGATTGTACTTTCAAATAAAAAAAGAAATTTGAGAAAATATTCAGTAGTTTTTTTTATTGCATTAAAAAAAAAAATTATTTGGCGGACCCTTTATATAATTCTGCTATTATTGACACCGGAAGCCTTGGAAATTTAAGTTACGATTGAGAAAGTGTCAATGAGTCTAAAAATGGGAATCAGTTCCCACTTGGGAACAGATAGTTCAGAAGTACTTTAGACTTGAAGCGCTGGGAGAGATGTGGAGCTACAGTACAACTAATGCTGCTAGTGGTGCAGTTTATGCTTATGTAGTTTAACCCGGACAGTATAGATCTCAAGTAGAATTCGAGTTAGTCTTATGCCATGTTTTCACTAACAGGTCTTAAAATAAGTCCGTAGGATGCCACATAGATGGCGTTACTGGAATTTTGTCCATATGATTTTTATTTAGTACTAACCTTCAAACGATACGTGTATAAGTTTGACAGCAATCTGGCTATTGATTAGTGAGTTATAGCATTTTGTGTGAAGCAACTTTTGTTATTGAAAAGAAAATGGAAAAAAGTGAATTTCGAGTTTTGATGAGGCATTGCTTTTTGATGGAAAAAATATCAAACAATCGCTTGATATATATTCTCCGAACTCTGCTCCATCGAGACAAATAGTAGAGAAGTGGATTGCTGAATTTAAACGTGGTCGTACCAGCACAAGTGATGTAGAGCGTATGGTTATGAACAATCGCGAGCTAGCCGACATTCTAAAGATATCAGACGGTAGAGTTTTTACCATTTTACACGAACATTTCGGTATACGTAAGCTCTGTATAAAGTGGTGCTTACTGTTCTAAACAATGGCAAGACTACATAAATTGAACTTCAAATTGGTCTTAAATCCACCGTATTCGCCAGATTTGGCCTCTAACTCTTTTTCAGTTTTCAGATCTCAAGAGAATGCTTGCTGGAAATAAATTTAAGTCAAATCATGAAGTAATCGATGAAACGGAGGCCTATTTTGACGAGGAAGAATAATCGTACTATAAAAGAGGTATCGAAGAGTTTAAAAGTCTCTATACTCGTTGTATCGCCCTCGAAAGCAACCATGTTGAATAATAAAATCAAGTTTTGTCAAAATTTTGTTTCTTTTTTCTTATTTATAATTCGCGCTCTCATTAAATTATGAGCCCAATTATATAATTCCTCAATAAAAATTTAGAAAGCGAATCATCTTAATTATAAGTAATGAGAGTAATCCCATTTGAAATGAACAAAATGGGCTCAAAAGGGCTCGCATTTGTGAGGCTAACAGAGGCGGGCATTCATCTATTGTATATTGTATATTGTATTCCATACATCATTGACGACGTTAAATAACACATTTATCAATATAAGATCCATTCTCTTTCATATACCTTCCCGGCGGATACCCTGTATTAATTCCAGACATGAAAAACGACGTGATTTGAAGTCTTTCTTCCAGATAATGTTTGATTTAATTCGTTTGTATAAGACTACCCTTTTTGGTACAATGGTGAGACAACACGTGCAAACCTTAATTTTCGTTTTTCAGTCAAGCACTGAGAGGATATTTCGACAACTCTTCATATTCGTCCTTTGAAGCACTGGGCATAGCAGCGTAAGTTATTCTTATAATGTTTGTTGTCTGCAAAAACATTGCGCAAAAGCAGTCCCCCACAAATTTTCCATTTAGCTTAAGTCGGGGGAACGTGCTGGCCAATCAAGTACTTTAATATTATGCTCCTCAAACCATTGTCCGGTCGACTTGCTGACATGAATTGCTGCGTTATGTTGCTGAAAAGTGAAAGTTTTGTCAGCATTTTGGATTAAATAAGGCAGCAAACATACAGACAAAATGCCCTGGTGCTCTAAACTATCAATTCGATTATTGCTTATTAATGATTAGATTTATTGCTTATTAATCACTGGCCTTATAATTTTGACGCATTGAATTTTGCACTTATTTACATAAATTTAAATAAACATAATATAACGGTACATCTCTATGAGCAAAACCGGCTTATGATTCACTTATTTAAACGTAGAATTATTTTCAATAAGGTGACCATAAGTAACATTTTATATTTGGGTGAATTGAGCAAATATTAAGGTGACCTTATTATTTTGAAGCACAGCTTATCTCTTGGTCTTTGTTTATAATACTTCTTCCCTACAAATAATTCAAGGAAATAATCTGTTGTGTTTTATTAAGTTAAGAAAAAAAAAAAAAAATTTTTAATATTCTAGCTAAAGCTGAATAATTATTCTCCTCTTAAGGACTACCTTTGGATTTGGATTCCTGAGCAATAAGATTCATTTCAAACGTTCAATCGTGCATTCATTTCAGCATTCTTTGATATCTATGAACATCGTATAGATTTAATAGATTTGTTTCTCTTTGTTTTGTGTAGAATAGAATTTAAAAAATATTTTTATATACTTTACTTACAACAACAAAATAACAACAATTTGTGTTGTTTTTTCTTGCTGTTATTGTTGATTTTATAGCCAAAAGGTATATTTCATTCATTTCTTGCACATCATTTCAATGATAAAGAGAACAAAATTCAATTGATTTTTCTACTTTTCAGTTTTTCATGTTTTTCCCCAATAAACTCGATTTTGTTGGCATCATTTCTACGAAATAAAATACAGAATGAACTCCCACAACAGGTTGCCCCATCAAACTTACCTGTAAAGAGAGAGAGAGAGAGAGAGAGAGAGAAAGAATAAAAAACAGATTAATTTATTATAAAAACAATTGTTTAAATTTAATTAATTATTATCAATATAAAGATATTTTGTTTTTTTTTAATACATAAATATCGTTTATCGTTTTTCTTTAATTTTCTTGTTCATATGCAAGTTAATTCATGTTTTTCGCTTTTTAAAAAGAGAAATTTCAGCATATTTTTTCAAGTAATAAAAGTGCCATTAACCGTGTAGGGGGTCAATTGCGATGCAATTGCCAGCCAAGTGTTTTTTTTTTGTGTTGTACATGAGATAAGAATAATAATTTAATTTTAATTTGAAATCATGACTATGACGTCAAAGAATTACATGGGAAAAGCTGTTCAAATAAAATTTAAAAAGTATGAGACTCGTTCAAAAAATAAGTTCAAACATTTTTAACTAAAAATATATATTTTTCTTTACTTTACTTTTTTCTTCGAACGATGTAGAACTTGGATAAGGCCGAACAGGGACCACTACCAAAGTTTCTTCTCTTAAATCCGAAAAAGCTATATTGGGGAACATTCAAAACTGTTCATAGAATAAGTAAAGGGTCCGCCATCTAAAGTTTTTTTTTGGTTGTGTGTACAGAAATCCCGCACACATACATTGAAAAGCTGATACACCCAAGCCGAGTCCCTGTTTGGTGCGGATTTTGGCATAATTGACCCATTTTTCTTCGAAAATGGCGATCGTTATCGGGCCGTGTTGAAAGAATTTTTGTTCACAAAAATTGAAGAGGAGGATATTAGCAACATTTGGTTTCAACAGGACGGCGCTACGTGCCACACAGCCGAAGCTACACTCCATATTTTGTGCCTTGTTTTTGAAGATCGCATTATCAGCCGCAGAGCTGATGTCGTTTGGCCACCTCGGAGCTGCGATTTAACACCGTTGGACTATTATTTGTAGTGTACCGTCAAAGATAAGTGTTACGCCAACAAGCCAGAGACAATTGACGCTTTAAAGGACAATATTCGTGAAGCCATTGGAGAAATACAGCTGCACACCATCGATAATGTGCTTAAAAATTGGACCGATCGTGTAGGCTACAGCATGGCCAGCCGAGGCAGCCATTTGAATGAAAATATTTTTCATTATTAACTGGAAGGATTGTACTTTCAAATAAAAAAGAAATTTGAGAAAGTATTTAGTAGTTTTTTTTTATAGCATTTAAAAAAAAAAAAATTATTTGGCGGACCCTTTATAAGCAAAGAAAACATCAAAAGCATTTATTGGAAGCTTATTCACATAATCCATTTGTTAAGAAGTATTTAGTTTATAATTTTTTTTCTTTAATTAATTTGATCTTTTCAAGCCAATTAGATGATTAATCCGCTGTAGCTTCCTTCATATGATTTTTGCGTAGTGGTGAAGATCCTTGCTAATTGGTGGTGATCTTTACTTTAGCAATAATTTTTTCCCAGTAGGTGGCGTGTCTTTCCTGATCATTTGTCTGATGTTTGTCATCATCGCCAGAGTTATGCGGAGAAGGTAGGAGGGGCTTCTTCTTTATTTCTTCGAAACAAAAATTAAATTTTTTCTTCGTCATGTTCTCTACTGGGGCTCGAACCTGAGTCGTTTTTGTTGCTATGCGTGCGCTCTAATCACTACTCCACGCCACCTTCCATTTAGTTTATAATTATTCCCCTCAAAGAATTTTCTGTTTAAGTCCTAAGTTGTTTCACCGATACATTCTGTATTTGTTCAGCAGATCTTCGTCCTACCATAGGTGTCTTTCTGTTTATTAGTATTATGACATATTCATATTTTAACAAAATTACAAATAAGTTTATTTGCAAGAAAAATGCTATAACAATATGTACACGGTTATTAATTAATTTCCTAAACGTAATTATTACAAGTGTATATAAAATTATATTATTGAGTTGATTGTCAGTGCACGTAGTTCGCCGTCTTTTGTAAGTTGACTACTAAGAGATACAAAACAACCGACGTCCACGATATCATCACCATTGCAGCACAACATTGCACTGTTATACGCATTTAGTCTCATTTTACGCAGTTTATTACTAGACCAACCTTTTTAGATTTGCACTCGAACGAATTGATTTGCTGCTGCATATCGCTATGACGATTCGCCAGCAGGAGTATATCGTGGGCGTACTCGAGGCCACACAGTCTTTACCCGTAGTCTCCAACTTGTTCCAGGCATACGTTCCTTTTTGATCTCAAACACAAGGTAGAATGCAGTGATAAATAAAAGAGGTGATAGGGCGCACGTACGACAAACGAAAGCCTCGCTGAATTCACCTCCATGCAGGACTCTACATGTCGTATCCTTGTAGGTTGCTTTATTATTGACATTTTTCTTGCCGGGCACTTCCCTCAATTCAAGTGCTGTCCATATTGATTTTCCATCAAGTGAGTCAAACGCCTTTAAAAAGTCCACAAATACAAGTTTAAGTGTTGAGTTAAATTCCGTGTCTTGTTCTGCAGCTATGCGCATTGTGTTAATCAAATTCACACATGACTATTGACTATTTCCACGATAATGGTGTGATCTAGGTGAACCATATCTTCAGGAAAATGGGTTGCAGTTTGGTAGCCATGAGTTGTGAGTCCATTTTTTTAGAGACCATAAAGCGTGACCAATTTTCAGTTCTGTTGGCGCTTCAATATCTCTCTATTGATGTTGTGAAGGCGCTGGGAGGTGAGGTATAAATCTGCCGGAGCAAATATCGGGTTAAGGATATTCTCAAAGTGCCTTTTCCAAAGCGACAGTTGATCTTGAGTGGATATCACTAGGTTGCCATGTTTGAGAGATTCTTTGAGTTGTTTTTAAGTTGCCCACTCAGAGTTCTTGTCAAATCGAATATCTTTCGTTTTATAAATATTTTTTATTCCCATTCAACGATTAGTGAAATGAATTATTTCATTAGGAAGTTTCAAGTGATGAAGACGTTTTATGGAACGTACAACGAAAGCTAATTTGGTCCAGAAAGCAACAGCAATTTAAAAAAATAGTGAGATATTTTTTGATATTTGTTGAAACTTTAGCCTTCGGACTTGACTCTTTCGGACCCTCTCGTAGGGACAACAATCCATGTTTCGTTATCAGTTTTAACCACTGAACTGATGCTGAAGCAAGGTTTCTTAAATTACACATTATGAGTTGTAGATAAACAAGAACACTTTGCTGAAACAATTCTTATCTGTAATTGTACGGCACGGTCTGAACGAGATAGAAGAGAGAGAAATTGTCATGCTAAAAATAACTATGCGCACAGAAATTTATTTAAAATTCTTTTGGGCACAATGTTGTTTACCCGTTTTGGCCTCCCTGTCGCCTTTTGCCATTTGCAAAGCTGAAGACAATTTTGTAAAGATGAAAGATTCTTAACGGTGAAAAAGATACCGACTGTCTAAAACAAAAGGTGCCTATCACAAATACTTCAAAAGTTGGAAAAACCGTTGGTACAAGTGGTTTGGGACATCAGACCCCTAAACGTTTAGTCCTATAGTCTCTTCTGCCGAAATCCTTTTCCCACTTCATTAGCAACAAGGGTTAAGAGATACACAAACACATACTTATAAGGATAAAGTTGGAGGAAGTTACGCGAGAGGAGCTACTCGCGGCATGCGTCAAAATCGGTAACAGAAAAACGCCAGAATCTGATGGGATTCCAAACAAGCACTTATGGTGGCTATCCAACGAAGGCCGGACATTCACCGCTATGTTCCAGAAATGTTTTGCAGAAGGTGTCTTCCCATATATATGAGGAGCAAAGGCTGTGAACTATCCGCATACCGTTAAATCTGTTTACTGGATACGATGGATAAATACTTGAGAGGATAATATATGATCGACTGCTGGTCTGTGTTGAGGCGAAAGGAACTCTTTAGGACTTGCAATACCGATTTCGAAAGAAACGCTCTACTGTAGATGCGATTATGAGGGTAGTATACATCACAAGGCAATAGAGGGCGAAATGTGGAGGTTTGGTTTCAAGAAATATGAAAATTTGGGGACAGATCCTGAGGACTCTTTTAAATATGGAGACACCGCCATACTTGCTTAAGCTGGTCAATGACTGCTTTCGGAATCGAAGGGTTATTTATACCACGGAGGGAATATATCGAGAAAGGGAATATATGGCCACGGCGGGTGTCCCGCAGGGCTCAGTACTTAGGCCCCTGCTCAGGAACATTATGTACGACGGAGTACTGAGACTCTTCCTACCGCACAATACTACGATTGTAGGTTTCGCGGACTAGATGACATGGCATTCGTGAAGAATATGGAGGCGAAGATGAAAACGATTGTTAGGACAGTTGAAGCGTGAGTTGATACGCATGGGCGGTTACCCGCACCACATAAGACGGAGGCCGCCCTGATAAGCAGCCGGAAAATGGTGGAGAGGATTAGAGTGGTCGTTGAAAACACTAGGATTGAACCAAAGAGTACCATAAAATATATGAGTGTGATGATTGATTTTCAAGGAACATATAAGACTCATAAGTGAGAAGGCGTCTGCGATTAAAGCAGCATCGTCGATCGTAACATCGGTAATGTTGTACGCCTGCCAATATGGTAGGTGGCACTCTCCGAGAGGATGACAAGGAAGAAACTATCCTCAGTTTATCGACTAAGCACAATTAGCTTGATAAGTGGCTTTAGAACAATATTTAATAACGCGGCACTAGTATTGGCGAGAACAATCTCGATAATCATATTGGCGGCTGAAATGCGGCCTGCGGCTATAAAAAGGGAGGAACGGTGGGTATTCATGTGCAAATAGTCGTCACGGTGGGAGTGAAGTTTTAAGGGAAGATGGATATTCTGTCTTGTACCTGGCATAACTCTCTGGATATAGGCGGAACACTGTCAGCCAAATTTTTTATGACGCAGTTTTTGTCTGGTTATGGCTGCTTCAGGAAGTATAATATTTGCACAAATTTGGACACTATGTGTAAATGAGGACAAAGATGCGGTGCATGTGACATTCAGGTGTAACGAGATTCAGGAGGCCCTGGTTAATGGATGCCATTCCAAGCCAGCTGTTTGGTGAGATTAATGTTTTCAAAATCTGATGGAATGAGTGTACTGGGCACGTGATTGTAGTTATGCAAGAACTCAGAATAACGCTAACCAGCCCTTCGAGAAGTAATACCTAGCGGCAGTACCGCGAAAGGAGCGTAATTATAGGAAGTAGAGGGTGGGGTTAAGTACGTAGGCGCCAGCAATGGCTAATCGTGCATTCTTATGCCGTGGAACATAAGTGTCTTTTGAAGATTACTATCTCCTGTATCACACACTTTACGCAATATATCATTAGACATACATCGTATCCTTGTTTTTTTTATGAGCCCAACTTAAGTTAGTAAAGACAAAAACCATGGCGCATATTATTTTTCTTGAAGCTGCATTAACATTCCGTCTCGTTTTTTCACTGTGTGGTTTACTTTTGCCTTTGCGTTAATAATTCTCATCCACATGTCTATTCTATGAAAATCTTATTAAGGAAGTAAACACACAGTCTATCTCATTTATTCTCTCTGATTACTATACTTTTAGAAGGAATTTGAAATCGAGAGAGAAATATGAAAACCGGAAAACTGTAAAGTATCCCTGGTTAAGTTGTTAGACGGATGCAAATACTGACACCCACAATCCTACTGCAATTACAAAACATATGTTACATATATATTAACATTTATACATATATATTATGTAATATTATGTATGTATGTATTGTTGATGTTAGTATCCATTATTTCCAATATTTCTACAACAACTACTACAGCATCTTATGGTCTGTCGGCCATTCAGCATGACCACATGAAATGCAAGACAGATTGTAATTTTTTTTCTTACTTTCTATTATTAAATATTTGTTGTTTTCTTGTTGCTGTTGTTGTTATTATGGAATTCATATTTATTGTAGAAGAATAGTTTTTTTTCTGCGTGCCTAGTCTCATATCTCAATAAAGTTTCCTACTGTGCCTCAAAGAAAGTCGGCATGAGAAAAAGTGAGAAGGAAAATTGTTTCATTATTCAGTTACTATCTGTGTGTCTTACAAATAAAAACTAAAAAATTGTTTTCATGAGACAGTCATAACGGTTTCTAAAAGTGTTACACTGAAAAAAATAATTATCGGAAAAAAAGTTGGAAACGCCAAAAATTCATTTGACAGAAAGGAATCTGATTTTTCGCTACGCTTTGGTTAGTCCAGATGAAAGGAATTTTAAATGAAAAACTTTATTAAACTCGGTGAGGTTTCCATAGTTTATCTCAGTCTATATCATTTTTCATTTCGGGTTCTTTTATTATAACAATTGCAGTAATTGCTGACTTACAATTTTTCTTTACAAGATATAAAAAGACTCAAGATTGTATGCAAGCCGACAGACATATTTTATTTATGAAGAACTTCAACAAGCAAGTTCGTTCTTTTAAGCTGGTTTAACCAGAGGTGACACATAAGTTAACACTGATTGGTTCTTAGGCATCAATGGAAGAGTAAATGTTTTGCATTAAAAGAAGTGTATACTGAGCTAAGACAGTGTAGCTCTAAGCTTAATTTGTATGTTTGCATTAGCAGTGGTCTCACATTGAACTAACACCGCTAGTTAAGAGTATAGTGTTTCAATTTCTCCTTTTTGTTTCAACCAAAAAAAAAAAAAGGCGGTAATGATGTAAAAATAATTGATTGGAGAAATCGTCGAATTAGCTTTGCATTGTTTTGATGGACTTATGGCAGTGCTTAAAAACACATTCAAAAAATATTCTTGTTGGCAGTACTGTTTTAAGATTCTAACAACAAACTTTTTCAGTACATATAAAAGCTTTAGCATTTAAATAGTGTTAAAAAGTACAAGAAACTTTTCGAAAAGCTTTTTAGTACAAATGTTGAAAATGTAGGTCCGCAAAAGCTTAAGGTGTTTATCAAAAGTTCTTAAAAGCTTTTTTATTTTTATTTTTGGTGTTTGACTTTGGTAAATAGAATTTATGAATTTTTACATTAACATTTGAAAGCTCAATATTTTAACAGGGTGTCCAAGGAAATATCGATATAACATTTTGGGTGAGTTATTTTGTTATTAAAAATAAAAGTCAACGATGTAATATTAAAAGCTTTTAAATAATTAGCTATAACATTGCCATTTCTCAAAGCTATGTTGGAGAACTGACAAGAACACAGCAACACAACAATCAGGTTTCATCTGCCTTTAACATATATAATAATTTTTGTGCATATTTGCTTTCTTAGTGCATTTGCATATAACAAAAAAGATATGAGTTCTACAGTTAAAGAAAAATCATATGTTAGGAGTCCTTCTAACTGACGGACAAAAAAATCAAGGATCAGCGGATGTATTGTGTCTACTTTTTGATTCTTATTTACGAAATATGGGAGATGCCGCACCCACTGATCCAATTTCATCCACTTTTTGACTAATAATTTGAATTGCTTAAGAAGTTGTTTGAACCAAAATTGTTCGATTCCTGTTCATATAGAGAATGGCCAAGCATTCACGAACCCAGTTGAAGGGGCAAATCTTTTGGATGAAATGTTTGCAAGTAATTCTTACTTGTCGGAGAGCGTTCAACCACTGCCCGAACTTGAAAGAGTATCGGTAACTATGCATAGTATATACTTTGGAGCCCATGCAGTTAAAAAGGGTTCTTGTGAATCTTAACGTAAACAAGTCGTCTGGGCTGGAAGGCAATTCAGCTCTGGTCCTGAAGCAATGCTCTTCCATGATTTCGTGTTCATTATCTCACCTTTTCAATGCGCCATATCGCGCAATATATGACCATCTTGCCGGAAGATTGCAAATGTAACGCCAATCCCTAAAAAGGGTAATGCTAGTAACCTCAAGGACTTCCGCCCAATAGCAGTTTATTCCGCACTTTCTAAAGTTATGAAGAGCATGATTAAATACCACCCTTTGAGCTACTTGAGTCCAAGCGACGGTTTCATACGATGTCCGCAAGGGCCGTTCTACTGGTTACCTGCTGGCGTTACTCTCGGAGAAGTGGAACAAATACACTCGTGATCTTGGCGAGAGTAAGGTTGTGGCTCTAAGGCGTTTGACAGAGTTTGGCATGAGGCTCTCAATTAGAAACTTATTGCTTTTTGTGTCGGTAGTCACTTTCTTTCGAGTTTTCTCAGAGATCGCTCTATAAGAGTGGTTATATATGTGGTCTTATCCGATGAGTTCAAGATAAACTCGGTGGTACCTCAGAGCTCTGTTCTTTCTCCTACGCTATTCCTAATATTTCTTACCGATTTTCATCTTTTTACTCCCAATCCTATTTACTCGTTTGCTGATGAAAGTAACCTCTCGAAGATTGGGGCGAAAAGTATGAATATGAACGGCACACTCGAAAGCGACCGGCTGAAAATATCCGAGAGGGATCAGGTGAACACGGCTGATTTTAATGCACGCAATACCCTGAACTTGATGTTTTGGGGATAAGAATTCACTGTGATGTTCGTTGGAACGATCACATATTTCGAGTGTTGAAAGGAGCATTTAAGTGCCTCGGTTCTTTAAGACGGTGCAAGAAATATTTCACTTCGTCGGATCTCCTTAATATTTAAAAGATCTATATCCGACTCAATTTTGAGTACTACTCTCATGTATGGGTCGCTGCTTCAAAGGCGATTCTGGAGCTTCTCGACTGCGTACAGGAGAGGGCGATGGTACTCATTGAAGATAGTAGGGTAGCCAACTCTATCGATTCATTAGAGCATTATTGCAATGTTGCGTGTGTTTCATTGTTCTATCGGTACTATAACGGAATGTAGTCTGACGAAATTAAGGCATTAATTCCTAATTATGTTATATTGTTACGTAGTATTCGAAGAGCGCATCCTTTTGCAGTTGATTGTCTAAGGAATCGCACACCGCATTATAGGGAGAATTCGTTCCTTGTTCACACTGTTTGTTTGTGGAACAATTTAACAGCGAAAGTCTTCCCTGCTACTTACGACATTAGTAAATTTCATTCGAATATCCATAAACACTACTCTCTTTATCCTCCTTCCTACAACCTAATATTCTAGTACCAGCACAATGCACTGCATGAGTAGGTGTCAACCTTTCAGGTGCTGATCTTAAGAAAAAAATATATGGAGGCACGTCATTGAATGTTCGTGAATTGTTGCATGTAGTTTATTACAAGCCTTAACAAATTGCGCTTAAACGCTTAACTAGCTGGTTGCAGTTATAAAATATTTTAAAATTTTTTGTTTCCTTAAAAATTTAAACTTTTTATTTTACTTAAGTAACTTCTATTTTTATAAACACAACTGTTGCTATTAGGGAGATCGAACCGTTATTATTCGACCGGTTTTAAACGGTTTTTTTTTGATTTTGTAGAAAACGGTTTTTTTACATGTCCATTTTTTGAATACCGAATAAACCGGTTATTTTGCCACGAATAACCGGTTAATTCTAATATGTATAATTTTTATAAGTTTCTATATATTTTCGCAAACCATCGTTTGAGTATTTTTCGAATTTTATAATATTTAAAGGGTCTGCCATCTAACGTTTTTTTTTCAACTGATGCTTATTTCGTGAATGGTAACACTTAGCTCATGTCTGATTTGACAGATAATTAGTTTTAACCTTCCGCTGAACAAATATGGTTGTGCATACGCTTGAACAACGCTGTTAATCTGGGCCTGCGATCGTCTTACAGAAGATGCCGATTTTGCCAAAAAAATCATCTCTTCAGATGAAGCTCATTTTGATCTTGGCGGGTATGTAAACAAACAAAATTATCGCATTTGGGGCACAGAAAATTCGCACACGTACATTGAAAAGCCGATACACCCAAGACGAGTCACTGTTTGGTGCAGATTTTGATCCAGAGGCATAATTGGGCCATTTTTCTTCGATAATGAGCAGGGAGTGGCAGTTCCAGTCAATAGCGATCGTTATCGGGCCATGTTGAACGAATTTTTGTTCACAAAAATTGAAGAGGAGGATATTAGCAATATTTGGTTTCAACAGGACAGCGCTACGTGACACACAGTCGAAGCTACACTCCATATTTTGCGCCCTGTTTTTGAAGATCGCATTATCAGCCGCAAAACTGATGTCGTTTGGCCACCTCGGAGCTGCGATTTGACACCGTTGGACTATTATTTGTGGGGTGCCGTCAAAGATAAGTGTTACGCCAACAAGCCAGAGACAATTGGCGCTTTAAAGGACAATACTCGTGAAGCCATTGGTGAAATACAGCTGCACACAGTCGATAATGTGCTTAAAAATTGGACCGATCGTGTAGGCTACTGCATGGTCAGCCGAGGCAGCCATTTGAATGAAATTATTTTTCATTATTAACTGGAATTTGAGAAAGTATTCAGTAGTTTTTTTCTATAGCATTTTCAAAAAAAAAAATTTTTTTTGGCGGACCCTTTATAAAGTCTTATTTGTATATATACGACAACCTTGTACGTCTTACAAAGAATGTAAAAACCATGGCAGATCGAAAAAGATATCTGCACTTGAGGAACAATAACTTTTTATCAAACCTACCTACAAACGCTGGCTCCGAACGGCAGATGTATTAGTTAGTGAAGTTTTTCACAGCGGAAATACTCATAACCAGTAGCTAGCAATGTTGTGAGGTGATACCCCTGATGAAAATTGTAAGATGCTGTGACCTGGGATTGAACCGAGGACTTCTTGGTTGGTAGGCAGGTTCTTCCCCAACATACTATAGTGCCACACATTATTTAATACGTAATACGTTCTACAGACGTCCTCTGAAGTGTACAAATATTTGGAAATCGATGGAAAGGATAAGTCTAGTGTCTTTAAATACCAAGCTGAAAAGGCTTTTTGACACCAGGCATTATTAACCATCTTAAATTTGTTTATGAGATTGACGTTGTTGTGCAGCAAGGAAAACTTGATTCTATACAAGTAGCGACTGGACACTACTACTACTGGCAAATAAAACTCTTACAAAATACGCTGTAAAAAATGAATCACTGGATAAAATAGTATGACATTGTGATGTCGAGGAAGAATTGTTACTTAAGACCATCAAAACGCTGTTTCTAGCATACTTGTTAGAAACTACAATATGCCGGCGGAATCAACAATCTATACGAGCGATATATATCAATTTTACCGAATTAAGCAACAAATATAAGAAAAAAAAATGTATTTGAAGAAAAGAGCCGGTTAACCGGCTATTTCTTTAATTTTTAACCGAAAAAACGGTTTTTTAAGTTGTAATTTTTCGAATTATTCGAAAACCGGTTTTTTAAAAAAGTCGAATAATCGATATCCCTAGTTGCTATGTAAGAAAGGTAATTAATTATTTTACTTTTTTCGTCTTTGTTTTTTATAAAGAAACCTGTAAATAAAACTATTTCACCTTTTCTTAAATCTTGAGGGCAATAACAACAAAAACGATAATTATCGTTAGACTCATTAGAGAAACACTAATAGTTTTCATCATTATTCTCTTATAAGCATACTCTCTAAGATTGATTCCTGCCCTTTAACCTTTATTACGGTACTTTAGACACTCATCTTTGAAAGGCTAATGTAAGCAGTGATTTTTTCTTGAACTTCTTCGCTTCTTGCAATACTTTTAAGATTTTTTCTTTTAATTTCATCTTAATGATCCATAAACGCGGTAAGAAAAAGATAGTTGTTTGGCTGGAGATGAGTCTCAAGTACATATTTGGAAATAAATGGATTAACTTATCAATTGAGGAGAAAAGATTGGGGGGAAGTGGCTTAACATGTCCTTATATAGAAAAAAAAAAAATAAATTTTGTTTTTGAGTGAAAAAAAGAATAACGGAAGTACCAGAATTTTAATAGATTGTTTTTGTTGCTCTCTTTTTTTGCTGTTTTTTAATTTTTCTTTTAACACTTCCTGTTATCCTTTCCGTTACTGTTGCTGTCACTCCATTCACTCATTCTATTTGTGGGTGTAAAGCAACAGCAACACACAAAATTGGCACAATACCATGAAATCAAAAAAAAAAAACTTTTCTATCCTGATGACTTGTCAGAGCTGTTGGCAGCGCAAAGTTTATGCCCCAGTTTCATATGCACTTTGATGTTTGACTTCTTTGCCATTTTGACATCTATCTACAGCAACATGAACAGTGGTCATGATAAGTTCATCAATAATAAAATTTAGACTCTATTGTCATAGACAGCTCGAAAGTGAAAACAATAGGCTCATTTGATAATTCCATGACTTTTTCGATTATTAACTAATATTATTCATTGATGTTGAGCAAATGCAATACTGATCGAAAGCAGAAACAACCTGCTCAATAGAGTGAATTATCATTTACTAAAGTTCAATCAAAAGATGTAATAGTGCTATTATAGCCACTGTTTGTTATGTTTGAGAACCTTCAACAGAAAATCACAAATAATTGTTGTTGTTTCTGCTGAAATTATATTGATGCAACATGTTTACGTCACGTCATGTCATTAAGTGGTTGTGGTTTTAACAATATTTTCTTTTCAACATACATATGTACGTGGGTAGTTTGTTAAATTTCTGAAAGTTAAAAACTTAAGATAAGAATTTTCAGCTCACACCCACGTAAGAGCAGAGGCATTCATAAAAATTATAACTGGAAATTCCATTGAGCTTGTCCCTCTCTTTTGCTCGGTTATTGTAGAGTCCTGAATAGTACTGATAATAAATAGCGTTATTTATCAGTTCTCAGCAAAGCTTTGTGACTCTGCTTTCTTATTTTTTCAGAGCATATCTATCCATCTTGTTCAAAAGTCCAACCAGAAAGATTCTACTTAAACCAAAAATTAAATAAAATTTTATAGAAAGTGAAGAAACAAAGCCGCCGGTAGTCGACTGTGGACACAAAATTAACTATTCCGACAAAGTTCAATTTTAGGTCAACGTCTATGTCAATAAGCATTTGTAACATTCTGGTCGCTATTTTGAATTTGAGATTTCAGGCTAGATGTGGTTTACCTACGTCTAGTGTCTGTAAAAGTATCTTTGCCTATAGGCTTAATGCTGGTGCTGCGAATTCCTGAAGCTTATGTTGCTGCGGGGAGATTGACTGCAGCTGTTATGAGGGCTAGAAGAGGCGACTTTCTTACACAAAAGGTTAAGTTATTTCTTAATTTCTAAGCAAGAAATTGGTATAACAATCAGATAATATGGTTTTAACTCGACCCATAAAGAAATTCTTAACCGTTTGACTGTTTTTAGGGTTGCCAATGAAAACCAAAATTTTACCCCACTATCTTAAGTCTCAGTTATACTAAAAATTTTCCTTTTAAATAGCCTTTAAAATTAAAAATAAGAAAAAAAGTTTAAAACAATATTTTAAAAATACTTTCTCTCCTTTTTTTGCTTTTTCAGATTCACAAATTGATTTTCTTTCAAATGCTTTCGGTTTTTTGGCTTGTCATTAGAAGGAATATTTAAAACGATGTGTGTTTGTGTGTGTGTGTGTGTTTATGTAAATGTAGTTGTGTAAACACAATGATAAACCGAAATTCCAACTAAATCGTTGCATAATGTAAGGAGTTGGTTTAGTGGCTATACAAACCACTCCAAGCACTACCACTACAAATCCAACTTAAACAAGAACAAAAAAACTCAAACAATCTATATTGGCTTTAAAGATATGCATGACACAGAACAAAAGGGAAAAGAAAAGAGAGAGAGAGAGACAGAGAGAGAGATGAAGAGAGAGAGTAGGTGTATTTTTAATTTGGCATAAGTAAGTAAAAGGTTTACCTTGTTAATGCAACAAATATAAACATAAGTTACAAATATTTTTAATCTCCCTTTCACTTTCTCTCTTACTTTTTCTATTTCTAATTTTTTTTTTAATTTTAGATTTTAATCTTTACAATTTTCATTTAATACGTCATTATTTATCGTTACAGCCTTAAAGTATGCGCCATTTTCATTCATTTATTGTTTGTGGCTGCATTTCGGATGTTTTAGGATTCTGCCAGTGAAAAAGACGACAGTATTCGTGACAGCCGCACACGTAGTCAGTCAATAAATTTTGTAGTCAAGTGAAATTTTTGATGTGACATTTATACGAGAAAGAGAAAGAGAGAGAGAGAGAGTGAAAAAAATCAGACGAAATCATTGCATAATAAATACGAGCAGTTGATGATGAAGCATCATAGGAATTCAAAAAATAAAAACGAAGAAAAAAATAATTGAAAATCAAGGAAATCAAGTGGAAAAGTTCAAGATAACAAAAATTGGTTTTCGAAGAGTAAAGCAATAGAATTTATTGAAAAGCAATCCTACACTCAATTTGATTTAATAATTTTGATTAATTGATAATTAAAATGTTTCTTTTTCTCGAAGATTTTAATTGGAAAAATTGGTTTTTATTTAAAAAATTTTGCAATAAAATAAAAAATTATGTATAATTAATGATTTAATAGTTACAATAGTAGATCGTTAAATTCTAGGAAATGAAAAATAAAATATTCATTTCACTCGGATAAATAATCTCATTGTAATACATGAAAAAGAAAAAGATAGATGTTAAGATAAAGACTAATAAAGGACTTATATACAGCTTCGTGGGTTTTGCACAGGCACTTGCCTGGACGATTCAAATCTATGATTCCCTAAGAGCGCGTGTGAATGCAATAAGTCTACATATGCCAACCAGTTAGCAGGTAGCATGATATTGCTCGATGAATTACTAAAATTAGGCTGAAATATAGATTTAGGGGCTCCTAGTACATCCAAAATACGAGACTATGGCCATAGACTCGGGGCTAAATCACTATCAGCAAAACTTTTTCACCTTTGGCCTTTCTCTTCCATAAATTCTCTACCGATATGCCTTGAGTAGTACAGCCACAGTCAGCGCCTACATTGTAAAGGGTCCGCCATCTAACGTTTTTATTTCGTGAATGGTAACACTTAGCTCATGTCTGCTTTGACAGATAATTAGTTTTATCCTTCCGCTGAACGAATATGGTTGTGTATACGCTTTTTTCGTTTCGCTAAGTGTATTTCAGCATAGAAATAAGTAAAGAGTCCGCCAAATGAATTTTTTATTTTTTTGAAATGCTATAAAAAAAAACTACTGAATATATTCTCAAATTTCTTTTTTTATTTGAAAGGACAATACTTCCGGTTAATAATGGAAAATAATTTCATTCAAATGGCTGCCTCGGCTGGCCATGCAGTAGCTACACGATCGGTTCAATTTTTAAGCACATTATCGATTGTGTGCAGCTGTGTTTCAGCAATGGCTTCACGAATATTGTCTCTGGCTTGTTGGGGTAACACTTTTCTTTGACGGCACCCCACTAATAATAGTCCAACGATGTCAAATCGCAGCTCCGAGGTGGTCAAACGACATCAGCTCTGCGGCTGATAATGCGATCTTTAAAAACAGGGCGTAAAACATCGAGTGTAGCCTCGGCTGTGTGGCACGTAGCGCCGTCCTGTTGAAACCAAATGTTGCTAATATCCTCCTCTTCAATTTTTGTGAACAAAAATTCATTCAACATGGACCGATAACGATCGTCATTGACTGTAACGGCCACTCCTTGCTCAAAAATGGCCCAATTATGCCTCTGGACTAAAGTCCGCACCAAACAGTGACTCGCCTTGGGTGTATCGGCTTTTCAATGTATGCGTGCGGGTTTTCTGTGCCTACAATTTAACGTCGGTTACGAACGGCAAATGCATTAGAGAAGTTTTCAATAGTAGTAATACTCATAACTAGTTACTAGCTAATGTTATATGTTACCGCTGTCGAAAAACTTTTTCTTTCTAAAAATGGTCCGGCCTGGTATTGAACGGAGGACTTTCTGGTTGGTAGGCGGGTGTCTTACCTACCATACCGCAGTGGCACACCTGTAATTACTATAATTATTAATTAATTTTTTTCTACATTTTCAAGAATTTATTGAAGTGAATAGTCTAAAAGTAAGCAAACCAGTAGCTGGACTAAAATTACAGGATACATTGCTACCACTTGAAAATAATTGAACACTTTTGAATAATTTAGAAATATGTAACTGTAAAAATAAAAATAAAAATAAAAATACAAATAGGGGGTGGCGTGGTGTAGTGGTTAGAGCGCAGTATACACTCGAAAAAGATCTCGAGAATTGGTGCGATCGATTGGGTACTGTGAGGCCAGACGCAGTAGTCACATGAATGAAATAATATTATATTTCTAACCGAGGTGACGTGGTATAATAGTTAGAGCGCAAGCATAACAACACAAACGACCCAGGTTCGAGCCCCAGCAGAGGACATGACGAAGAAAAAATTAAATTGTTTTTCGAATGTTTAATAATAAAAAAGGCATCAACTTCTTCCCTTCAGACAGCTCCGTCTAAAAAATACGGAAGAAGCCACCTGATCTGCCCGCATACCTTTGGCGATGATGACAAACATCAGACGAATGATTAGGAAAAAACACGCCACCTACTGGGAAAAAAATTACAATGCTCTAAAGTAAAGATCACCACCAGTTAGCAAGGATCTTCACCACTGCACAAAAAAATAAAAATCGTATGGAGGAAGCTACAACGGTTTTAATCATCTACTTAGCTTGGAATATCAAATTGGTTAAAGAAACTGAAACAAAACAATAGATGCTTTGTGGAAAGCCAATATGCTCTCTAGAGGAGTGATGGAGAAAAAAAAATGGAAAAAAATAATTTAAAAATCAGTAGAAATTGCTATTGCTTTTCGGTATTGTTTTCAATCAACTACAACCATCATCATAAAAGTAATAATAATGATGATAAAAAATATTAAAACATTTTTCCAATTAAAATAACTTTGTTTTCCTCAGCAGCAACTTTATTAATTATGCCAGTTCTAGAGAAAAAGTGGGTGAAAAAATTAGTAGTGAAGAAAAAATTTGAAAACTTTTAAATACCAACGTGCGGTTTCATAGTCTACGAGTAGTTAAAGTTCAAATGTAACGAAATAAAAACTACCACAGCCATTAAAAAGGTCGTTATAATGAATATGGTAATACAAGTGAGACATAAGTAAATAAAATTTTATCGTTTTGAAATTCATTTTCAAGCAAACCGGAAATATACTCAATAATTTTAGATTTCCGCTTGTGTTGAAGTGTAATTTTGAGTTAAGCATGCTTTTAGGGGAGAAATAGAGAGGTAAGACGTTAAGGCTTATTATATTGTTACGAACTTACGAACCTTTCAAGGAAACTAATCTGCATAGTACTGCTAGTCTTCTCTGTTTTATGGAAAAGTTTTACCAAGAAACAGCACTTAATGAAAGAGGCGTTGGAAGTGTGCCTGCGGTCTTAACATTATTTATAGACAAAAAACTTTATTTTATTGTTTAAATGTTAACTACGACCATAATTATCATTACTACTACGAGTAGCAGCACTTTTTTGTGTGTCTGCCGTAATGGCAAAAAGCCTTTTTTTTCTGTTTCTGTATCGGTATAGTTTATGAAAATTTCATACATTTTCTGTTTCAGTCTCTACTATTCTATTCGGATTGTTATACAACTTTTTAGAAAGTTTTTCCTTTTTTTTACACTTATAAGTGCCAGGAAAAAACGTGTGAATTTCCTGTGTTACCTCTACTGTTCTTATGGCCCTGAGTTTGAGACATAAATAAAATAAAATAAAATGTCTCGTAGCGTAAGTCCAAATTCAGTAATTTTTAGTTGAAAATACTCAATATTTCATGATTTTAAAGTTTGACAATATTTTGCTTCGAAAAAAATTGTTTATTTTGCCGCAAAGGTAATAAAATACCCCATTTTTTATTTTTTTTGTGATAAAGTTTCTGAACTGGGGCTGAAATGTAAATATCGCTCTTGTATCGTAAAAAGAGTCAACGCTAAATTTGTTATTTTTCACTTTTTGCAAGAAAACGATATACAGTGAGTGGTCACATCTCTTTTTCCTGTTACTTTTCCTGGACGCATATAGCTGCCCACAAAGCGTCTCCATCTAACACCGTTTACCCTCGTTTATTTTCCTTCTCTCCATGTTAGATTTTTCTGTTTGAGTTCCAAGTCTCTAGGCCGACCATCATTCTGGTAAAACTATTTGGACTCTTACGATTCATCCCCATTTTCTTTTCCTTATCTGTTTCGCTATGGGTTTCTCATTAGTAATGTTCCACAGTTCTGTGTTAGGCCAGAATATTTCGCATATAATTCTGATGCACCTTCTAATGAATACCTAGAGTTTTTGCTTGATGTGATTCAATATGTCAGGTGTCATTTCCATACAGCGAACACATGAGTTGAATATCATATTCTGAGTTTAGTCCGTCTGGATATATATGAGCTTCTCCACACTGACTGCAGTCGTTCGATTGCCGTTCTCGCTTTTTTGAGCCTGTTATCTACGTCAGCTTCTTTGCCGCCGCTTGTAGTCATTGTATAGCATCCATTGCTTTGTTTCAGTTTCTTTAAACAATTTGGTCTTTTCAAGCCAATTAGATGATTAACCCACTGTAGCTTTCACAATATGATTTTGCGTAGTGGTAAAGTTCCTTGCTAATTGGTGGTGATCTTTACTTTAGCATTGTAATTTTTTCCCAGTAGGTGGCGTGTTTTCCTGATCATTCGTCTGATGTGTGTCATCATCACCAAAGGTAGGCAAGAAGATCAGGGGGCTCCTTCTTCATTTTTGAGACAGAGCTGTCTGAATGAAAGTTGAAGCCTCTTTATTAAATATTCGAAAACCACAATTAAATTTTTCTTCGCCATGTCCTCTACTGGGTCTTGAAGCTGCGTCGTTTGTGTTGTTATGCTTGCGCTCTAACAACTATACCACGTCACCTCGGCTGGCCTCACAATACCCAATCGATCGCACCAATTCTCGAGAACTTTTTCGAGCGTATACAGTTGTCTCGGTAATGGCATCACTTATGCTGGCCTTAAAATGCTCAATAGCCTCTGATTTGTCGGCATATTACTTGTCTTTAACGGTGCCCCACAAAAAATAGTCTAACAGTGTCAAATCACAGCTTCTTGGAGGTCAACTGACATTATCATTTTGGCTAATCGATTGTGGCATAAGATGTATGGCAAATTGCTACATCCTGTTGAAACCAAACATCGTTCATATCAATAACATAAAGAGCGGCCACAAAAGTCAGTCATCATGGTGCGATAGGTGTTTCCATTGACCGTAATAGTTGCGCCCTCTTCTTATTCAAATAAATATGGGCCAGTGATGCCTCCGCTCCACAAGCCGCACAAAAAAGTCACTCGCAATGGGTGCATTGGCTTCTGTAAGACCACATTTGGGTTTTCTGAGCCACAAATACGGCAATTTTGCTTATTAACTAACCTACCCACCAAAAAGAAAGTGAGCTTCATCCGAAAAGATGATTTTTGCAATTTTTGTTTTGATTTTTTTGCAATTTCCGACTAATTGTCTTTGTTTTGGAAATAAATTTCGAATAAATTCGAAGGCTGAAAGCTTAAATCGCTTCATTTCATTCAGTGGAGATAATATACAGAATTTTGTGACATAATAGAATAACATAAGTATCGCCAGATTGGAAATAACCGCTGTTTCAAATTTAAATCGATAGATGGCCCACCTGATACTTCTTATATAGCAGAAGATATTTACATACACGACTAGTAGACCTTGCAGCATGATGTTTTACTTGCTAGTATTGTTTATTCTCATGACCTTGGCTTTTTGATATTTTTTTTAAGTCCAACACTACGAGCCTATCTTTCTAGGTCCTCCAGTTTCGACTGCATATTGGAAATCTTATGCGAGAGCAGACAAATGTCATCCGCATGTTATCCATCTTATCTTTAAACAGACTTTGATCATAGTGGGCATCCTTCTTTTCCTTCCAGCACTGGTGTAGAATGGTTGGCTGATGTTCCCGTTCTGAATAACTGAAAGTTCTGCATCCTCGTACATCGCTGTAATTATTCGAATTATTTTTTGGGGTACTTCTTTTGCTCTCAGTACTTTACATATTGCAGTTTATATGATGGTATCAAATGCATGTGGGCATCCTTCTTTGACTCCAGCATTGGTGTAGAAGGGTTGGCTGATGATCCCGCTCTGAATAACTGAAAGTTCTGCATCCTCGTACATCGCTCTAATTATTCGAATTATTTTTTGGGGTACTTCTTTCGCTCTCAGTACTTTACATATTTACAGGGTGGTACGCCATTCCATAGACTGTTCAATGATCATTCTGAAATAGTTGGCCTGATCTACGCAGCTTCTATTCGGTCTGAAGCCTCTTCTGTATTATGACTGCAAATATCTTGTATATGGTGTTAAGCATAGTAATTCCTCTACAATTATTACAATCTTTCAGGCCACCACTTCTTGGTAACTTTACAATGAAGCCCTTCGTCCACCTTGGAGGCAGCCTCTTTTCCTTTCATACTGATGTGATGTCAGGCCACAGAAGTTCAGCCGCAGTTTGTATGTCAACCCCTAGACTTTCTGCCGGTAGTCCATCTTCTCCTGCCGCCCTATTATTCTCCAATATACCAATCTTCTCCTTTATTCTATTCAGATTAAAAGTGTTGCACGATATTCTTAGACTGCTCTCCCCATCGCCGTTCTCAATCGATAGTCATATCTACCCTCTGTAAAACATCTTACATCTCTACACTTTCGCTAAAGAAAAAAATTCACTTTTTACCCCTTTTTGTGACATACTTTCAAATTAAACAGACAAGTTTTTTGCCTCTACGGATAATACGAAAATTTTGAGTTGACTTACATTGCGGTAGAAGTGCGATATATTATTTCTTTTTAGTTTCAAAAAGCCATAAACTATTTTAAATGTAAATTAAAAAAATAAAACGAATTTTAGTTCAAAAGAAACTGAAACTTCCACACAGAAATGCATATTTTTAGGCACTCAAGATACAAAAAGAAAAAAGTATACTTTTAAGATGCAAATTAAAGAATGAAAAGTTTATTTAAATAGAAAAAAAAATCAAATGCAAATTATTTGCAAGTATTTGAAAATCTTGGAAGGGAGAGATTTTTCTGAAAAAGCAACAAAATTAGAAATATTTAAAGATATCACAAAAACAAAAGACACTTTTTCTTTTGTATATTAATTAAGTGTTATAAAGACAGTAAATATAAAAATAATTTTACAAAAAAGTTCTTTAAATTTATCCCACATATGTATGTTAATTAAGTAGAAAAAGATATAACATACGTTAGAAGGAAAATAGAAATTTTAACTTTTTCCACTTCCCTCCTAAAAGTATACAAAAAAATCTCTTAGACTTGTCATTGGTACTGCTGTTGCCTTTTCTTGTTTTAAAGCATAAACATGTGAACATAGCGGTAGTTATGGAGGAAAAATAAATAAAAAATTAAATAAACGTTTCTCTACATATTTGTTAAGCGAAGGCATTTTAGCTGAGGCATGTCGAACAACTGAAAATGCAAAGTCGAAAATGGAAAAGTTTGTTTGTTTGTTTTTCTTACTTTTCCATATTTCAATAAGGAAAGTGTGATTTCTTATACGACACCTTAAGTACGAGTGTAGATTGAGGAATTTCATAAAAAAACATCAAATGCTGTAAAGATTTTTAAGTTCAGAAGTTGAAATAGTATGCCTTTATAGCAAAATTATAGAAGTGAAGTTATATTGGTTTGAGTTGTTGTTCAGTCTGAAAAGGCCAAGCGATATAAGATCCTTTTCATATCTTTCCTAACTTCTGCTATTTACCGTAATGATCTTAACTACAATAGTTTGTTTGGAGTTACTATCCAGAATTTTCAACAGCTTCTTGAGATCTCTTAGAGGGACATTTAGTATATAAGAATACTATTGACAGTTGCATGTGAAACTGTATGATGTCATGGTCAGTAATCTACTTTAAATTGTTCGCTATGGCAGCTTTGTTTACATCTAATTTGAGACGGAAAAAATCGGTTAAAATCAGGAAATTTTTAAGATGAATTTACATTATTGTTTACTTTTATTGTTATTATATTTTTCGAATGTCTTAACCTTTTTTAGTATAAACTGATATATAAATTTTACTGAAAAATTTTTATATTTAAACCATGTTTCTATACCACCAACAAGTTTCGATACCTTTTTTTAACGCATGACATCCTGATTGTTCAAATATTGGTATGATACGTTGCAAAGGCTGACGCTTAGTAATAGAGTCCAATTGTGTGGGATAAGTGGCAACGAAACGGAGGATGCATTGGCTAGAAAAGATTCATTGACCCCCTAAAAGGGTCTGGAATCCCAGTGTGTGACACCGCTTACTAATATCTTCCATCTGATTAAGAATTGGGAAATTGAGAAACGCTTGGAACACTAGAATGTTCAAAGGGGACATAGGCATGTTAAGATGGCGATCAGCCCGCAATTTGCTTGTTGCCCTGAGGGTCTTAAGTATGGCTGGCCGGATTTGAATTTCCTAACGGAGTTTCTTACGGGCCAATGAGGAACACACTTTTTGGTTCTTTATAGCTTTAGATTGAAACGTTTAGGGAGTCCTTAGGTCCCACATTGAGAGACATATTCGCCGTTATGGTGGATCTGATGGTGTTCATTAGGAATCTGCTGAAAAACTTTAGACCGGAAGGGGCACAATAAGTCCCACAATATATCGCAGTGTCCTACTAAAGTGCCTGGCCAGAATGACAATGTTGATAATGATAACAAACAAAAAAAAGTACACAATACAGTATAGTTTTTTACTTCTGCTCAGACCAAATTTTCGTTTTTAATTTTGTTTTTAAGCCTAATGGTGTTTTCTTTTCTGAAAAGAATTGTTGCATATTGTTGCCCTTCCTTATTTGTGTTCATTTTTTTAAAAATTAAATATAAAGAAAGAATGCTGTGTTTACCTTTAAAAATGTTGCATTTAAAAGTTTTGAATATTTCTTAATATTTTAATATATTTTATGGCAAAGAACAAACGAAGTGCAACATTTTTTGTCAGAAAAAAAAAAACGCCATAAATTTCGCAAAATCACACAGTGTTTGGTCCGTACAGAAATGGAAAACTGCTCTCTTCAGTGGCGAATTAAAATCATAAATAACATTTCATAACGAGTTAGTGAGAAATATTATAGAGGTATACCTATCGGGTGAGCCATCTATCGGTTTAAATTTGAACCAGCGGTTTAAGAAAATTGCAATAATCATTTTGGTCATTTTCATCTTGGTGGGTAAGTTAATAAGAAAAATTACCGTATTTTGGGCTCAGACGGGTAACTGTTTGGTGTGGCTTGTGCTCGCTCTTCATGGTATTGATGTGAACGATGTTGGTTTCAACAGGATAGTGCAACTTGCCACACATTTCAAGTCTCAATTGATTTATTGCGTCAAATGTTTGATGGCCATTTAATTAGCCGAAATGGTGATGTCAGTTGGTCGCCAAGAAGCTGCAATTTAATACCGTAAATTGGCCCGATCTAATGGGATACTGTGAGGTCAGCCGCGGCAGCATATGCATGAAATAGTATTTCATTTCTAACCGGAACAATCGTAATGAACAATAAAAAAAATGAATTTGGAAAAAATCCAAACCGTTTTTGTTTTATTGCATTTTTAATTTTCAACTTTTAAGTGGCCCACCCTATAGTAGAAGGCTTAATCTATGCAATTTTAAATATAATTTTAAGCATGTGGAAAGCAACGTAATGGTGATGGTATAATGCATCGATTTATTGCACAAAAACATCTTCGATGGATGTTTCAAGTCGATAGTGGCTCCAAACACGCATCGAGGTTAGTCAGAGAATTCATTGAAGAGAATAGGGTTCAAGTACTTGATTGGCCTGCATAGTCATCAAACTCAAACTTCTTTGAAGCAATGAAGAGGAACATTTTAGAACGCCATTCAAAAATCATAACAAACTCTTTGAAAATCTAGAAGGAGAATGGCTACGCAGACTTGGTAAAGTTACAAAAAGTAAGGGTTTATCAAATAATATTAATTTGTTGCTTTTATATTGCACACACTTATTTGAAGACCTCCATGTTTTGAAAATACGTCGAGATAAAGTAATATTTTTTTTATGTAAATCTTAGTCCATATAAATGTAAACAAATTATCGAAAAACTTTTTTTTTTTATAAAATAAATAAATAATCGATATTATTAGTTTTTATAGTATTTGTTGCTTTTGTTTTGCACGACACTGTGCATTCAAGTAAAGGTCTCATCAATTATTTATTCATTTAACAATTTGCCCACGTATTTGTTTAATTTTAATGTAAGCAAACACTTACCTACCGCAAACAAATAATAAAACAAAAACAACAAAATAAATTCGCCCACAACGATATAAATTTAAAAGAAAACAAGAAGGAGAGGCTGAGGAAAGAAAGTCATTTCAAAATGAATAAAAATTTTTTAGGTGAATATTATTATATAAACACAAATGCTTGTAAATATTTAATAATGTTTTTTCTCAAATCATAAAAAAACACGAAAATTTACTTGTGTTTGACACAAAAGTAATAAGAAAAATGCCGTCTCTATTAAAATCACTTATGTATGTTTACATGACAGAATATAATGGAATTAAATTTTTTGCCTTTTAGTGCCTTTTTTATTACAATTAATGAAATGGATAAATCAGCGAGAGGTGTTGTGTGAAAAATTTCATGGATTTTTTTCTTATAACAGTTCACTCAATAAGTCCGTAGGATAAGTCAGGAAAAAAACAAAATTTTGACAAAAAATCGATTTTATTATTCAAGATAGTTGACTTCGAGGGGTATGCAACGAGTAAAGCAATTTTTTTACTTTTCGATACCACTTTTATAGCACGATTTCTCTTTCTCGCCAAAATAGGCCTAAATTTCAGCGATTAGCTTTATCATTGTACTTAAAAATTTCTTTCCAGCAAGCACTGCCTTGAGATCTGAAAAAAGGGGAAACATCGTTGGGGGCTAAGTCTAGAGAATACGATATTTAGGTTAGCAATTCGAAGCCCAATTCATTAAATTTTGCTCTCGTTTTCATCTATTTGTGACACATTTGTGATATGTGTGTATTTCGCATACCCAAATGTTCGTATAAATGGTAGAAAACACTATCATCTATCAGCTACCTCGTGCAGCTTCAATTTGCAATCGTACGTAACCAATTTTTGGAGATTTTTGATGTTTTCTGGTATAACAGCTTCCACTGCGCTCGGCATCATTTGTGCTGGTACGACCACGTTTAAGTTCAGCAAACCACTGCTCCACCAATTGTCTCGATGGAGCAGACTTCGGATAATGTTTTCAAACCATTGCTTGGTTTCCACTGAATTTTTTTTTAACAAAAAGCAATGCTTTATTAAAACACGAAATTCATTTTCTTCCACTTTTCTTCACACAAAATGCCATAACTCACGTATCAATAGTCAGATTGCTGCCAAATTTATACACGTATCGTCTATGTGTCATCCTATGGACTTAATGCGTGATCTGATATTATGCGAACTTCAAATCATAAACCTCTTGATGAAAATCAAGCAATTTTACAAATTTTATTAAATTTTCTTTAAAACAGCGACCTTAAGGTTCATTCCAAGATATATATTGACAGAGAGACGGACGGATTAATATGATTAATTTAAATTAGAATCATACTGAAGGAGGGTAGACACAAACACAACACATTGTAATACACTCATACCTCTTTTACGGAATTACGCTAAAGCGCTTTATGGTACACATTACTTTCTTATTTGACTGAAAAATCGGGGGTTCACAGTTTTTGTTAGAAACAAAAGTAAGACAAGCAAAAGCAACTCGTTTTACGGCCTGCATTTCTAGAACTTATTTAGACCGTATAAAGAGGTATGAGTGTATTCATTATTAGTGTTGGTTATAAATATTGGCACGTATACGTAACGCTTCTGTTTGTTATTTAACATTTTTAATAATATGACGCATACGTCAGGGTGGCAATAACCACAAAAGCAATGAAATTATTTATGAACGTCATTAATGGCTAAAATTTGTTTTGATTTATTAAAACCAAAAAAAAAAAAAAAAATCATTTCTGGTTAATAAATAATTAATAGCAGCTAGGCAGCGTGAATTGATTTAAATTTGAGCGATATTCCCTACAGATTTCCTTGTTTTACAATGCGAGCACATAAATACTTAAAATCGATTTGTGTTTTAATTTTTTTTAATAAAAATTTTACATTATTTTGCAAAATCTATTAAGAAATTGTTTAAAGCAATTTAAAATGCTAATTTTTAATTTGAATAGTTTTTATTTGTTTTTAAAACAAATAAATAATTTCATAGTTTTTTATATTCAAACTTCTTTCAACTCGTATATGGTTATTTAATATCTTTTCTAAGCCCTGAGGATTTTATTGCAACTATTAAAACCCAAGGGTAATATGGTTAGTTTTGTATACAAAAATTAGTTTTCTTTTTTTTTTAACTATAAATAGTGAATACGATGAGAATATTCGCAGGAGAATTCATTGTTGGTTAGAGACAGCCTTTGATTAATGGATTAACCAAAGTAACAACAAAACAAAAGACTAATTTTGTAAGACAAGAAAAATATTTTTAATGAGAGAAGTAAAATAGTAGAGACTGAAAAATATGGCAAAAGAAATTTGTGTTGTAAACTAAAAACTGCTATCGATTAAACATAAATGCTGGGGAAGTGGTTCTTTTTGCCTTTTTCGACATTCAGGGCTTCTTCGACAATACATGTTTTGACTCTATCTCTAGGTCATTAGAATGAAAAGGGAGGGGGGAAAAGTCAATTATAGTTTAGAAAAGTTCCATGCTTAGGAGCGGGATCATCAGTCTTTGGTTACGCTGATGACCTCGTTATAACTGTCCGTTGGAAATATGAGAGTACGATATGTAATCTCATGAGGACGACCCTGGGCGTTGTGTCAAATTGGTGCACTTAGGAAGAGCTCTAGGCTCAAGTTATCATGTAACTGTTTTTCTTTCTTTACCATCAACTTTTCTAAGGAGGCTAAATACTTAGGTGTTATTCGGAGAATACACGATTACTGTAAGGATATAAGAAAAAAAAAAACATAATATTTGAGTAAATTGTCTAAAAGGGTATCTCTTAGTCTATGATGCTATAAATCGATAGTATTGCAGACAGCAATTTAGAATCCTTATAAGATTTAATAAAAATGCTGACAGGTTTCGCATAAGTTATAGAAAACAGATGTAGAGAAGAGACGGCCTGTGTGTCTGTTTCAGCAACGAAACTTCGGATGAGACATGAACTGTATGAGCTCAATGCTGACATCAATGATGTAAGCTGTATCTAAGTACAGTGACTGTAGACATGCCGGTACGTATTAGAGATCAGCTATGAACCGCTTTATTGCTACTCATACTCGCTCATGAATTTATAAGTAGAAGTGAGTACACATTATTCAAATTCAACTACTCATTCTCATTAGTACTCGAAATAACGTTAATTAAAAAGTATAACTAGCAATGGGTATGAATCAAACGTTGTACTCATACTCCTAGAATTTATTCATTCGTCAGAAAGTACTTATAATACTCATAAATGATTCACTTGATTCATTAATACTAATGATTCATGAATACTAATACTTACAATACTCATAAATAACTCACGTGATGAGTATGAATCAATAGCGTGATAAAAGTTGATAGGTATAGGTATGCTGAATCCTTCAAGCTTTAGAGTACGAATGCCTTTGAGTAGCCATTGCAATGAGTGTGAATGGGTGTGAGTATAAGAATTTATGAATCATGATTCGAGTATATTCATGTTTCACGTATTCATTGCTGATCTCTGGTACGCGCGAGTAAAACGGTACGGCGAGAATATATTTCAAATATTTTCGTGAGGTAGGCGCAGAAAGGTGAGACTGATACTTCAGTAAAAAATAATTTATCACGAACATTTTTCAAAAACATTTTTAAACAAAATATTTATAACATAATAAAATTTACTTGGAAAAAATTAAACTTAATAACTTTGTGAAATTATTTAGCATTAATACCTATTATTTAATAATACTTTATTACTTATACGAGTACGTATTTTCTCTTTAATATTGAAATTACATGAAACCTTATTATAATGAAAATTATCTCCTTTTTTCCGTTAACCCTTAACAAAACTAATTCGCGTTCTTTTATAACACAAACTACACGGTCTGAAAAGTCATAAAGAATCATTAACTCAACTCATGTGGCAAATCCAATAATAAAATACAAAAACAGAAACTCTTCAATTTATAACATTTAACATGCAATTGTTTATTCATAATTAGTAATTGTTAAACGAAATATTTCATATCATACGCCTCAAATTGATTATGTTTCATAATCATTATATAACGATAACGATAACGATAACTATAATGATGTTGAATTTGATTGTCTTTTATATTTGAATAAACGTTTGAATAGTGAATGGATGAACGGATACATGCGTTGAATTCCACCATACAAATGAATGCAATTGAAAGCAGCAGCAGCAAGAGCAGCAATATCAGTAGTAAAAGTGGAACAAAAGGAATTCAATTTCACATTAAAACCGCAAAATATTGTAAAATTTACTTATAGAGTAACCAAAAATAGAAGAAACAAAAAAAATTCATTGACTATGACACGAAAAGGGAGGACATACTTAAAAACTCCTTAGGGGAGATTGCCTTAAATCATAATTTTTAAGTGTTGTTGTTGCAATTATTACTTATCATTCTGTAAACGTGTCAATTTTTTAGTATTATTTTCTGTTTAGTTTTTTTTTTTGAATAAATGCGTGAAATTTATGCATCGCCTTCCATAGTGTCGGAGTGTATAAAGTTATGGCTTTGTTGGCATGTGGTTTTACAAATATTAGGTGTTTCTGGTAATCCACTTGGTGTGCAGGAATTTCGCATTATTGTTTTAGGAATTAAGCAGATGAAAATGTTTATGAAGTGAAAATAATGTGAGAGTTATTCGAAAATTTAAAAAGGTATTCACTTAAGAGCACAACAGAAACGTTTTTATTTCATATTTGAGTTCAAATTGTCGATGGTAAGAAACAACTTGAATATTATATATATTAAAAAAAACACGCTTTCTTTTCGGTATTTTAGGAATTATTTTTAAGGTTTTAGTTTGAATAATAGAATAAATAGAATTGTGACAACAACAAAGCGGTTTAATTTTATTCTAAAGCAATTGAAACGAACTCAAACGTAACAATATGTTAAAAACATACTGATCATAATAGGTGTAGCTGGTCGATAACACACAGTTATTATAGCGCAACTTTTCTTTAAAGTTACGAAATTTATACTTCAATACGATTTGGAATAAAAAGTACGAAAAGTTTTATTTAAAATTTTAGCTTATAATGACCTTTAACGCACTTTAATCTCTAATGATATGTTTTTTTTTAATATAATTAAAGTTTTCTACATTAAAAAGGTTTTCTATATGATAAATCCTTTTTTTTTGCAAAATCTCAACGTCTATTTAAAACAAAATTAATAAACATGTTTATGTATATGGATGTAAATCAAGTCGTTATGAATGTGTAATGACACATTTTTTATGCAATTTTTTTTCTCTTAATTAAATTAAAAAACCACACAACCGTGATTATTAAATGAATTACTTTTTATACAAATTATAATAATTTTAAATTAATTAAAAGAAAAACGTTTAAAATTATATTAAATAATATTGCCATCGTAACTCATTAATGTCATATGTATATTCGTCTAAATCACTGCATTCTTTTTGCACAAAATATGATGAAAAGTTTTAAAAATAAATACGTAAATAAAATAACTTTAAAGCCACAACTACTCTAACTAGCCTGCTTAACTGTTTAGCCATTGAAATACCAAATAGTCGAGAATTCGGTAAAGGGCAAAATGACCTTAAGGTGAGCATTTAAAGGGAAAAACAAAATGAAAGCATACAACATTGATTTAAGCTTTGGGGTTAATACTCCCAAAATTGTTGGCCATAAAATTGTTTAAGACCATAAATAAAAATTGATGAGGAAATTCGAAAATGCGTTTCAGTCACTTAGGCAGTGAGAAATTGTGCTGAAAGACATAAAAGTGCCCAATAAGCCTTTAGGAAACAACTTCACTTTATACAACCATTTGAGCTAAACATTTATAAAGAATTTTTGTTGAATTTGAATTTCTTTTTTTTTGATGCCTTTTTTGCCTTTATGCTGATTTCAATTTGTGGAAAATTTTCATTTTTGCCAAAATATGCTGTGGCTAGAAGGGATGTTTTGTTGTGTACGGTTTTGAGGCTGTATACTTCATAGAATATTTAATGATGAAATTCATGTTTGTTGGTGTATGTGTACATGAATTTGACCTCCAAAAATATTGTTTTAAATGATTTAATGTTATAGACATGCTACGTTGAAGTATTTAAACTAAATTTGCTCAAATTTTTGTCATGTTTTCTTAATAATTCTAAGCAAAAATCAAGTTTCAATTTGTTATTTGTTATAAAGTTTTAGAAAAATAAGTTTTACAATATTTTGAAGCATATCTAAGGGGGTTGTTTTCAAACAGAATGGAAATTTAGATTAAAATCAGTTTATATTGTAGTTGCATTGAAAATGTGTTAAAGTTGCAATTGAATTGAAATCGGAAATCAATTCAAACTTTATTTAATATTTTATTAAAACAAATTTAAGTTTAACGTTTTCAAGAGTGCATATGCATTTCTGATCAATTCTAAAACCTGCTCTAAAACTATAATGTATTACTTTGCTCTCTGTTTGTATTACTTATTTGGACTATCACGTTCTCACGTCATTTTTTAAGCTGCTTTCAAATGGAATCAATACAGCGACTTGCCATTATTTTGTTTGTTTACTTTTTTTAGTTTTCTGTGCTTGATGGCATACTTTATGGAGGTCAATTTAATAAATTGTTATTGTTAAATCTGCAATAAAAAACCACTTTAATTAAAAGCTAAAAAGTATGCCAAGCTCATATGATCTAAGTTTTATTAAAACTTGAGTCGACACTGATTTCAAAGTAATACACAGAGTAATAGAAATATAATTACAATTTCAGTGTTTCTTAACATTTTATATGGAAATAGCTCCCTTTAGAGAGCGGTGAGACCTATCACGTCCTGTCCCCTTCGGGACACTCCTCTATTCTATCTGAAGAACCCCTGATACAGGGCGATCATCTCCAGCGGTTCAGCGGATATCTATACGGACGGTTCCAGACCAGAGGACAGGTTGGTGTTTTGTTTCGCCTTCCGGAGTACTGCAGTGTGTTTTAGTCCAAAGTGATGTCCATTTTTCATGCTGCAGAGTGGATCCATGGTAATGGCGCTCCCACCGATGATATACAATATATCTCTTCTGATAGCCAGGCGGCGAACAGATTTCTTTCGGGTATAATCTTCATCTCTTAGCTGGTTAGGGACTGCCGTGATTCCCTTGTGGCATTATCACAACAGTTTTGTGGACACCTCGTCTGGGTTCCTGATTATAAGGATATTCCGGGTAGCTATGCTGATCATCGCAGCATCCCCTCTGTTGTATCCATTATCATCGGCCACTTCAGGTAGGTACGTACAAAGGGTTGCGCTTACCTACAAATGACTTTCGTCGTGACTGTGGATTGCCTGAGGAGGAGGAGACTGTAGTCCTCTTTATCTGCCAGTGTCCGTCTCTCGCACGGCGGAAATTTTTCACACTGGGCTCTCTGCCTTTCTCGATGGTTTATCAGAGCTATCGATGCTTGACATCATGTTTATTAGACTGTCGGGCTGGTTTACGATTTGCTTCTGTGCAGTGCTTCTGTTTGAACACCGGAATTCTGGTATCACAACGGGCCGCTATGCGTAATCAAGTATGTCTTGTTCAGCAGGACTGTCACTTCCTCCTACCTAACTACCTACCTAAGTGCATAATCGGGGGTTGTATTATGAATGAGAGAGAAAATGACGAAAAAAAGTTGTTGGGAGAACATTGCATAAAAAGTATTAATTTAAAACAGTTTACACCCGTATTACGTAAAGTACAAAAACAAAATTGCACGTAATTTTTTTTTCTCCAGCAACATTGTTATCAATTGCTGCATTTCATTGTCAATACTAACATTGTCAACATATGGTATTTTATTGGTTCTTTGTGTGCGAGAATGTTAGCAGAATGGGTTGAAATGTAGTAGTTAAAGATTTGAAGAGAAAAAAATGTCTCGCATAAAGACATTTTTAGTAGACAATCATTACTTATCCTGCTGTTTATGGCTTCATTGTTTTGATAACCCATTGCTTTGGGTAAAAATGGTAGTTTTTTAGAAAGTTGTTTCAAATGAAGTGGAAAGGGCTCACAGATCGTCATACTTGAATTGAAAATTTAAATAGTGGGATGGAGTGTGTGGGAAGAAATAACGCAGTCTTTCAAAATTGTTTCAGAAGAATACTGGTACAGGACGTTATAACTCAAATAATAATACAAATGAAATAAGAATATTTTTTATACTTTACTTACTGGCATTTAGAAATATATTTGTTTCATCAGCGGATAACTGGATAACTTACCTGTGGAAAAAGATACAAAATATAACGTTTAATTAATAATTTTAACTTACTAATGCAGATAAAAAGGTATTTCAAAAATAATTATTTTATGCCTTGTAAATGTTATAAATAATATTTGAATATTAAAAAATTTACAAAAAATTCAAATATTCATAGTTATTCATAGTTAGCCAATAACAATAGTTTAACTAACATAATTCACAGCACTGCGTTTGCTATAAGTTAAGCCCCCGAATGCTAATGGTTAACAATTAGTTAGAAAACAGCTGATAAATAAATTATTTGTTTTATGAAAATAATCTAAAATAACAAGAGAAATTTAAAATATTTCTTACGATAATAAATGTGGCACCGATATTGACAATATCTGGAAATCGTCTAAATATAGGTCTTGTTTCGAAAAATCTGAGGTGCATGCATTTGGATTTTGCATTTTCCTAATATATTGCTGTTCAACACTTTGACGACCTCAGGCAAGTATGCTCGACCGGGTTTTTTAGTTCATGTATTTGTCCACGTAATCGAGAGAGCAATAAAGTCAAAGACTGGAGCAACAAAAATGTAGTTGTGGGCTAGTATCTATGTAGCTCCACTTGTTTCCTACGTGGCTACGAATTTGACAAAACAATGGTCATTACATATCAAAATACATATTGTTACGAATATAAAAAGCCTAAAAAGAAAATACACCATATCAAGGACTGTATTGTGGGATTTTTGTCTATTGGATTGTGTCAAGGTTGATAATGTGTTACCCTGGTATTGATGTACTGATTTGTTTATTTGACGGCATTGCCGACAATCGACAATCTTTGGGTAACACAATTTACATGTTTAAAATTAGAGGATATAAAATAGATGATATGAATAAATGTCTCAAACTCACATTTACGGAACTTTCCAAACTGTAGGCATTTAGGCATGTAAGGAGGCTGCTTTGCCAACGTCGATTTAGTTTTCATTTTGCAGTCATAAAGTAAAGTCGTGTTTAAGCGTAAATAAAAGTGTTGTATAAACGAATATTAAGTGGAAGATAAATAAGTTGCTGTATTAAGATATACTTTATAAGGATAAAGTAAGGAAATAAAAACTGTAAAACAACAACAACGTGGTGTTCATATATTTTTTACGCAATTTAAAAGAACTCAAACGTTTTAAAAAGGTTAAAACGTAACAATATTTATATAATGGACTAGTTTGAGTAAAATCCAAGCTATCTACAGCTAATTAAATTACATTTGACAATTATGTTCGCCAATGGGTTTAAACGAAAATTATCATTTCAAAAAGGCTCTGCAATTAGAACAGAATTAAACAGAAAAAACCGTTTGTTGCGTACGGTCTAAGTGAAGCTGAAATCTTGCCGTTTAAAACAAAAAATTTTTATTTTCAAAACTACATACTTTCACTTTATTGGGAATAAAATATGTATCTACCAATCGATTTTTATGAGTTTTAGTTTATTTTGCTTCTATTGTGTGCAATATTAAGAATAAATAGGGAACTGCTGCTTTCTATTTTTTTGTGATCAAAAATTTTATAATTAAAAAAAAAAATTTTTTTATGAATTGTTTCTTAACTTCAAAACTACGGGTTATATTAAAAAATGATATTAGAATGACTTAATGTGGAATTTTTTGACATCTGGCCTAACGAAATTGAATAAATCATTTCAAAGTTATCATAAGATGTATGAAGCAGCCTCTTCTAAAATCTCAAACTTATCCATAGAATCTGAAATGCTGATAATTTTTGATGTTAGGCGACCATAGCGCATCAAAAAAGTATAGTAAATATTAAAGGTATTTCTGCTTGTTCCATAGTGTAATTAACCAAAGACTATAAATTTGGAATAAGTCTCTTTTTCTTTTACAAAATACTTTAAATATTTATAAAAATATTGTATCATATCTTCCTGTATATAGTCGTACGTAGTAGATAACCATAAACATAAAGTCATAATTATGGCGTAATAAGACGCCAGCAAAATAATGAGTTGAAACGATAATAATGAGTATCAAGGATAATAAAAATATAAATATTAAGCCAAAATATCTCATAAATTAGCAAAAAATTAAAGTCTATTTACTGTACATTTAAAACAGATTTTCTTAAATACAAAAAAAAAATTACTCTTCTTTGAATACCCCTACTATTTTTTTCTCGACACATAGATGCATGCTCCGCCTGTAAATATGTTAATGAATTTTTGGTTCAAACAACCACTTAACCGAAGTACAACATCTATACGAGTCTGGTTTTGTTGCCAAGGGTATTTTTTTCTGACTATTTACATGCCTATCTGTATGCATGTGTGTCAGTAAGGATAGAAGAAAGGAAGGAAGGAAGGAAGGAAGACTACAACCAGTCTCTGCATACTTTATTTGCCAGAATATGTAACTCTGTATGCGAATGATAAACTGTTTCTCATTTTAGCTGTCATTTGCCAAAAATTGCAATCGTTTACAAGCCAAAGGCATAGTATCAAAATGACACACACACCCACACACACACACGCACTCTCTCTCTCTCTCTCTCACTCTCATTCATGTATAGACAAATACACGTAACGTATATTGATAGATCAATGGCAACAGTTTTTCAGGTCAAATTAACCTGTTAATTTACGAGTTTCTATCTCTACGTATGATATCTATCTGTTCATTTTAGTGGAACATAAATTTGATTTAAGGCATAATTGCACCAAAATAAAAATAGTAAAGGAATCGGATGCAGAGTCTTTACTTTTGGTCTAATTGGTTCCCTTTTTGTTTAATTTACTATCAAAGAAGAAACTCCCTCAGAGGATTAAAAAATAAAACTTACCCAAAGAGATCCGCTTCACTGCCCGGAAAACTGATGCGAGGTGATAACGGTGAACGTCCTGCTCTTTTGAGCATATCATGCAGACCGGGTGGTGCGTGTATTGGACTCAAAATGGTAATTTTACGATTGGGTGGTGCCAATAGACCACCCGATAACGTTAACTGGGTACGCATACCAGCCGATGAGGTTTGCTGAGATGATGATTTCATTTCTATAGCTTCAGCCGATTTCGATATTAATATCGAAGAGGCCTGATGTAGGCCTAGTTTATTTGTAGATACCGTTAAATGATGATCGCCATTGCCACTGTCCATTGAGACCGAAGACGGTTCATCGATTTGAGTAGAAGCACTGCGTATACATTTGTCCGGACGATGAGTGGCACCCGATGAACTCAAACTAGCAGCTGCTGCTTCCGAATGGGCCGAGGTGGAGCGCACAAACTGACGTACATGTTTTTGGTGAGCCGTTAAAAATGTACCAGAGCCTGAAGCAGGATGACCAGCCACTGCCTCGGGTTGTTGTAGGAAACTTTGAAATTTCGATTTGGTCGAAGTGGAGGACGAGGTTGAGGCTGTTTTTTGCATAAAACCCATGCGGTGCTCACTACTCATTATCGAAGTGCTTGACTGAGCCTTAAGCTGTTGACTTAGCTGAGTGGTACTTAAAGAGTTGCCGCCTACCGTCGGTATATGTAAAGCTAATTCGCCTGTGCCTCCAGTAACCGAAGAAGATTGCAAGCTTTGTGACCGAGTACTGGTACTGATGGTTTTTTGCGACGTATACATTTGTTGTTGTTGACTCTGACTTTGTTGTAGTTGTTTTTGCAGTTCAGCATCCAAAGATTTGGTACCCTCTTCTAAAATAGAGCTTGCGGCTGAGGATATGGAAAAGGAACGACTGGCTATTTGTTTGGACATTTGACTGACAACACGACGTTGCTGTTGCTTTGTTGAGGACTCACATTGCACCACCACTGTGCCAGCAGCAGTGGTTGTCTTTTGGCCCGTTTCAGTTTCAGTAAGCGAACGCTCTTCCTCAGCATCCGTTTCGCTGGGCGTTGTTATAATATATTGCGGTGGTTGGTTGTTTGTTTCGTTGGACATGTTGAGCAAATAGTGGCTGATTTAGGAACAGAGCTTAGAGGGCTATAACAAATTCTCCTTGTATAATCGGTGGTGGAGCTTGATATATGTATTTAGTGATTGCAGGTATTTTATATAAAGTTCACAAAAACAAGGTACTTTGTTATGCTCAATTGTACAGATGAGCCAGGATAGTGAAGAAGAAGAAGAAGAAGTGGCTAAAATAAATGATTGCGTTTATGGTAGGGTATAAAAATAATATATTTTTAATAGGCCAATATGTCTCTTTTTTCCCCCCTTATGTTCACAACAACAACAATATTAACCTAAATGTAGGCTTGATTTTATTATTAATATTCTGATCGAAAATATGCAATAAATTTTTTTGATTTTATTTTTCAAAATGCTGTGACTTTAAGTTATCAATATCAACATATCTGCTTAGGGCCCTAAAGTAGGCTTTATTATTATAATTTTTGATTTAAAATTTTCTACTTCGCCCCTTTAAATTTAAATTTCTAAAAATATTGTCATTTAATATGATCTAAAAAGCTTTAAGGTGAGCTAGAATATTATGTTAACAAAATTTGATTTTCCCCGGTATCTCTAGTTTATGTTAAAAGGTTAAGTATTGTATAAGAATACCTTACAACTGAAGTTAAAGCACCTTAAGGTAGGCTAAGTTTATTTATGAAAATTAATTCCTTTATGCATACAGGTCTTTGAAAAGACTAATTAAAATATACTTGTCATGTTTTTAAAACGTAATTTATTTTAACCCAAGAAATAGGTTAACTTTTTTTAACATTTTTCTAAATATTTCTACAAAATCCGTTTTGTTTTATATAATTTTTTGAACTCCTTTACCTGCTGTTGCCTGAAAATTTCATTATATTGTCTTTTACATTATTTTTGATTATTCTTTTAACAAATATTTTACAACGACATGTGACCCTTTAAGGTATGCAATACATTGTTGTTGTTTTCGTTTTCATAATCATTTTTTAAATATTTTTTCCAATATACTTGTGTGTCAAAAAAATATGAAATTCGGTTTTGTATAAACAAGAATTTTGTACTAAATTCTGATTTCTTTGTTTTAAACAAAATAGGTATGTTTTATGTAAACAGTTACAAGTTATGTATACAGTTACTAATTTTACATGTACAAACATGTTGTTTTTACTGCAGACCTTAAAGATTTAAATAGATTTTAATTATGATAAAACAAACTGTTGCTTCTAAGCTTGTAAAATTTTATATTTGCCATGTTAAATGAAATTTTTAAATTAAATTAAATTGAAAAACAGAAAATAAAGAAAATATACTGAAATCTAAAATGAAAATTAAATTTCAGTATGTTTTTTTAAAATAAACTTTATTTTTTGATAATAAAGTTCCATTCAGTTATGTTTGATTTCACTTTGCAGAACAGGGCGGATTAATTTACTCCGACAGAAATGTTCGAATTTCGTTGTTGTGTGTTGACACCCTGCAGGTATGCTTTAGCTTAAGTAGTATGTAATTCAATATATAAAAATGGGTGGTTGAAATTTTAAAAAACTAAAGTAAGATTATATGCAATTTATATCATTTTTAATAAATACTGAAGGCTATTGATAGAAATTAAAAAATGTTGGTTTTTATACAATTTTTTTCCTTGGCTTAAAGAAAATTAAAAAATTTAAATAAATTGAATAATTGACTTCAGCGGGGTATTACATTTTTCTCTATATTTTGTAAAATTTTTTAGTTCAAGTTCATGCTATTCCTTACAGAAATTTGAATGACCTTTTGCCGTTGCACTTGGTCTTCATTTTCACTGAAAAAAAAGAACTGTTGGCACTAGAATCCAATTCTATTAAAAAAGAAACACTATGTTTGTCTTTGTTAAAAAATACATATTGAGTTGGCATGTGTCCAAAAACATTTTTACCAAAAAAAAAGAAAGAAAGAAAGTAGAAAGTTATTTTAAATATTTTGTTTCCCCTCAACTTTATTAGGTTTTTCCCACTTTTTTGTATTAAAATAAATTACTTTTATTTCTTTTCGATTACATTTAACAGCAATAAAATCACACAACATCTGTGCTTTCATTACTCAGGTCAATTTTATAAATCGATCAAGCAGAACTTAAAAAACAAATACAATTTTATCCATTTTTTAATATAATATCCTAACAATTGATGATTTTTATCGTAATTCACTGGCTATTGAGATGTGTTCTTCAAAGTTTACACGTATTGGAAAACCAACATTTCGTAGTACGCTTTTGTTAAAAATTGTTCTTTGTGAACCGCTTTAACCTGACAAAACGATTAATTCTCATTAGGTATTACAGCCAAGAAAAATAGTCCAGAATTGAAAAACTGAAAAGGTGTTGTGTAACATCATGACAATGACAGTTCACTCACACCAGCAGAGTTGTCAAATTTTGCAGTTTTTTTTAAGTTTTGAAGTTTTCTGTTTAAAAAATGTTTTTCTGTAAATCGTGCAGATTATGCAATTCTTATACATTTTAGTCTTCTGCTTTCAATTTTGTTATTTTAATTACAATTTCCGAAGTAAAAATTTCACGCCATTTGCTTAATACAACGTACCTTTTTCAAAGCAACAATGTAATTATTCCTCTTTTGGCCTCTGAACACAAAGAAATAGTACATTCACTCGGTGTGTGATAGTCACAGATAAGAAGTTTCATTTTTCTGGACAGCCGTTTTAGACATATAATTATTTTTCAGCGTAATCACATTACATTCTACGTAAGCACTTACGTATGAGTGACATATTTTTCATTAATAAAATATCACTCATACGTATGTACTTACATAGCTCTTTTGCAAAAAGCTTACAACAACTGCGCAGTTTAGAATTTCAATTTTCATGAGTCAGTGCCCCTTAATCTTAAAGCCGTTAATGCTACTATTAGTTTTGCAAGAATGTCTAGAGTTACACAGTTCAAAATGATGAACAGTGCCTACGATAGTATAGCTGTTAGTGCACCTGGAGAATTGAACCAATATGTCCAGTATTCCCATTTAAGTCCAGTGTTATATGACACCAATATTTTACATTACAGTGTAAAACGGAAACGATATCGTCACAAAAGGTCACAATAACCGTTCAAAGCAATTAGAACTAGGCGACAGTAACAGATCAGATAAGTTTGTCTTCTTCACTTCATCACAAAAACTTTTAGCGAATTCGTTATTTAAGAAACTCCTCATTTAAGCAGAAAGAAAGTTTTTGTTTTACTTGAAGGTAATTTTATTGTGTTTTTTATTTCATTAAATAAATTAAGCCGTGGAACGTTCTGCAACCTGCTGAATTTTCAGAACAACGGTATAACTCGAAAACGAGAGCTAATCTAAAAAAATGGTTAGCAACACTAGATTCAGCGTACTCGAATCCGGCTTATTCGCCGGGAACCCTATTTGTCGAAAGAAATTTTGAAATTCCAGCAAATTGTCAGTATATAACATTATTTATGTTTATTTATTTATATCATATCATATATGTTATAACATTTTATTATTAATTGTATCGATCGCATGAAATATAAACAGAATAAGCACAAACTCAAAATGTATTGCATACGCAAAAGGGCAAAATAAGAAAACACTGTGTTTTTCATGCAAATGGACAAGCGTAAATTTATATACTTTTTTTAATTTTTTACATTTTGTAAATTTTTATTTTGTATTTAATAAAAATAAATAATATAATAAAATCTTTTAGTTAAATACAAAAATCGAAAGATTCTTCGCTACGATCGTAAAAAGCAGAATACATACAATTAAAAAAAACTGAACGGAATTGAAACTCAGAATACTAAATTTGACAAACGGAGAAAGTTTCGATTCGAAACGAAACTCAGTATATATTGTTACTTTTAACCTTTTAAAAAGGTTTGAGTTATTTTCAATTGCGTTAAATAAAATAAATAACACGTATGCTGTAGTTTTACTTTGTGCACTTATTTATTTATCTTGCAGTTAATACTCGCTTCATACAGAAATACTCAATACTTTTATTTACGCTTTAGCACGACTTTACTTTATTACTGCAAAACTATAACTTAACTGCTAATGCATAATACGCCGCCTTTTATATAAAAAGCACATTAATTCTGAATGTTTTTATATTTACCACAGCGTTCTATTTCCGTTAATTCAAATGCCACAACTAAAATCGATATGGTAGCACCGTTCAATACGTAAGTGATAACACCGTTAATAGCACAGATAATGTGTTGTGGCGTAACTTTTTCTACTTGAAAATCTTCTCAAGTTTCAGTTTTTTAAATTATGGTAACACTGAAACCCAGCAAAAATTGTTTGGTGTGCAGTCTTTGCAAAACTCTCCTAATGAGAAATTGGTTAACCGCGGAGCTAAATAACTAGTCTTGCGAACTGTTGTAGTTATATCAGCCACTCGTTGGTAGATAATAATGACAAATATGCACTTGACTAGAAAATTTTATGCAAAAAAGAGAATTTTAATTAAAAAATTCACCAAAACAGGGGGAATAATTTTTATGTAGCCCAATATGTACGAGGCTTAAACTAGACTAAAATATTTGAATTCTTAGTTTTCATTATTGTTTTAGCACATGTTTCTGAGCGATCGCTTATGTAATTCTGTTTTTATAGACTTAAGGCTTTTAACGAAGTCATGGCAAAAAATAAAAGAGTCAAGTGTAACAGGAAAAGAGAAAAAAAAGCGAAAACGAGTATGTGTTCTTATGTCGGAGTATAACCCAGATTGTTCAAATTGTGTATGTGCTTTGGTATTCTATGGCTTCTTGCATATATATATTTTTTGTAGCATATAGCCAGGGGCAGAAACTTTTTCGTTGTTAATGTTGTTTCTTGAAACATTATTTTTTTTGTTTTCTATTTTGTATTTGAATGGTTGATAACTAAAGTACAAAGCGACTTGAACCTGAACAAAATTTATTTGTTGTTGTTTTTTTATCTAACATTGTACGAATTCTACTACAACAGCACCTGCTGAACTCTGTTATGCAGGGCAATAGGAAATTTTAATCAGCTAAAATTATTGAAAAAAAATTATTTACAGAGAATGTATACAATAAAGTGTAGAGAGATAAGGAAGTTCTGGAAAACGGGTTTCATTAACATATCAGGCATACCTTAAGGCTGCTATTTACATAGATTTTTTGTACTACAATAATAAGTTTTAATTAAATATTTATAAAGTTTTAGCTCCATTAGCAAAATATTAAAACTAAACATTTTAATTTCGTGCTGTTGTTTTCAATTCATTATTTTAAGAGGATTTAATGCTTTTCACTTGTATGCTGTCAGTTTTAATATAATCAGTGGAAGAACCAAAGAAGAAAAGTGAAATGAAAAATTTCAGCTTATTTTGTAATATTTAAGAAGTGAGAGTCGTAATAACATATAACAGAAAAAATTGTTTTTGAATTTTTAGTAACTTTTGCTTCCACTAAAACTAATATTTTGTTATATTCATTATTTTTATATTAAATTTAAGCAAAATAAAAAAACAAATAAGAAAATTTATCAATTTCACAAAAAAATTATTTTTCTTTATTCCACATTTCTCTCATACTTCATTTCGCTTATTTTTCCTAATTTTTTTATATTCTTCTTTTTCTTTCTGCATTACAAATCAAGTGTAAAATTATAAGTAAAATAAGCAAAAAAAAAAAAAAAAAAAAGAAATCACTGAAAAGGAATAAAAATTATTTCCATATTTTCAGCTGCTCTTAAAATCTAAAGCAAATATTGACTGGATTTTTATTTGTTTAAAGCATACCTTTAGGCTGCAAGCAAAATAAACAATTCATTATATAACTTCTAGGGTCCAGTATTAAATTTTGTATTGTTGTTTTGTAACAAAAAAATTATTGGAAAATTCTTTTTAATCTTCTATTTGGTTGCTCAATACCCAAAAAAGAAATATGTATCTATTATTGTAACATTAAATTTGTTTGTCGGATGAAATACTTTAAGGAATTACATGATCAAATGTCAATTACAGAAATTACATTTGATATTTAGTGGGCAAATAGGAATAATTAAAATATAAAATTCTTGTTAATTTGCGAAAACAAAAACAATAAAAAATTTAAAACTTATCCGCACCAATTAAAAGGAAGAGTTTTTGATTGCAATAAAATTTAAGGTTTATAAGTAAATTATAAAAAAGTTTGACTTAGCAACTGTTTACAATGAATAGATTTTTCTAATGCTTAAAATTATGCTGTAAAGTAAAAAATTATGTTAAATTTTTAAAAATTAAATCGTATTAAAAATCCTCCAAATGAATGACCTTGATTCAGCTACCTGATAGTCACTTCCCATAAATAAGATATTTTTATACCGCCAACATTAAAGACAATACGAACAATATATTTCTATAACCCTTTTTACCTATAGTAGCATACAATTCCCAATAATAATCGGAGTTGAATTGAACATGCTCGTCTATCTAACCACTACAAACTAATATGTATACGAGTATCTGTCACTAAAATTTGTTAAAAATCCCATTTAGAATGTAAAAACACATTTAAAATGGGATCACACGATTGCCTCAAATACACCAATCTGATACAATTTTTATTATGACAAATTAGCTCACAATAATAAAATTGTTCCAATTAAAAATTCTGTATTCACACGGTTGTCTTATTTTATACAAAATTTATAACGCAAAACGATGTATTGACAATAATTGCCCCAACGCTGTCACACGATCGTTCTAGTTTACGCCAACTCTGTGAAATCAATTTTTTTTTGTGTTCAAAATGGTTCGTTTATAAAAAAAATAGCGTCCTCTTTATTCGTATTGAGCTCATTTAGTGAAAAAATAAATAAAAAAAAATACAAAAAAGAAAAGAATTGTGTGGGTCAGAGATTGGCTTACAAGAAGGGCCATTGAAAATTAATTCACTAAAATATTTCTTTATTTAAATTGGAATATAATTACAAATTATATTTAATCCTCTAAAGTAAAGATGATTTGTTCTCTAAAAATATTAAAAAAAAAGTAAAAAAGATATGGTAGAAGCTTATGATGCAATTTACATATAAAATATTAAAAAAAGCATATTTTAAGGGATGACAATTATAAATACCGTACAAAGACGTGGTTTTTCAAAAGTTCAATTAAAAGTGCAAAATTGGTGAGTATTGTCTTCTTCAATTGCCGCACAAGAATACAATATATATTGCTGCATGATTGACGCATGAGTTCTGAGTTGTCGTATATGCCAATAGATTGTGTAATCACACGATTGACATATAAAATAAGTTAATTATTGGTACATTACGACAATCGTGTAATCCTCCCTTAAGAACTAAAAATATCACAATTATTACCATCATCTTATCGAAGCACTATTGAAGGACCCTGGAACCATGGGATCTACCATATTGTGCTTCTTTCGGTCTATAGTTTGTTCAGCAGTCTACAGTTTGTTCAAATAAACAACAGCCAATCTGAAACCATAATAGTGGATGTGTCACCCAGTGAGGCCCTATGTATACCCAAAAATTTCCACCTAAACCTATCAAGAACCCTACATTCACACAAAATGTGTTACCCTGTTTCTGATGCGTATAAGCACAGTCTTCAAACATCCACATCTGTGACCATTATCCTGTTCAATGCGTTCTTAGTCTGTGGTCTGTAAGAAATTTCGGTACGAGTTTTAAGTCCGGCCTGTCATATTTAAGAATCTCAGGGAGAAGTCGAAATTGCGGACTGATCGTTACCTTACAGGGTAGAGGAGGTTCTTGCAAGTCTCAACGTTAGCAAGTTATCTGGGACGGATGGTATTCCAGCTCTGGTCCTGAATCAGCGCTGTACGTTGCTTGCGCGTCATTAGCTCACGTTTTCAGCGCGTCATATCGCGAACGTATCTTTCCATCCTGTTGGAAGGTTGCTAGTGTAACGTCAGTCATTAAAAAGGGCGAGGCTTGTAACCCTGTAGTTTGTTCCGCACTCTCCACCTTATGAGTTACTTTTAGTTCGACGATTTGCTAAGTGTTCATCATTAGGGTTTCGACAAGGGTCGTTCTACTGGCGACCTACTGGCGTTGCTTTCGAAGAAGTGGATCAGCAACATTTGTCATTCATATTCGTTTGATCGTAGGCAGAGCCTCTTGGAGATTGGAGCGAAAAGGCAGAATTTGAACGACACACTCACAAGTGACCTGGCGATAATCTCCAAGTGGGGTCGTGTGAACAGGGTCGACTTTAATGCGCGCAAGACCCAATGTTGTTTTATGACACACAGACGTGCTGATGTGTTGTCATCTGTGTCAATGGGTAATGTAGATATTGAAGAATCAGATGCTCTTGATGTTCTGGGCATGAGAAATCATTGTGATGTTCGTTAGAACGACCGCATATTTCAAATGTCGAAAAAAGCTTTCAAGTGCTTTGTTTTTTTTGAGATGGTGTAAGAAGTACTTCACCCCATTTGATCTTTTTAATATTTTTAGAGACCTACGAGTATATGCGATCTATGAGGAATACAGCTCTCATATAAGGGCCGGTGCTTCAGAGTCTATTTTAGCGCTTCTCGACCGCGTACAGAAGAGAGCAAAGGTGCTAATTAATGACGGTAGGGTAGGGTAGCTAACTAGATTCAATAGAGCACCGTCGCAATGTGGCATGCTTTTCATTGTTCTATCGGTTCTATAACGGAATGTGTTCTAACAAAATTAAGGAAATAATTAAAAATTAATTAAATTAATTAATTAATATGTTCTTATATATTACTCGTATTTTTCGTAGAGCGCATCCCTTTATAGTTGATTGTCAATTGAATCGCACAACTCATTATAAAGAAAATTCCTTTTTTTTGCCGCACTGTGGAATAGTCTTCTTGTGAAAGTTTTTCCTGCAAGTTACGACCTCTATCCCCCTTCCCTCAAACTATTTTCCTAGTACCTGCACAATACACTGCATAAGTAGAAGTCATTCCTAGAGTGCTGGAGCATTCCCCTTTGAGCATTCCAGTGTTCTAAGCATCTGGCGATTTCCCAATCCTTGATTAGACTGAGGATAAAAGTAAGTGGTGCTGCACAGCAAGATACCTTGCGGATATAGGGTGTGCATCACAACTAAATTTTCGTAGAGGCTTAATTAAGCATTTTCGACGAATGAAGAATTTGTCGCTGAAACTGAGGCCTACTTTAAGGCAAAAGATCAATTGTTCTACAGAAGTGGTACTGTAATTATTGCATTGCTCTTGAGATTACGTTGATGAACTAATTTGTAACAAAAAACAAAGTCTTTTCTTTGTTGGTCCAAAGATTTTTCAGCCCATGTGTTAAGCTTTAAAAATAAATTCCTTTTCTTTTCTCATAAATATTTCGATATTTCCTTACATATGTTATATGACAAATTAATTGCCAATCTAATTAATATTTTCACACACTCTCACAACAATTTTTGTGGTTTTTTACTGTTTTAGGAATTTTAGAAAATTTATTTTTATTATTTTTTTAAGACATGGCAACTCAACAAAGTAAATTGAATAAAGAATTTCTAATTTAATTAAATCAACTAATCATAAGAGTGGTTTTAAACACAACCATACAAAAAACAAAAACAAAAAAATTCATAAAACAAAATCAATATCCCCAACATTGTCTGGCAAAAATGAAAAGAAACCTGTCATTCATTTTGTAAAGTTCAAAAGAATAAAAAAATATTCGCAAAATAAAAGATTTTCTGTCATTCCTTTACAGTATAAACTGCAGATATATGCCAATCAAATTACTTTTAAAAGACACGATTCAAAGCATTTTCTGCGATAAGGTAAGTTGAGGGCGGTTTTGTACGCCTCAATATTCCCATCATTTAGCAGACATTTTGCAAGAACATGAACATAAGAAATGATTTACAGCCACAACCAGATGAAGTTGTAATGAAAATTTTAACAATATTAAGGCTGAATAACAATAACAACAACAAAAACATATCTATACAAAAGGAAACAAAAAACAAATGCAGGTTAAACGCACACATGTGCTGTTGTTTATAGGACAATACATATGCACGCTGATATATACTTATATACCTCACACGTGTATATGTTGTAGATATACAATAAATATTGAGAGTCTGGCTTACAAACACATGCTCTCCTCACTTTTGTATAGAAATGTCATGGATGTGTGTTTTGTGTTATAAGTGAAGCAGACAGCAGTTGATACATTGAAAGTGATACCTTACAGATCACAATTTTATGAGCAATTTGATGAAATTTGTTTAAACTGCTTTATTAGGGAAATATATATAACGTACAGTACTTATAGTGGTTTTTAAAGATCAGGCGGTTATATTCCAAAAAATTTTTTTTAACAAATCAAAACCTCTTTAGAGAAGATCTCAATGTAACTTAAAAAAGTAAAAGTTTAAATGTAAAAATGCAATAAAATGAAAACGGTTTGAAATTTTGGTTAGAAATGAAATATAATTTCATTCATATGGCTGCTTCGGCTTGCCTCACACACCAATGTCCGAGAACCCTTTCGAATGTATGGGGTCGTATATCGGCAATGGTATCACAAATGTCGGTCTTCATATGCTCAATTGGCTCTGGTTTGTCGGCATTGCACTTGTCTTTAACGGCGCCACACAGAAAATATTCTAACGGTGTCAAATCGCAGTTTCTTGCCGGCCAACTGACATCACGATTTCGGCTAATTAAACGGCCGTTTGTGGCATGAGATATGTGACAAGTTACACCATTCTGTTGGAACCAAATATCGTTCACGTCAATACCATGAAAAACGGGCACAAATCTAGGTGTGATAGGTCTCACCATGGACCGTAATGGTTGCGCCGTTCTCACAGAAATATGGGTCAATGATGCGTTGACTCCACAAGCCGCACCCAACAGTCAGTCGTAATGGTTGCATTGACTTCTGTAATACCACGTTTTTTGGTTATTAACGTACCCACCAAAATTAAAGTGAGTTTTTTGTTTCTTTTCTTGTCTTTGTTTTGGAAATAAATTTTCAGTAAATCGCAACGTTGCTCAAGCGTAAATCGATTCATTTCGTTCAGTGGCGATATTACACTTAATTTTGTGACAGCATAGAATGACATAAGTTTCGCCAGATTCGAAATAACCGCTGGTTATAATTTTAATCGATAGATAGCCCTGGTTCAGCTTTAGCCTGATGTTTTACGTGCTATATTGTTTATACTCATTAACTTGGTTTTCTTGATATTTATCTAAAGTCCAATATTGCGAGACAATCATTGGAGGTCCTACAGTTACATCTGCATATTGGAAATCTTATGCGAGAGTAGTCATTCGCATGTTATCCCTCTTCTTTTTAAACAGACTTTGCCGATAGATGGTCCACCTGATGGATACAAAACTAATGTATTAAATAACTAAATCTTATTACACAGTGCGACAAAAATGAACGAAGTTAAAACAAGGATCCGTTTTTGGAATTTTTAAAACATCTCGAAAATCTCGAGTTACAGGTAAAAAATCGGTTGAATATTACCCGAATTTAAATTTATTTTCGTATTTGAAAAGAAGAGAAACAGATGTTAATGATATATGCCGTATAAGTAGTCTTGAAGAATCCGGGTGTATTTCTCAGGCCCACACATTTGTCATCCAATTCTTTCCATATTTTTCAGGTTTAGAAGCGTTTTTACACACTATTTTACATAAAAACCGTACTACTTGGGAATTAATTAAGGAATTATGTTAAGTTATGAATAAAATAAAACTCAAGATTTTAAAATCCGTTTGAAATTGTCGGAGTTATTAAGCTTTTAATAAAGCAACTTATGAAAAAATTCATGCAATTACATATTTTCAAAAAAGATTTAAAGCTTTGTTTGAAGAATACGGTTGTAAACTAATAAAAAAATACAAATTTGGTGAAAATCCTATGATTTCTCCATGAGCCGCTTTATTAGAAAGAAATTTTTAAAGAAATTTAAAATCGGGTAATATTCAGCTAAGTTATTAGCTTATAAGTACATGAAGGTCAAAAACCGGTTTTTTACAGATTCTTGTCCTACTCGATAGCGACTATCAGAAAAATAGTATCAAATGCCAGGTATTTTTTTTTGTCGCATCGTGTTATAAATCAAAAACTCTATTTTCTTCGAACGAAATAAGTATGGCGTACAAACTAATATTACCAAAATTTTTTTAAGCGGACTTATAACCTCATTATTTTATTGTACCAAAATTACATATCGCACTTGATCAACAAGAGAGTATTAACTAAAAATTTTGTAAATATCGCTTCTTGCAGGAAATCAACTAAGAACATCAATATGTATCCACTGTAAAAATTTCAACGTATTCCGTTTACCACAAAAACCATAACACGAAACCCACATTTGGACCATTTTTGTGATAGTGAAATGACTACCTTTATATCACCAAAAAGGTATTTCTTAATTTAATACAAAAGTGGAAGTAGAAATGTATCGTATATTTTCATAAAAAAGTATTATTTTTTTGGATTTTCAACTTCTCTTTAAATGTAACTACAAACAGTTTTTCACCTCTACTGCAAATTTTAAAATTTTGAGTTAATACTCTCTTGCTGATAAAGTGCGATATACTGACAACATTCAATTGCCCTGACATACATTTGACTAGATTTTGAAATGTTCAAAATGGTAGATTTGCCATTTTTCAATAATGCACGTTCTCATCTTCTGTAAAGTCTCGAACTAACACATGGGCTGAAAAGTCCAGAACCTGATACATAGATGGCGCTAGTTTTATTGAATTCACCACTTTTTTGTTTAGTGTTAACCTTCAAAAAACAGCTGTTGATATTTCATGACATTCTATTAATTAGCTTGTGAGTTATTGTTTAGAATAATGGATCAAAAACAATTTCGTGTTTTAATTCTACACTGCTTCTTGATGGGAAAAATATAGTTCGAGCGAAGCAATGGCTTCAAAAGTGTTATGGGAACTCCGCTCCATCAGAAACAACAATAAAACGTTGCTTTGCTGACTTCAGACGTGGTCGTAGAGACACCGACGATGCAAAATCCAGTGGACGTTCAACACCAGATATACATCAAAGAAAAAAATTTTTCGAAATTATTCTGAAAGATCGAAAAGTGGAGTTACGTGAGTTAGCTGCCATCGTAGAGATATCGAAAGAACGTATTGGCCTTATGTTGCATAAGCATTTGACTATGAGAAAGTTCTGTTCAAAGTGGGTGCTACGTTTGCTCACTGCTAACGAAAAACAAGAACGTGTTGGTGTTTCTAAGCAGTGTTGAGCCATGTTTTAACGTAACAAACCGGAATTTTTGCGTCGATATGTGTTCATAGATTGAGCAAGGATCCATTACTTCACTTCGGAATTGAAACGATCGTCATCAGAGGGGACGGCACAACAATGGGCTGGAAAGGTTATGACCCCGGCATTTTGGAATGTGCGTAGTGTAATATTTAACGACTATCTTGAGAAGGGAAATACCCGCACCATCAACATTGAATATTATATAGAGTTATTGGAGCGTTTAAATTGCAAAGAAACGACAGCTTATGGCAAAAAAGGTGTTGTTTTATCAAGACAACGCAGCGTATCACAAATTAATCAAAACAATGGCAAAACTACAATAATTGAACTTCGAATTGCTCCCACATCTATTGTATTTAGCAGATTTGGTGCCCAGCGACTATTGGTTGTTCGCAGACCTGAAAAAAAAATGCTTGTTGGTAAGAAATTTCGCTCGAAATAAGTGGTTATCGCTGAAACTGACACCTATTTTGAGGCAAAATATAAATCGTTATACCAAATTGCAATTGAAATGTTAAACCGGCGCTGGAATGATTGCCTTGCTTCAATTGGAGATTACCTTAATGAACAAAACTAATTTTGTACAGAAAAAGTGTTTTCTTTGCAAGTCCGAGACTTTTCAGAGGCCGCTAGCATTAATGCTTTGTGTCTGAATGGCCCAAATATTCTCTATGGAGAAGGACTAATAACCGACGAATCCATCACATTAATGTTTTTAACCAAAAAGGAATTTTTAATTGCCTTGGAGTTGTGGACTATAGTGTTATCCTTTTGGAAAATAGAGGAATGGTAATGGAAATTTTCCCCATATTGAGTGTATATTTTTAAGCACTATGCTCTGAGACAAGATTTAATGGTAGCGATTAGCTCAAATTATGTATGGTATGGTAGGTAAGACAATCCCTGGACAAACATTCGAAAAAACTTTATTTTTCTACAGCCAGTGTCACTTCAGAACATTTACTAGTAACTGATTATAAAAACTTACTTACTGCTAATCCAAACCTCTCTAATGCATTTGCCGTTCAGAGCCGTTGTTAAACTGAAGGTTCCTTTTAATGAGTCTAAAAATAGAATCGAGTGAAGCTCACTAACTGGGAGAATTCCTCGTGGAATATAAGGGGAATTGTTATTATTGTATTACCTCAAAACACCTTGGATATTTTGTAAATAGAGTACAACAAGCAATGCATTACGAACTATAAGTACCTGAAAACATATGCACTGTACTACTCGAATTATGCTTCAAGCAATTAAAAGCATCCAACACTTTTGAAAACGATAGTTAAGCTTAAGTAACTTTATCTGGGATTTGATGTGAACTAAACCTTATTTCCCCAAATTTTCGTACTGAAAATAGCGTACTTTATAGTCGAATTTCGAGTGACTTAAACTCTTTTATGTGCTGTGTTTGAAAAAATGGTGAAGAAAAAAATCAAATGAATTTCCAATAAACAAATGAAAAACGACTTAGGAATTTTGTTGGTTTTATTTTCTTCTCAATTATTTGATGGCATTATTGTTATTTCATTGTTTTAAATATAATTTATTTGATGTCGACATTACCATTGACAGTTAACAACATCGAGATCATTAAGCTGGAAATGTGTTTTCTCTTCCAAATTTATTTTGAAAAGAAAAAAGCATTTATTTGTTTGATTTACTTAAGTCTTTAAATTGTAACGGGAAATTCCTGGAGTTTTATTCTATCAAGTCATGATTTATCACTTGGGATTTTTGAGATTTTATTTTTATTTTTGTAATTTTTTATTTATAAGGCTTTTTCATTCATTTTCACTGTATTAGAAGAGGATTTTCAAAGCTCACCACCATTAAGATGAGATTTTTCTTTTTTTTTTTAAATGAACGTTATATTTCAAGAATATTAACAGGATTGTTGCAAATGTAGAATAGAGAACAAATATCATTCGTTAAACAGTTCCAGAAAACCGTGAAAGTGGAAAAAAAACTGGAAAAACTGGACTAATTTTTACACTTTATCTCGTCCTGTTGTTGCAATAATTCTTACAGACTAATAGACTTAAATATTCGCTTTCTCCAGTGTAACGCTTTTTTAACCCTTCAAGTATGCTTTAAATTTTATCTAAAAGCAACCAACTTAAATTATGCTTTAAAGAAATACTTTTTTACAATTAATTTACTCTCTATCTCTCTTTGCTGAGCAATTTCTTTAATTTATTTAAAATTATTTTCTTTTTTTGTTTTTTTTCTCCTTCCTATTTTGCTGTTATAATTTTCTGATTTTAATGCATTGGTCTAATTAAAAAGCATATAAAATACAATGACTGCATTTGGCCTTATATTATTGCCAAAGCTTTAATAGGAATGTACCTGGCATACATACATATTTCCATTCAATCAGAATTTTCTCTCTTCTTTTATATCCGTAGTTTTCAAATGTCAACACATGTTGAGAAGAGACATTTTCGCATGGCTTTGCACATGAACTGCTTGAAAGTTATCTAAAGACAAACCAAAGCAGGTTGTCTTTAATTGAATTGCATCTTTTGAATTCAAAGAAAAAACAAACCAATAAAAACAAGGGCAAAAGACAAATTATATAAGATAAGAAGTCATTACCTGTAATCATAATTAAAATAATGACAGTGTGCTGATGGATTAAATAAAGAAAAAGTAATAAAGTTACCGACGCATGGGTTACCAACAGTTTGGGCTTTGCAAATTCATTAAAAATTATTATTATTTGGGGCGATAAATAACTGCCTGCCATTTAGGTTTTCAAGATTATTTCATGCAAATGATGCCCACGAAAACGCCGTAGATGGTCTATTCGTACCTTCCAATTTTAGCATACTTTTTCTGGAATTTCGGCCGGTGTTTTACTATCGACAGCTGTTATGTTTTCTAGCAGCGTTGGAATTTTAGCTGGATTTTCTCTGTGCACGAGAAACTTCACGTATCCCAATAAAATATAGTTTATCAGGGTAAAATTTTATGATTTTTGTCGCCGATGGACTGCTGCATAATGTGAGATTAATTGCTCCTCAAACTCGCCTCTCAATAGGTTCAAAAAGTCAGTGAGTATCTCCCCTAGAACTTTTTGCCCCACGGTAACAAAGCACGAGTGAATACAATGCGTCCACCAATGCCCTAACACATGACATGCTCCACATGTGAGTACCAATTCGAAGCCAGGTTACTTGGACATGACTTCCACCTTGGTAAGGTGTCGGAGACTGTCTAAACTCCTACCGATCTATGTGTCACGGCACCCGGCTAGGAATGCAACACAAAACTGTGCTAGCATAGCTCTCCTAGCAATTTGGATAAAAACCACAGCCACCACGTTGCTCTTACAAGGAGACCCGACTGTAGTCGGGTAGGAACCAAGGTCCCTGGAGCTCTTGACAACCTAGGTACCAGAATTAAGCCTGCGGTTAGGCCTCATAGCATAAATGCTACTACCAGTTTAAGTTCCAAACAACTTCGGATTGGTGACCAATAAAGTTGACAACAACACAACAATAAACGGAGACTCCCTCACGTGAAAACTCAAAGTGACATAGTGTGCCACGGACACAATGTACAACTCACAAAAACACAATTAGATAAGAATAGACCCGTGAACAGTACAACGCCATGATCGGCAGGAACAAACTAGAAACAGCAAGCAGCAAGCAGCAAAATAATTAGCCCACCATCGGCAAGCAACTTCAAAAAAGGCTGGCCAGGAGACCGCTAAAAGAGCGGTGCGGGCTCAACATCCGCTAGGAGTGCAGACCTTCTTGTCCTAATTCCTGCCAGGGCAAAAGCGCCCAACCTCCCAAACATACGTTCCCCTCTACTGAAATCCCACACCTCCAGTATGAGTTATACCCATAGTGTGGCATTTAGCACCGTCTTGTTGAAACCACACGTCAAGTAAGTTCAATCCATTAATTTTTCGCAAAAAAGCCGTTAATCGCCGGCCTACCTATATTTAACAGTTAAACTAGAATGAGCGCTCAATTTAGTGAGCTTTAAAGCATCTTTTTGAAAGCTTAATTGCATAAAATGAAATCAAAATTTTGTTTTGTTTTATTCCAAATATTTTTTTTATTTTAAATGTTTCAATTCTTATTAAAAACATATTTTTTGTGAAGCACCTAAAAGTCTACTTCTTTATATTAACTGTTTCATTAAATTCTTCCATTTTTCATTTTATATATTAATTTTCTTTGCTTTCATTTTTTCTTAAAAATTTTTCGTTACAATTAAATCCTTTCTAATCACCTTTCGTAACATGAAACCAGACTTTTCAATACCCCATAGGTTCAAGGTTAGCTGGCTGAATCAATACCCAGTAATGCCGCCTTGTCTCAATTATAATTAAAAACTTTTGAAAGGTGCCAGTTGTAAGAAAATTAATGAACACAATAGGAATTTGCAATGAAAGAAAGAACGAAAGAATTTCTTATAAAAATATCTATAAAAAGATAAGTGAATGGGGAAAAGTGTAGAATATAAATGAAAATTTATTCTTAAAGTCAATACCAGATATATTATGAAGCATATCCATCCCTGGTTAAATTCCAATAAAATTAATACGAAAACATTCTAAGTCGAACCAACAGAACAAAAGAGGGGAAAGGGAAATGGTAAACATTTGAAACAAGAGGTCAAAGGAAGTGCACAAAAAAAATAAACAATAGAGGACTTAGTGACAGAAAACACTTCATATTTGATACTCTTAAGGATTATGGTTTTGGGAACTTTGCTCAATTATTTGAAATGTTTTCTGTATTGTGTTTTCACTTATTTTTTTGTTGGTTTTTCATGTGTTTATTAAGCCAAAGTGCTCCTTAACATATGTCTTTATTATTTATCTTTGCCAAACCGCCTAAAAGTAACATCAATAGTTTTAATGTGAGTGTTTGGTATTCTTTGTTTGGGTATAATTTTATTGTTCTTTTTTTTCTTTTTTGTGGATCCTGTTGAAAACATAATAGGCTCATGTACTGTTATATTAAAATATCTACACGCTCACTCAACATCGATAATATAACAAAAAACCTTATGCAGGGAAGGTTGCCAAAAAAAAAAAAAAAAAATTAATATGCGTTTAGATAATGAAAAATGATATATTTTGAACTTCATATAATACCTAAATTTAACAATACCCTCATTACGTTAGGAACTATTACTACGGCCCATGATCGCAGAAACTCCATCCAATTTTATAAAATCTCTATCTCTATATATAAAAGAGGACTGTAAAATGCGTTGTAGTTGATATTCTCTGAAATATTTTATTTCTGAAGCCCTTTAACGAAAGTCGAAATCAATACCAAAGTTCATATGTACATGCGATTTTTGTAGGTCCGTTGGTTCGCCAGTTATTGACGTTCGAGTTAATCCCTTTGTATTGCATAAGTTTTACTAGGAAACGAAACTTATTATTAACTTTGCGTTAGCTAGGAAATATCTTTAAAACTGTCTATATAAGAAGCATATACACACCATCTGTTGAAATATGGGCGAAATTGAGTAAGTGGGTGTGGAACCTCCCAAACAAAGTAAATACTGATTTTTGGATATCTAGAGAACGGTGAGAATTGCAGTTTCTAAACTTGGTAGTCAATACTAATAATTAGTTTTAAAGAGGGCGGAATTGGGCGTGTCATCTCCCATATCTAGTAATTATTAATTGTTGTTTGTCTTGAAAGATTTCTAAAATTGGTTTAAACATTGGATATGTGGGCATGGCAGCTCCCATTCACACTAAATATCGAATTTTATATGTGTGGAAAACGGTAACGGTGGATTTGATAAGCGCGAATTGCACAAAGCACACCGGGTAAAAGATATTTATATAGGATGGGCCACCTGTTGGTTTAAATTTGAACCAGCGGTTATTACTTATGTCATTCTATTCTGTCGCTAAATTCTGTATATTATCTCTACTGAACCGAATGAATCGATTTACGCTTGAGCAACGTTGGGATTTATTGGGAATTTATCATTATTAAAAATTAACTTTTCGAGTGAAGCTGATTTTCACCTAAAAGTGGTCTCACAGAAATCAATGCACCCATTACGAGTGACTGTTGGGTGCGGCTTGTGGAGCGGAGGCATCAATGACCCATATTTCATATTTCACCACCATTACGAATAATGGAGATATCGAGGACAACCGATTGTTTTGTAGCCGCTCTTTTTGGCAGTGATGTGAACGATGTGTAATTTCGACACATCTCATGCCACAATCGATTTATTGCGTCAAACGTTTGATAGCCATTGAATTAGCCGAAATGGTGATGCCAGTTGGCCGCCAAGAAGCTGCGACTTGAATCCGTTGGACTATTTACTGTGAGGCGCCGTTAAAGATAAGTGTTATGCCGACAAACCAGAAACAATTAAGCATTTGAAGACCAACATTCGTGATATCATTGCCAAGATACGAACCCATACACTCGAAAAAGTTATCAAAAATTGGTCCGATCGAATGGCGTACTGTGAGGCCAACAATAATATCATTTCTAACCGGAACAATTGTACTTCACAAAAAAAAATAAGTAAATAAATAAATTTGGCAAAATTTCAAACTGTTTTTGTTTTATTGCATTTTTAAATTTAAACTTCTACAGTCATGTAAAAAATAATAGGGACAGTTATATTCGAATAGTTAAAAATCCAACTCTGTTTTTATGTTCAAACATTTATCAAAAATATTTTAAAGTTGACGACGTAAAGAACTGTTATTTGGCAAACAAAATTTGTACCGTTTCTCAGTTGTAGCTTCTAAACAAAACCGCAACGTGTGCCTATAATTTTTCACATGACTGTATGCATTCTAATCTATATATGTATATAAATAAATAGTCTTTTTATGATGGTATGTATTTTCCATATAAAACGTGAGCATTGCTTTAAATTTTTCTTATGAGGTATACATTTCATGGGTATAGAACACAAAGGCTCTCAGCAACGAGGTATGGGTTATCTATGAATGTGAATAAAACAGCTTTTAAATGCTTGAGATATTAATAATATCGCATGGTAAGTGTACTCAGTGTAAAAGCCTATATGGAAAAACTAGTTCCACCTTTTTAAGATGCTACAACTCAAACTATAAACTCATAAAAATGTAGAACAAATTAAGAAAAACATGATTATGAATTGTTGAAGCATTTGTAGTTAAATTGCTGATAACTAAGGTAACTTAGTTCCCTTATTTTGCACACTGCCTTCTGAAGTTTCGACTAACATTTCATTTAAAGTAGTATTATTACAAAATGACTTTAGTAGTGACTCTTATTTGCTGCCTACAGGTAAACCGTTCTAATGAAAGAACCTATAGTGGTCACAAAACACTTAAAGATACTTTAGTTTTAATCAGACGTCATGCTTTTGATTTTTTACTTTTGTCTATCATGTAGTTGGTCCAAAGTTGTAATCTAATGAATACATTTCTTGTGGCAAGAACAATACAACACTTGCGCATTGCAGACCCTGAAGAACCATTTATCTATTCGGCAAGTGACTAATCATGAGATAACAGTGGCTACACTATGCAACAAATGGAAAAAAAATTTCTGACCGCGGAATACCGCAATCAACCGCAAAAATCTTGAGCATTTCAGATTCTTTGGATAAGTTTTTGTCTTATAATTTGTTTTCTAAAATGTGAGATTTCTGAAGAGGCTGCTTCATACATCTTATGATAACTTTGAAATGACTCATTCGATTTCGTTAAACCATATATTAAAAGAATCCAAATTATACTGGCTTTAAGGCATTCTAACATCATGTTTTAATTTAGAGCGTATTTTTGTAGTTATTGAGAAACAAATCATAATTATTTTTTGGAAAAATTATGATAATTTTGATTTCTAAAAATTCACAAAAAATAGAAAGTAGCAAGTAGTAGTATTTACCGGTTTCACTATTTATTCATAAAGTTGCATATAAGAGAAATGAAATAAGCCAGAATTCATGAAAACCTATTGGTAAATAGATATGTATTTTATTCCCTATTAAGTAAAAGTACCTAATTTTGAAATTCCAAATTTTTTCCCACTTTTTTTCAATAACAAATGTTGGTTCACACAGAATGCTAGAACTCACTCACTCAATACTCAGATTGCTGTCAAATTTATACATCTATCGTTTGAAGGTTAGTAGTAAATAAAAATCATATGGATAAAATTCCAGTAACGCCATCTTTGTGTCATTCTATGGACTTATTGAGTGATATGATACTTCGACAGGTGATTATCGTTGTTTGCTTGGATAGTTCACCGAGATATAGCATTAAAAAAGCTACTATTTTATTCCATATATTTTCACGGATCTTATATGTTATTAAAAAAAAATAATAATTAATTTTTAATTTAATTTATCACAAATACTTAAGCAAAAACTTTAATTAGGTATCCATCACCTATTTAATCCATAATCACAACATAAAACACTTGTTTTCCTTCCGTTTCCTTCGCTTTTGTAATGTTACTGTTGTTGATGTTTTATGCCTGTGAGGGGTTAACCTTATAAACGAGAGAGTGTAAGTAATTGTCTTTGTATAAGGGTGTATATGTGTTTTTGTGTGTGTGTCTATAACAACTACCTAACAAGGAAAATGTCACAGGCACACGCATGTACGAAAAATACACAAAAAGAAATTAATCGTTTTAATATTTTTGTAAAAAAAATTTAAAAGCATACTTTCAGGCAGCGATATAATAATTTTTATAATATAGGCTTTTCATATATATTAAAGATAACAACATAATAACGGTTTCTATACACAGAAAAAGAAGCAAAGTTTCCCAGAGAACCATATTCATTTTGTTTTATACCATAAGAATTTAATTGTTTGTAAAAAGAGAAATAATTATTTGTTTGTATTCTTTGTGGTCTTAAAGTATATTCATTTACCATATTTATTAATATATATATCCCTTAGAACTTATAAATAAAATAAATATAATAAATTTTATTAGACTCGACATATAAAATGATACCCATGAACATATATAAAGGTTACCTTGGTAAGTAAATAAAGCCCTAAGAAAAAAAAAAAAAAAAAAAGAACAACAAAAAAGTATTTCCAAACAAATCTTTAAGTTCGCAAAAGTATTTAAACACTTTAATTATTTATGACTTTTTGGAAGTTTAGTTTCATACTCTAATTTGTTAGACATATGTGTCTCTAAGTTCCTTTGCGGTTTGTTTTTATTTTTTCCTTAATTCCATGTAGACTTTTAGGCTGCTGTTTTTCTCCCAGTTGTTTTTTTTAAGTTATATTTCCTTTATGTCATCGTTGTCAGCTCACTTTTAACATGTGTTGACATTTATCATGTCGTTGGGATTATGTCTTTCAAATAATGGTTAATAAAAAAAGTTTTACGGTTTTTATGACTTGAGTTTGTTTTTTGTATAACGTTTTGGAATTTAAAAAAAAAAAACTAAACAAAAAATGTTTTCAGTTTAATTATACAAATTGTCATAGTTAATGCAGATTTTTTTTGGTGAAATCATTTTAAATTTGAAAAAAAGTATTTCGTACTTTGAAACACTGAAAGTGGAAAAAGGATTGAAAACAAATTTAAAACGCCTGCATTGTACATATTTTGGCACTTTCTAAAAATATAATTCAAACTTTAAGGCAATTCATTTATATTTTGTCTTTAATATATTTTTTTTCTTTTTTTGCATATCTCTAACAAAATGTTTTGTATAAGACGCAATAAATGATTGCCTACCTTTAGGTTAACATATACTATGGTATACTTTTAGGCGTAATGTTTTTAAAATTGAATAGTATTATGTATGTGTAAAAAATGTATATGCATGTTTATCGCTAAAGCTTAAAATATTTTGGAAAATTTTGGGAAAATTTCCAACCCAATTAAGACAGAATACATATTTACTGTAATGTGGGCTATTATGTACTCAAACTTGTTAGACTAAACTCTGGTCGCGTGCCTACATTAACAGAAAAAATTATGTTAAAATTAAAATCATAAGTTTTATTCAACATTTGCTTTAAAATCATTTTTTTTTAATAAATATCTTTTAAATAAATATCCATTTAATATGATTTTTTTTTCTTTTATTTATTACAATGATTTAATTGCCACAAAATTGTTGGACATCAAAAGAGACCGACATAGTTTTTTGAATTTGCTCAGAAGACATTTATCTTCATTAAAAATTAACGATGCACGAATAGAAAAATATAATTTAAAATTACGCCTGCCATGCTGCCTTCAGATGGAATAGCTCCTAAGATTTTATAATACTGTTTAAAAACATGCATACATGTGTATGTACACATATGGCCAAAATAATAGGTACATATCTACTTTCCTTCTTTTTTTGGCTTTCTACTTTAGTATTTTTTACTAACTGCGGCAAGTTTGCCAGTTTACGATTATTTCGTGTTGGCAACACTGCTACAAAAAAAATTGTTTTGAAAATCCCGTTACTTTTCATTTGTTTGTTAATTTTGTGTTGAAAGTGCAATGTTTGCTTGGTTAGAAAAATAAGTACATTTAACATTTTGCAATATTTTGCATTTGTAAGAGAAGGTTGGTTAACACTGTAACAAATAATACAGCCGACGACAAATAACCGTGTTATCACTCTCGCCAAAGGAAACCCTTTTACGTCCCCTAGGGAAATTACTGCCAATATAGGTAATGTGACATCTGTTCGAACTATTCGACGACGACTACAGTGTGCTAACTTACGATTTAACTCTCCTAGATTGGCCAAGTCAGTCACCGGATCTAAATCCAATTGAAAACCTTTGGATAGAGTTGAAACAAAGATTAAGTAAAAAAACATTCCAAAATAAAGACCAACTTTGGAGTTTTGTTCAAAAGAAGTGGTCTGAAATCCCTTTGGGTTCTTGCCGTGAGTTAATTAGCAGTATGCCAAGCAGATTACACAAAATTATTGAAAATAATGAAGAACACACTGGATGCTAATAAAACTTAAAAAAATATTGCAAAACATGCTTAAGAATATTGAACTACAACATATAATTTAATGATTTACGCAATGTACTTATTATTTTGTTCACTAGTTTCCTGAAGATTTTTAATTTTTCATTTCATATAACACCAATTAATTTAATATAAGACGCAGAAGATATTCATGTACCTATTATTTTGGCCATATGTGTATGTATAAAGAAAAGTCATCATATATATAAAAAAAAAAAAAATGGTTTCTTTAGAACACGTACGAGTTTAAATAGATTTTGTAAACTGCATAAAAATTTCAGTGATGTGACAGTGAAATAGAATTTCATAAACTACAATATTTCTACTGGACTCTTTCCTTTAGATTTTGTATTTCATTCTTATAGCCTGTAGTTTTGATTAAATAAAAATAATAATTAAAAAAGTTTAATTCGTTAATTCCTCGATAGCTTAGAGCACATAAGTCCTTATGTTAATATAAAATACCATATATGATAAAGAAAGTATTTAGTTTTACCGTAATCTTTGTAACATTCCTAGAAGTTTACAACTGCATATACTATGCGTACGGGGGTGGCGTGGTGTAGTGGTTAGAGCCCAGGTTTCGAATGTTTAATAAAGCGATTTCAAACACCCTCCAGACAATTTTATCTAAAAAAAACCCTCTGTACTTTCATTTGACCTCCGGCGATGCTAACAAACATCAGACGGATAATCAGAAAAAACACCACCCCTGCTGAGAAAAAATTACAATGATAAGTACGGATCATCACCACTTAGCAACGATCTTCACCACTACACACAAATATCGGGTCCGCCATCTAACTAGTGCTTATTTCGTGAATGGTAACACTTAGCTCATGTCTGATTTGACAGATAATTAGTTTTATCCTTCCGCTGAACGAATATGGTTGTGTATACGCTTGAACAACGCTGGGAATCTGGGCCTGCGATTGACTTACAGAAGATGCCGATTTTGCCAAAAAACTCATCTTTTCAGATGAAGCTCATATTAATCTTGGCGGGTATGTAAACAAGCAAAATTGTTGCATTTGGGGTACAGAAAACCTGCACGCATACATTGAAAAGTCGATACACCCAAGACGAGTCACTGTTTGGTGTGGATTTTGGTCCAGAGGCATAATTGGGCCATTTTTCTTCGAAAATGAGCAAGGAGTGGCCGTTACAGTCAATGGCGATCGTTATCGGGCCATGTTGAACGAATTTTTGTTTACAAAAATTGAAGAGGAGGATATTAGCAACATTTGGTTTCAACAGGACGGCGCAACGTGCCACAAAGCCGAAGCTACACTACACTGTTTTACGCCCTATTTTCAAAAAAAATTTATTTGGCGGACCCTATATATGGAGGCGAGCTACAGTAGATTAAACATCTACTTTGCTTCAAAAATCAACTTGATTGAAAGGAGTGGTGGATCTTTATTTGAGAAACAAGACCTATACTGTTAAAGTCGAATCGAACAAAGAATCTATAGGTATTTTCCTTTTAAACGCAAAAAATCAAAGAAAGTCGGAGAAAGTATGAAACTGTACTTAAATTTAAATGAATATTTTTGAAAAAATGTAATGGAATTTACTGAAATACACAGCGTGCCGCTGTGGTATGGTAGGCAAAACGTACCAACCGGGAAAGGTCTTCAGTTCAATAATAACGTATTTTAACGGCGGTATAACCTCATAACATTAGCTAGTAACTGGGTATGAGTATTACTTACTATTGAAAACTTCTCTAATACATTTGACGTTCGGAGCCGGCACTAAACTGTAGGTACCTTTCAATGAGTCTAAAAATAGAATCGGGTGCAGCTCGTTGACTGAGAGAAGTCTCCGTGTTCCTTTATGGAATGTTATGGGAATTAATAAAAAAAACTAAAATACACAACAGCGTAATTAAGTGTGGACTTGATTACACCATCTATAAATCTAAAGAAAACCATAAATTTCGAGAAAATTTTGTAACTTTTACAACAACCGTGATCTTGAAGTTAGTTGAAGTAAGGAAGATGAAAAAGGTAAAAAATTAAAAAATTTAATACAAATAAACTTTAAAGTTATATACGATCACATTATTGTCGCAATGCACCAATTCTAAGCAATTTTTTTGTGCTGAATTGAGGCACAATAAAGAAATTGTTCGAATCAAATTCTCTGCAGTCACATGATTGCCCTGTTTAGATAAATTTGATTGTTGCAAATTAGCGCAAAACTAATAAATGAAGAAATAGCAGCCTTCCAGTCATATGATTGTTCTAGTAAAGGGTAAATCTGAGAAACAGCGGTTGTACTAGATCGAAAATTTTAATTCATTATTCAAATTATATTTAATCCATGATTTGTTCTCAAAAAAAAAAAAGAAAAAAAAAATTGTATCGTATTTCCGCTTAATAAAAAAAGAAAAATAATAAATGAAAATTATAAATACCGTACAAACATATGTTTTTTCAGAAAAATAAAAATTAAAAAATAATAATTGGTGAGTATTGTCTTTTTCAATCGTCGCACAAGAATACAATAAATATTGGTGTATTTTTGACAGTTACATTGGTGCATGATTGCCTTTAAAGCTTTCACATGACTGTCGCACCAAGGTTGCATTTGATTGGGATAAATAAGCATCAAAATGGGTCAAATCGTTTTCAAGTTATGATGAAATATATTGACATAACTACCATATTTTGGGCGAAAAATATGCCACGCCCTTAAAAAAAATTGTGCCCAATGGAAAAAAACTGAAAACGGATTTGATTTCAGCGCATCAAAATCATTATATTCCATATAGTTTTACTTAAAGGCGAGAATTAATTTATTTTTTATTTTTATTTTTTTGTAGACCAGTGTTATTGGTGTATTATGACAATCGTGTGATTATACCTTAAGAATTATTAATTATAAGAAATAGATGTTTTTGAAAACTTTATAAGTTAAGCATCGCTTAACACTAGAAAAATGCGTTGAAATACTTACTTCAAAATAACTACTCACAGTGCATATCGCCGAAAATATCACAGTCAACAAGCACTGCCGTCTGACTATATAATTTACTAAGTAAAACCGGAAGAGCTTCGCTACCCCATCTTAATTTTTATCTTAAATGCTATCTTAGTTAAATTTTTTACCCTTTTCCCCATTTTGTTCCTTTCCGGTCAAAATCCACACATTTGTAAGTTACAGTGAAACACTGTAAGTTCTGATTTTTAGCTGCATGCGGCCTTCAAACAAACACACATTCATTTTTATACAGTATACGTATATAGACAGCTTTTAGCCAGTCTACTTTCTGCCATTGCCGCTTTTTGGCTGATGTAGATAGATAACCAAGCTTTAATAGTTGTCGTTCTTTACATATACAAAATTCAATATGTCGTATAAATGGAAGGTGCCGGTCTTATGCAATCTCGCCCAGTTACTAACTGATGATGTGTATTGTTCACGACGTTGTTTGAATCTAATTTTCTACTACTTACTACTTCCACTATTGCCGTTCTCAAGATATATATAAATTGATATTTACTTTTAATGGAAGGTATCACGCCCACTTTTCCAGTTCCACCCACTTTATGACTGATGATTTTCATTGGCTATGAAGTCATTCAAACCAAAATCAGAAGCTTGTGCTTTAGCCGTTCTCAAGATATAATAGAATTAATATTTAGTTTGTATGGCAGATACCACACCCACTTGTCCAATTCCGCCCAATTTCTGACTGATAATTTTCATTGGCTATGAAGTCATTCAGACCAAAGTCAGAAGCTTTTGCTTTAAGCTTTCGCAAGATACAATGAAATCAATATTTAGTTTGTATGACAGATACCACAACCACTTGTCTAATCCGCGCACTTCTTGGCCGATGTTTTGCATTGACTGTGAATGTCTTTGGGCCAAATTTAGTGAATCTTTCCGTTACCAATTCGAAGATACAAGCACTTTGTATGGGCGTGGCACCGCCCAGTTGGAGTTTTTTAATTTTATATGCGTTTCCAGACATACAGAGAGATACAGTAAAAATTTCAAGAAGTTTCATGCAGCCGTTTAGCTGTTCATAAGGCACAAACAAAAGAACCAAAAAAATTTTAAAAGAATTTAAATACCACTCGTGGGAAGAATCAAAAACAAAAGAATTTCAAAATAAAATTTGGAACGCGCAGCGAGTTGAAAACAAGAAATTCTTTTTAGTAAATCTTGTTTGTGTAATATAAGACATGCATGCGCATTATACGTATTGGTCGCTGCTCACAGAATATACATACATACATACACACATACGAATGCAAAAGATTACGCTTTTAATCTTACACAAGCAACATGCATTGAAATGAATTGCCCGTTTTCAATGCTTTTTTGCTTATTTTTAATTCGTTAAAGAACGAATTAATTTAAAACTTGTTCTCACGAGTCTAACAAAAAATATTTTGAGCAAAAAATATGATTCTTGCTAATGAATTAAAAATAAAACTCACGAGCACGAGCCACAAAACAAGTGAACACACATTCATTTTTATAATAAGATTTATAATTTGGTGCCGAACTATAAGAGAACGGATCGGCGCTTGTGATAAGAAAGAAAGAAAACCCAAAAAATTATTCCATATTCCTGTAACGACACGAAAGATGACGGCAGACTTAATTATTCAGTTTTATTTTGCACTTTGAACTGGAAGTATCTCGTGTACCATACTTCGACATGATTTAAGTTTCAACTTTAATGATTTCCTTAACCCATTAGAGGTGATATCAAAAGTAAGTTTTATTTATAATTTGTATCCATTTGTTAAATAAAATAGAAGTAAATAAACAATAAATAAGAGAAAAAGCAACAATTGTCTTATTTTTTGGTTGAAATTTATCTGGAAGTACTGAAATCAGTAAACCTAACGTCTATGTGTGAAAATTTTCGAAATCATACAACACAGCTGCTCTTCTATTTTAGCAGGATGGGGCCAAACTTTGTCTTAAAACAAATAATATCGTGAGATATGCCAGTGGAACATTCGCCAATAAATGCATGCGCTAAGTTTTAAAGACAAACAACACCACAATTTTTGGATTTTGTGGCTTTGTAGCTGTTTGTAGAATCAAAATAACAGCTCAATGATAGCAAATTAAAGGGTCGGCCAAATAGTTATTATTTTTTTTTGAAAATGCTATAAAAAAACTACTGAATATTTTCTCAAATTTCTTTTTTTATTTGAAAGTACAATCCTTCCGGTTAATAATGGAAAATAATTTCATTCAAATGGCTGCCTCGGCTGGCCATGCAGTAGCCTACACGATCGGTCCAATTTTTAAGCACATTATCGATTGTGTGCAGCTGTATTTCACCAATGGCTTCACGAATATTGTCCTTTAAAGCGTCAATTGTCTCTGGCTTGTTGGCGTAGCACTTATCTTTGACGGCACCCCACAACGGTGTCAAATCGCAAGCTCAGAGGTGGCCAAACGACATCAGCTCTGCGGCTGATAATGCGATTTTCAAAAACAGTGTGCAAAACATCGAGTGTAGTTTCGGCTGTGTGGCACGTAGCGCCGTCCTGTTGAAGCCAAATGTTGCTAATATCCTCGCCTTCAATTTTTTGTGAACAAAAAATTGTTCAAGAAAAATGGCCCAATTATGCATCTGTGACTCGTCTTGGGTGTATCGGCTTTTCAATGTATGCGTGCGGGTTTTCTGTGCCTCAAATCGGCATCTTCTGTAAGTCGATCGCAGGCCCAGATTCCCAGCGTTGTTCAAGCGTATACGCAACCATATTCGTTCATCGGAAGGATAAAACTAATTATCTGTCAAATCAGACATGAGCTAAGGTTACCATTCACGAAATAAGCACTAGTTGAACAAAAAACGTTAGATGGCAGACCCTATATTTTCAGTTTACAGTCTAGATTTCAAAACATAGCTGTAGTCAATTGAGTACAGTGATCTCTAATGGGTTAAATGGTATAAATATTTATAAAACAAACAAAAAAATCTTTAAACGTACGAGTAAATGCATTTTATTTTGTTTTCGTTTTTATTTTAATTTATTTATTTTTAATTAAGTTGTTGCTGTTAGTCGATGACATTTTAAATTAAAAACAAAAATATTTTTTTTTTATCCATAAATATTTTATATAAGTATGTATTTGGATTTTAAGTTTGTTTTTTAATTTTATTTTCTTTTAATGAATTTATCATCACTATGTCGTCATCATGCTACAATTTATTAATTTATGCTTTATTTTGCTATGAATTTAATTATAAATTATTTATTAATAAAAAATATAGACCAAATGATAATGATAATGTGAATCCATTAATGGGAGTATTTTAAATAAATCCACTGACATATGATATAAAACATAGTGTTATTAGTTATTAACTTTTTTTCTTTTTGTTTATTATTTAACCCAAATTATGAAATATTGTTGGTAAAATAAATAGGTTACAAACACACAAATAAATAAATACAATAAATATTGCAAATAATTAATATCTCTCTCAGTTTATTTTTTATTTAAATTAAAAATAAGAAATATAAATGAAATAAATACCAACTTAAAAATAACTTAGCGTTTATCATTACTACTAACAGGCCTTTTCACCTGGACCAAAACAACCGGCATAGCCCATCAGATAAGGCAATGTACTCTGCTCGAAAACACCGCTAAATAAATCAGACCAGGGACCTGAGGCATAAACTGGTACATCCTCACCGCCATGTGTTTCGGATGCCATGGGTACTGTGGCCGGATATTGTAAATCATAATTGTCGCCCTCAAAAGCATCTAAGACTTCATGAGGATCTTCACGGTAATGATTTTTGCTATTATAGAAGTTGTGAAAACCAGGGCCATTGGCATAACTTAAGATCATATAGGGCAAGTGATCATCGCCTAGAGAGGCTAATTTGGAAATATCATGGCCACGTTGCTAAAATGAAATTTTGGACTAAAGTTAGAAGAAAATTTATGATTTTGTTTGGAGAAACTTACTGCATAACCCGATATGGACATGGTATGGGAATGATCGGCTGTTACCACTATTAAGGTATCTTCCATACTAGTAAACGTTCTTGCCAGGGATACTGCTTTAGCCAACTCTGCCGTCTCATCTAGGGCCAATATGGCTTTATTGCTATGGTGAGCGGTATCTATGCGTCCGCCCTCTACCAACAAGAAAAATCCCTCATCATTGTTGGCCTGCAAGAGTTCTATGGCCTTTTGGGTCATTTCAGTCAGTGTAGGCTGTTTATTCTTCTTAGAGTTCAAGGCTTTTAAATTGTATTTTAAATGGCCATCATTAAATAAAGCCAACAAGCGTTGGGTAGTATTTGAATTCACGGCTAAGAGCTCCTCCCTAGTTTCCACATACTTATTAAATGGGTTTTCGTTTAAGAAATCCTCTATTAAATTCAGGCCATCACGTCTTTTGCCTTCTGCATAAAAATCTTGATCAATCAACTGGCTCTTACCACCGCCCATTATAACTTTAAGACGTTTGCCTACATCACCTTTTATAAGCTGCCAGGCTATATCCCTGATGTCCGAGTTCTTGCCACAATCATTCTTTACTTTCTTATCATTTTCCCAATCACGTTCGGCTGTGTGAGCATACAGTGCTGCGGGTGTAGCGTCAGTTACTTTGGTGGTGGTGACAAAACCCACAGAGCGTTTAGCCTTCAAAGCCCATTTGGCTATTGAATCCACATGATATTTAGTATTCTTAGAACGTATACAATCACCACGCTTCACATGGCCTGTAACACCTATAGTGCCATAATTTGCTTTAACGCCACACAAAAAGGCTGTAGCTGAAGAGGCTGAATCTGGTACCAAACGATCGAGGGCATATGTTTTGGCCAAACCTGTGTCTGTGAAGTCTTCAAAAGATAAACTCTGTTCTTCACCACCCAGATATACGCGAGTGGCTGCCAGAGTTGCCAATGACATGCCATCTCCCAAAAAGAGTATAATATTCTTGGCTTTGTTTCTCAGCGGCCTATTAGCAGTGGCATCTTTATAGGCCACAAAACGTTCACCCTTATCCAGCCAATATTCTGTAAATACTTCCTGTTGCACAGAACGGCGCTGGAATTGATCTTCCCTTAGGGGAGGATGCATTAATTTCTCTCGACAATCTTCATCATTTTCTAAGCATTGCTGCTCTGCTAAAGCCTTATGCAAAGTGCTGAGCGCAACTAATAGCAGTAACAAAGGCCTTTGCAATTTAACAGACATTTTGTTTTCAGCACTTGAAACAAACTGAAGTTGTTTTAGTCGAAAGCACTTGCTTTTATAATAACTTCTCTCCCTATCTCTCTTTCTCTCTCTCTCCTCCCCCAATTCTCATATACATTTTTAATAGCTCATCACGTGCCGTGTGAGTATTTTTGTTTATATTGCCGGTTATTTTAAATCAAATTTATTTTTAATCTCGATACGAAAAGGTCTATGCAACATAAGTTTTTTTTATTTATTTTTGTTATTACTTTGCCATTTTGATTTTGTCTTTAACCTATTGCAGTCATAACTCTTTTTTATAATTTGTTATGATTTATGATTTTATTTGGATCTATGTTGCCATTTTTAACTGTTTCTCTACTTTACTCCATTAGGCTATGTTCCCTTTTAATTTAACGCCCCTCACTGGTGATATGCACATGATTTGACATTTTTTCTTTTAATCGTATAAGGCTTTCCATTTTTTTAAGTAATAAGGGTGGCCAGAGCAAAAAAATGTTTGTTGGTAATAAATTAAATGCTGGGTAAACATTACAATGCTAAGTAAGGTTAACCACTACTTAGCAAGGATGTTCACCACTTCATACAATCATATGGAGGCGAGCTACAGCATATTAATCATCTACTTAGCTTGAAAATCAACTTGATTACTGAAACTGAAACTGAAACCAAGTAATGGAGGCTTTGTGGAAAGCCAATATGTTCCCTAGAGAAAAAAGAAAATGCATACATCTTTTAGATGGTCATCTCGTTTTAGCTGACATTACTTTGAGAGATGAACTAAATAGGTTTGATAACCTTCTAATCTGTTTCATAGTTTGTTTGTAAGTATAGATTTAATAACTTGAGTTATATTGTAAAAAAGGACAAAATGTATTTAGAGTGTCTAGTAAGCAGATGATTTGTTCTCTAAAAAAATAAAAATTTCATTGGCTTTGATTATATTGTGTCCGCTTGATAAAAAAAGTGAAAATATTGACAAAAAATGGTAGAAGTCTGTGATGCAATTTACATATAAATAATTAAAAAATGCATATTTTAAGGGATGACAATTATAAATACCGTACAAATACGTGTTTTTAGCAAGAAAATAAAAATTGGTAAGTACTGCATTCTTCAATTGCCGCACAAGAATACAATAAATATTGGTGTATTTTTATCGACTACATTGGTGCATGATTGCCTTTAAAGCTTTCACACGATTGTCGCACCGGGGGTGCATTTGCACATTAATATTGTGAGTTGGCGTATGAGCCAATAAATTATATAATCACGCGATTGGCATATAAAATAGACTAATTATTGGTGCATTACGACAATCGTGTAAAGTGTTCTTTAAGCATTCAATAATGAGTCAAACAAGAAATGGAATTATTTGTAGATAAACCAAAAATTGTGAGTTGGCGTATGAGCCAATAAATTATATAATCACGCGATTGGCATATAAAATAGACTAATTATTGGTGCATTACGACAATCGTGTAAAGTGTTCTTTAAGCATTCAATAATGAGTCAAACAAGAAATGGAATTATTTGTAGATAAACCAAAACCAGGATTGGAAACACTAACGGTGGAAATAATCCAGGAATCCTGAACTGAGTGAAGAAGAATTGAGTGATAATGAGTAGATAGAATTTTAATTCTGAAAATAGTTAAAATGATTATGAACATTATTAACTAAGGCGTTTAAATGAAAATACACAACGAAATAATTTTGTCCAGCTAGCTTGTTCCAGAAAACTCTCTGAGCTTTTTTTCGTTTCGCTTTCAATATTCGAATGTTTCGAATGTTTTATCTGATAAATGTTTGCCAAACGTTCGAAGATGATATTATTATCGAATGTCGTGACTCAACTATAATAATTGCCACAATATAACAAGCTGTCGTTTGGTCACCCTAATTATTAAACATGGAATAACACCGACGATGTGTCAATATTTTTAATACTTACACTGAGAAAATAATGACTTACTTATAGTCAAAGGTATTTCCCTTAAAAAATTGCAACCGAAATTCATAAATCATATATAAAATAAGAAAGAAAAAAACAAAAACAAAAATAGGCAAAACTATTTAAAAGGCGTAAAAAAATTATAATTTTATGTCATATTGAGACCGAAAACAGATAAAAATCTTTTGATAGATTTTTTATGTTAATGAAGTCTAGTTAAGTTTTTAAAATTAATTATTAACCAATTTGAAAAAAATTATATTTTTTTTTATTTTTAAACAAGTTTATTTGGAAATTAATAAAAAACTTTTTTTTTGTTGTTAAAAACTTAGTTTTTTTTTAGTTTCTCTGCAAAATTCATTGAGATAAGATTAAGACGAAGCAAATAAATTTTAAAATTAATAAAAAATAAAAAATCGAACAAATCAATTATACGCGTATACGGCTAAAATGCGACAATACAATATTCGTTTTTAGCCAAACAGTTGAAAATTTTATAAAAACTTTAAAAACTTGTACGACTAATGCCAGTAGCTGTTAAATTGTTTAATAAAAAGCATCCATTCAATCACCAAGAAAGTGAAAAACATAGGCTGCTTCCCCCAGCAATAAAATGCAGTCGATAACAATTGTACGATTGCCACTTGTTATACTAATTGCCAGCCTAATGACGCTTAGTTGGTCCAAAACAATTGGTAAGTGATAATTTGTTTCAAAATTAACAGTTCAGTGAGAATAAGTGACGTTAAAGGGATTTTGTTTGCGAATAATGTGAGAAATAGAAAAAAGTGTACATACGAGGGTGGTTAAAGAAAATGTTCATATCAATTACTTTTTCTTTAAGTCATGGTCCGTTTTTTTGTTATTTGGCCAGGAGACAAGCTTTGTAATAGGTTTCCTAAAATCTTTCCTTTAGATGATATGAGTAATTGTCAATATAACTGGACTTAGCACTGGCGTAAGATTGCGCTGAGTATAAAGTACCCCTTCTTGATTAGAAGTGGAGGAATATCTAAAACTCTACTGCCTCATTGACAGCATTGCTTGTACTACAACTCCACCTTAATCTTAAATCTCCAAAGGGTTGCATTCACTCCTGAGCAGAAATTGAAATTTATGAAATGTCTAGAGCTTATGTTCAAATCCCATAGTCCCTTTGACCCTAGACCTGTCTAAAATATTTGACACGGTCCATCATGACATTCTATTTAAAGACATACATACGTCCAACCTCCATAACATCATGAAGAGACGGCTAGTGAACTATTTACGTGGAAGACAGTCGTTCATGAAGTTTCGAAACAAAAAGTCCAAAGCCCCTAGAATGAAACAAGGAATGCCGCAAGGAGGTGTATTATCCACAATTCTGTTTAATTTTTACGTTTCGAAACACCCGGTACCATCAGCGGCAGTGGAACTAATATATCCAATGCAGACGTCTTTACTATCTTAACGACGGGCAAGAACATTGATGACACTTGCGGCAGCATAAAGAACTATCTAAGAGACTTAATAGAGGAAATTAACTGTAATTTACACCAAAATCCTCGGAATCACTTTTGATAGCCTCTTTCGGTCCTAAACGCATGCCACTGCAATTAGCAACAAGGTGCGGAGTAGAAACAAAATCATCAAGTCGCTTACCGGCAGTACTTGGGGCACAGATAAAAAAGCCTTGTTGGCTACATATAAGGCAATTGGCCTGGTAAATTATGCAGCGCCCGCGTGGTCATCAGTAGTGAGCCCAACGCAGTGAAAAAATCTACAGTGATGTCAATATGCAACACTAAGGGCTATTACCGGCTGTGTCCAGAAGACATCAGAACAACACCGTCGCGAGAAGTTGAAGATCCTGGCAGCCAAGGAACAAAACATCCTGCTCAGGAAGCAGTTCCTTCTAGCTTGCCATCGGAAGGATCATCCGAATCATTGGATTACACACTTTAACGCTCCCCCAGGAATGTGAGGCCAGATATTCGTCAATATGAAGGTGAGATCCAAAGATATCTCAGGGATCCATTCGATCTAGACACATATAAGATATCTCTGAGGAACATTCATCGTGATAGTGTTGAGAGGGTGCTGAGAAACTCTCAAGAGAATGTCATCCTATGAGGGCGCCACTACCGTGGCGGAAAACAAAAAAATGTTCTCAGAGAGACCAGAGTTGTCCTAGCACAACTAAGATCTGGTTACTGCACAAGGTTATACTGATATTTGGCGGGCATTAATAAAGATATTGCCAATATCTGTCCGGCCTGTGAAATAGGTCCTCATGATGTCCAGCATCTGTTTGCCTATAGTGTAAACTAGACAACTCTGATCCTCAAATCACTCTGAAAAAAACCGAGGGCAATAGCTCAACTCCTGGGCCTTAGAATAGGAGATGAAGAAGAAGAGGAAGAAGAGGAAGAAGAAGAGGAAGAAGAAGAGGAAGAGGATAAGAAAGAAGAAGAAGAGGAGAAAAAATAGTGGTGTTAATATACATTCTTGTATTTTCAGTTCAAGCTGTTACAACAACAACAATTTATTTTTAAATGACAAGCTATTCTCCACTTAATCTTCAATTTGTTTCTCTCAATTTCAGATATTCATCCCCACTTAAAACCAGTGAAGACGTCGAAACACTCCTTTAACTCCAATGAATTGGAACCAGAATATTGGCTTGAAAATGCCCAATTGTATCTCCAACAAAAACTGCAGCATCAAGCGCATCCAAACAATAAAAAAGCGAAAAACGTTATACTTTTCCTGGGAGATGGCATGTCCATACATACTGTAACAGCTGCTCGTTCTCTAATGGGAGATGCTTCCGAACAGCTAGCATTTGAAAAGTTTCCCTATTTTGGATTATCAAAAACCTATTGTGTGGATAAGCAGGTACCCGATTCAGCCTCAACGGCAACGGGTTATTTAACAGGCGTCAAAGGTAATTATGGTACCATTGGTGTGAATGGCCAGGTACCACGTTACGACTGCCACTTGGGACAAGATGAATCTCTGCACACACAAAGTATAGCCAAATGGGCTCAAGATGCTGGAAAATGGGCTGGTTTAGTTACCACTGCCCGAGTAACACATGCTTCGCCTGCAGGCGTGTATGCCCATACAGCCAATCGTGAGTGGGAAAATAATGCCAAGATAGCAATTGATTGTGATCCTCTAAAAAATGTGGACATAGCCCGCCAATTAGTAGAATGGCCAGTGGGTCGGGAATTGCGTGTAATCATGGGCGGTGGTAGAAGAAATTTTCTCAACGAAACGGTAATCGATGAAAGCGGCTTGGCTGGCATGAGAACTGATGGCCGAAACTTAATAAATGAATGGCTGTCTGATAAAGCACAGGAGCATAAAAGAGCCGTCTATGTTTCTAACAAAGAGGATTTGAATAATTTGGATTTGACGACTACAGATTATCTAATGGGTTTGTTTAGCTCCTCTCATTGCCCCTTTCATGGCGATTTGGAGAGAGAAAATTTAAAGGAATCTGTACCTTCTCTAAGTGAAATGACAGAAAAAGCTTTGAAGCTATTGCAGCGGAGTGATCAGGGTTATTTTCTGTTTGTTGAAGGTGCTAAAATTGATATGGCCCATCATGATACGCGTGCCAGGCGTAGCCTAGAAGAAACTATAGAATTCAATAAAGCTGTAGAAACAGCCTTAAAATTAACCTCAGAGGAGGATACCCTAATAGTGGTGACTTCGGATCATTCCCATACGATGACCATAAATGGTTATGCGGTGAGTTTTGATTTTCTTTAAATTACAACATAATTTTTCTCTTCTGCGTTTCTAGACACGGCAGGCGGATATTTTGGGTTTAAGTGATCAAATGGCCGATGATGGATTACCCTATACCATTTTATCGTATGCCAATGGTCCCGGTTATGATAAAACCTTTTCCTCTAAAACGGGTCGCAAAGATTTCTCCGACAAAGATTTCACTGATGCCAAACTAAGGTATATGGCCACAGTACCTTTGGCGTCAGAGACTCATGGCTCAGATGATGTGGGCATATTTGCTTTGGGTCCTTTGGCTCACTATTTCAGCGGTAACTATGTGCAAACCAATATACCCATGTTAATGGCTCGGGCAGCACAAATAGGACCATTTGCTTGAGTTTTTTTTATTAAAAAAATATATTTTAGAAAAGTATTTATTATTTATTAAAGAGAGAGCTTTTATTATTATTGAGAAAAAAATAAGAGATTTTTATTGACCTTTGACCTTTTGTAAAAATAGTCTTTATTTTTCATTTCTACTCATGGCTGTGGAATAGCAAAACAGAAAAATAAAATCAGGATTTCATTTCAATTTCATGGACGGCTTGTTTATTGAATTTTTTTTTTTATTAATTTTTGTTTCTGCCTTTTCAACCATTTTCTAGCGAAAATCTCATTTGAGTCTGCTAAAAATGCATTAAAAAACGGTTTTAAGCAAAAAATAATTCATTTGCGTTGATAGTGAAGAGAAGGATCAATAAAAACTACTTGGCAGCCTGCTACATTTAGTGCCATAACTAAAAATTGTTTTGGAAATACTGTGGAGCACAAACACGAAAAACATTTTTGAACTTATGGTTCCCATACATAGACAAGACACTATAACCAATGTTGCAATTATTTTTTTTAGAAAAATGAAATCTTTAAAGAAGAAAACTGATATTCACGTAAAAAATCTGCACATACTTAAAAAGGTAAAAAAATATACATGGATATCAAGTAATTTGAAGTTTCATTAGATTTCAATTTTGCTCGATTTCGGCTTACAGAACATACCCAACAGTTCATTTCACAGTGTATTTGTTATTCAAGCATAACACAACAAATTAATTCGATATACATACACAAATTATATAAGGTAATGACTCTGTTTTCGAAATTGATACTTTTTTCTGACAAGCAAAGCACCCGGTGGGTAACTTGGATTCGCCTACGCTGAATCCAGTAGCTCTAAGCGTTTTTTTATGTTAGCTCTTGTTTTTGAGATATACTGTCATTTTGAAAATGGATTCGATTGCAGAACATATATTAGCGTAACTTAAATGCAGTTTAGTTAATTGAATAAACTAGCAACACTGAACTTCCGCAATTAAATTACCTTTAAGTAAGACTACAACTGCTTTTAATCTGCGCAGTCGTTTAAGAAATAAAATTTTGTTTAGAAAAATAACAGTGGTATCATGTGCGTATGCGTGATGTTTCATTAGTGAAGCAGATTTATTACTCACACGTACGTATTTACATAGTATGTAATGTTATCCCACTGTTCTTTTGCCAAACGACTGCGATAAAAAACTCAACTATCTTAGGCCTAAAAGTGAGTATCACACATTGCGTGAATACTCGCATTCGTTGTGATCAGTAGTCAAATGGGTGAAATTCTTACTTCAGAAATTACAAATAAAATATAAAAAAATTGAAAATAAAAAACTACAATTTTAAAAACTGGAAAATCTACCTAAAAAAAACTGTTAAATACAGATAAGTCTGCACATTTGGCAACGCTGACTATAACTCACCGTCTATTGAACATACTTCTGTAGTGTTCGCAAGCGATTTTCCTTTACTTTTTCAAGATTGTCGTAAGTAGCTAGCAGTGGGTGGCGAAGAGTTTTTACACTTTAAAAAAAGCGAAGAGTAAAATCTTTGTGAGCCACTTCTAATATTTCAGTTAAGGTTGTTACAAATTTTTTGATGAATTTAAACGTTCATACCTGAATCGCTTAAAACTGAACTTATTTTTGAAGAAAACCACGAATCATGATGAAAAGTCGGTACAAAACTCAACAAAAAGATAGCACCTGCGGTATGTGGTGTAAAGTTGCGATATTTTAACAAATCTTATAATAAAGGGTGTCCCAAAATTAACGCAAGATTTGAATTAAATGGAAAACACAGTTTTTAGTCTTTTGATATTATTTCTTTATTGAACCGTAAAGTACATAGGATATGGTTATTAATGGAATAACACATCAGGCAAATGCTCTTCACTGCTTTGTATGCCCATACACACTCGTTTGTCGAAATTTTCCATGAACATTTTGAATAAATGTGGCTGAATTTCGTTGATACAGCATTGAAAGTCCTTCTTTAATGCAGGTGTGGTTGTGGGTTAATTGACATAGACCTGTGACTTCATTTTTTTCTTCGTCACTCCTCTAGGGAGCATATTGGCTTTCCACAAAACATTCATTGCTTTGTTTCAGTTTCTTCAATCAATTTGATCTTTCAAGCTAAGTAGATGATTAATCCGCTGTAGCTTCTTCCATATGATTTTGCGTAGTGGTTAGGATCCTTGCTAATTGTTGGTGAAGTTTACTTTAGCATTGTAATTTTTTCCCAGTAGGTGGCGTATTTGTCATCATCGCCAGAGATATGCAAGAAGGTCAGGGGGTTTCTTCTTTATTTTTTAGATGTAGTTGCCTGGAGGAAAGTTGAAGCCTGTTTTATCAAACATTCGAAACCACAATTAAATTTTTCTTCGTTATGTCCTTTACTGGGGCTCGAACCTGGGACGTTTATGTTGCTATGCATGCACTCTAACCACTTCATCACCGTGATTTCAAATAACCCCATAGGGGCCAATTCTGATAAACAAAACGAGAGCGTACATGACCTGGAAATGTCTCATACAGTAACTGAATTTTGTAGCGGGCTGTATGTCATGTGGCACCGTCTTATTGAAACCACATATTGGCTTCATCAATATCATTCAATTTTGGCAAAAAAAAAACTGTGTTATCATATTGTCATCTCGAGCACCAGTAAGAGTCCGTGCTTGACTAGCCTCATTTTCAAAGAAGTATGATCCAATTATACCTTTAGCTCAAAATCTCAGAATTCCAGAAGCGGCATTATTAACGTTTAAAAAAACCATCAAGGTGAAAATGTGCTGCATCAATAATCTATTCAGCGAACTCTCTCCGCTATAAGCATGAAGACACATACCTTTAGTGAGTATACGTTGTAGAGAGTGAAATTTCCAATTCTTGTCCACGACGTCGAATTGAGATTTCTCAAGCACTGCTTTCATATTGAGAGTTGAACGGTTTGTTTTTGGACGACTAGTGTGTTTGACGTTGAATTTTTAATTTTTTTCAATTTATCTCTTCACTGTTGACGAAGTTAAAACACTATTCCGACCATATTTTGTATGAAATTTCCGAACTACAGCCGCCAAGCTATTATTACTTTTGAAACATTGTTTAATAATGAAGACACTTTGTGCTATCGTTTAATGCTAAACTTTCAACTGTCGAATAGTTTTTTTACGGTTACCAACATCTCACTGTACAAATGGCGACGAATTGAAATCTTGTATTAATTTTGGGACACCCTTTAGCTTACGAAAAATATTTCATTATTTACTTGCTAACTTTTTTGAAAATGATTCAAATGATTCAAATGATTCAACGATTCACCAGATTCACTTGTTCAGGTCATTGTTGTGCTGGCCGTAACACCTATAGTGTTTATATGGGAATCGAACCATAGACCTTCGTAGTAACACACTAACCACTTGTTTATTAGAGCATTTTTATATATTGTTACGAAAGTCAAGTTTTGGAACAACTGTCGTTTGTTACATCGCTAAAATAAACAAAAGCTGCAAAACTATACGTGCTTTTTATAAATACCCAGAACATTAGCAGAGATAAAGTAAATAAAAATAACACTGCAACAACAAAAAGCTAACAGCAAAGAAAACAAGTAACAGACAATAAACAAGCAACAGCAAATACTGAGAGATGAAAGAGGTAGATGTTTACATACGCATGGCTACAAAAAAACTAAAAAGAAATTAAAAGAAAGAAATGGAATCTACCTGAAATATCGAGAGGTTCGAGAGCTTTCGATGTATTGTTTATTCAGCAGCAGTTTAAGTAAAGTTAACACAGCAAACGAGTCTTGTTGGTTTAAAGTCAGCATAAAGAGAGTTTAGAGTGGTTAATCTCTGGTCGAAGTGAATTTAAGTTGTGATCGAACCTAAGTTATAACTACGATCGGGTTGGAAGATCTTTAAGTAGAAAGATCAGTCGAGTAATTGTTGTTGTTTACAAACTTGTAAACAGACGGAGTAATTCGGAATAGAAAATTGATATTGCTTGTAAAAAGGTTACAAGCAGTGGTGTACAAAACTGTGTTGAATAAAGGATTTTCTTTAAAAACTATACACAGGACTTATTTTATTTTAACTACAATCTACGAACTCATAAAAACACGTTTTTAAAAAGGTAAAAACGTAACAATTATTATTATGGGTAAGCTCAGGCCTGCCATATTTGCAGACTTTTGGCTTAAAATTATCAAAATTCCAAAAATGCCGATTTTTAAAAAAAATCTAAAAACACTGCAACTTTATTTGTTTTAGTAAAATTCGCAATTTTTGAGGACACTGAAATACTTCCTACATATGTTTTTAAGCAAAGTTTTAAAATGAACACATAATCGGAAAAAGTAACGTATGAATACTTAAAATGCAATAATCGGCCAACTAGAAACAGAAAGCTTCTTAGAATTGACTTTGACGAATTTTGTCATACTTCCGGCTCTATGAAGTTCAATATTTCTAATGAAGTCACTTTAAGCCAGCGTTGACAACCCACTTGGAATCCCATTTAAACCAATCAGGTTTTATTATGTATTATATTAAGAAAATCCTGGTGGAATTTTAAGTTTCTTTGTATAATCAGTAAAACAAATTTAATTTTAAGGTTTTTCCGGCATATTTACAAAAAAATATATATAATTTATGTAATGGGTGTACAAACTAATGAATTTTTTAGCTCCAAAAATGATTTCTATTTTAAGATAATGAGTTGATAAGTAATTCAAAATATTGTCCATCATTGCTTATAACTTTTCCCCACTTCTTAGGTAATTTTCGAATCTCGTCTAGAAAAAACATCTCGTGTTTTGAAGCAATCCAATTTCGAAGCCAATTTTTGATTTCTTCGACAAAAGTGAAGCGGTGACCCGTCAAATTATCTTGTATCCTTTGAAACAGCAAGTAGTAAGAAGAATCAATATACAGAGAATAGAGCGAATTCGGTAAGATATCGCATTTGATCGTTTCTACGTAAAGTTGCGACGTAAAGCCGATTATTATCACACAAGATAATAACTTTATCATGTTTGTCCTTATATTCCGCTCTTTTTTCATAATTCAAGGTACAAATAATGTAATTGCAGTGTGTACCGTGATTTTAGCAGCTCGTAGTATATAACGCCACCTTGGTCCTACCAAGAGTGCAAAATAATAAAACATTTTAAATAATAAAACATAGTAATTATACTCACAAATACAAAAAAAAAATATTATAAAACTGCACGAAATTGAAAAGCAGTAATGAAAGCCAATAAAACAATAGCTGGGCTTAAAACAGGTTTTTGCCAACCCCGCTTTATGCTGTCGACTCTTTTTGATGGACTCCTCTAGTCAATTCATCCAAAAAATATTCAATTACATAACTTTGTGACAACTGACATGTGTTTGAGATCGTTATCTTCATAGATTTCGCTGTTGTCGGCTATACCTAATTCCCCACCACTTTGCTTTACATTTTTTTCTCGAATATTGAGATAAGCAAATGTGACCATTGTGCTAACAATAAAATGCAATTTGTTTGTAAAGGGTCCGCCAAATAATTTTTTTCTCAATTTCTTTTTTTATTTGAAAGTACAATGCTTCCGGTTAATAATGGAAAACAATTTTATTCAAATGGCTGCCTCGGGTCGCCACGCAGTAGACTACACCATCGGTCCCATTCTTAAGCACATTATCGATTGTGTGCAGCTATATTTCACCAATGGCTTCACGAATATTGTCCTTTAAAGCGTCAGTTGTCTCTGGCTTGTTGGTGTAACACTTATCTTTGACGGCACCCCACAAATAATAGTCCAACGATGTCAAATCGCAGCTCCGAGGTGTTCAAACGACATCAGCTCTGCGGCTGATAATGCGATCTTCAAACACAGTCTCAAATCATCGAATGTAGCTTCGGCTGTGTGGCATATAGCGCCGTCCTGTTGAAACCAAATGTTGCTAATATCTTCCTCTTCAATTTTTGTGAAAAAAATTCGTTCAACATGGACCGATAAAGATCGCCATTGACTGTAACGGCCACTCCTTGCTCATTTTCGGAGCAATTTTGCTTGTTTACATACCTGCCAAGATCAAAATGAGCTTCATCTGAAAAGATGATTTTTTTTGGCAAAATCGGCATCTCCTGTAAGTATATCGCAGGCCTAGATTCCCAGCGTTGTTCAAGCGTATACACAACCATATTCGTTCAGCGGAAGGACAAAACTAATTATCTGTTAAATCAGACATAAGCTAAGTGTTACCATTCACGAAATTTTTTGAAAAAAAACGTTAAATGGCGGGCCCATTACATTTTTTATTTTATTTTATTATTTTTATATTATTTTATGTTATAAACATTGCTGAATTGTTCTATTTTGCTAGTTTTTGTTAATAAAAATATTATCGTATTTTAAATGGGAAATTATATTTTTTAAATATGCCGATTTTTAACCAAACTTATCTGGCACCATTCTGTAAGTTGTGTTATTTTCATCAATTCTCACTTGTTTTCCTTTGCAGTTTTTCTTTTTCATATAACCCTTAGTTTATGCTTTAATTTTATTATTTAGAAATCAAAGAAACTCTCTTCGTTAAAAACAAAACAAGAAAACTATACATAATTCTATTAATATTTAGTCCTTTTCTTTGTCACTTGCACCATTTTGTCTTAAGACTTAGCATTTGTTTCTCCCCTTTATTTTATAAATTTTCTTCTTAAAAATCCCCCTTTCAAATTGAAAGGAAAACAACCAATTTATACTTCACCACGCCAATATTCATAAAAAGAAAAACATTACAAATTAACTTTTACTATTACTATTACAGAGATTGCATACAAAACAAAGAAACACAGACTTTCTTTTATTGTTAATACAAACAACTACTCATACATTAACAAATTGTAGTTTATTGTATGCATGTGTGTGTACATAAATGAGAGAAATTCAATAAAAAAAAAACAAAAAACAAAACAAAGAATAATAAAAAGTCACATTAACAATAAACAATAGACGATGTGTGTACCAACTACACACAAAACAAAAACTATTACAATCATAAGAGTAACACACGCATACGTATACACATATTTATTCAATCATATATTTGTACTTGTAAAACGTGTGTGAGTGTTAGCATTGGTAAAAGGCATTTTCTTAGAAAAGAGTAAAGAATATAATGAGAAATATTTACAATAAAAACTCACAAATAAGCACTCGTATAACAACAACACAGACTTATAGAAATTACCATTACCATTACCGTTATTAAGTTGTAATCGTTAAAGTTGTTATACAAGTTTTTGTTGTTATTACTAATGTTTCTATTGTTGTTCTTTTTGTTTTTCATACAATAATGTTGCTGTAATTTATAAACAAGAAAATGTCAACGTTGAGAGCAACAGCCAAGGGATAAAAAATAAAATTAAAAAGAGGGAAAAATAAATAACATAAAGACACATGAGTACACACACAGAACAGAATTTGAACAATACAACTTTTAGCAGCATGTGGTTTAGTTTTGTCCGCAACTGTCAAAATAACTCCTGAGCGTATGCAACATAATAACAATGCTTTTTTGTAGAAATTGTATGTTTTGCAACATATTGGTTACACGTTTTGATTTCATGAAAGAATCAAAGAAAAATGGCAAAAGAAAACCCATGTTAGCCAATAATATACGGATTTAAGTTAAAGCAAAGAAGAAAACAAAAATGTAACCCGTAATTGAAGCAGAAGATAAATGTGTTGCCCTAGTAGCCATTTACATCAAAATACATCTCTAAAGAGATGATTTAATTTGAAAAATACGAAACAATTTTCTTAAAGCGTCAAGAAATTTATGGCTATGACATTATCCTGGGCCTAACGCCTCTTGAGGTTGCTGTGAAGAAGATAGCTGCTAGGAGCTTCTTGTGGATTTTAGAAGAAGACCTGACTAATGCTCTAAACTATGGACATCTTGCTATTTTTGGAAGGCTAGACTGAGGTGCGCATGCTTTGACCCGTCAGGGTTACAGGGACTACAGGGTCAGGGAATAAGACTTCAGCAGGAGACCTTCGACCATGTATGTATGGCCATGCTCTCCTCACGGACCTTGTGGTCAGCGGCATCTCCTTTAGACTCTCGGACGAGAGTAACGTCTTCCAGGCTGAAGTCTTTGCTGTTCTTAGGGCAGCCGAGCATTTTGCAAGTTGGATGTTAGAGGGTACAGCATGATCTTTTGTATAGACTGTCAGGCTGCTATCAAGGCACTGATTGGACACCACGTCAGGTCAAAGCTGGTTGAATTGTACAGAAAGACCCTCACGTCACTCCTAGATGTGTACAGCGCCAAGAAAACTGGCGTGCGGGGAAATGAGAGTGCAGATGAGCTGATGAAAGCTTACGTAGCTAAGGACAGTGAACTGGTGGTTGCGTCTGCAAGAGCACCGCTTGGTTCTTTGTGAGATTAATAGATTGCTGGGCACGTCGTAGAATAGAGAAGTTGTGGCAGATGGGACTGCAGGGTTTCCAGGGTCTTTCGGCCTAAACCGTTTTAGGACAGAATAGAGCCTCCTCATTCTGAAGAGGGAATCTCTCAGAATTCTGTGAGGTTTTGTGACGGCTTTGAGTTTTCTCAGGGCAAGGAGTGGCTATAGAAAGCAGGTACCCAAATATTCTGCCGATTTTTTCAGCGACATGGTAGACCCAGAGACTGTGAAACTTATCCTCTATTATTGCCCCGCTCTTCATTGGCGTATGCTCAAGTTGTAGAGCCATGGACTTTTTCAATGATCTGGGTGAGGTAGCGTCAGTAGGGATATGTGAACTGGAGAGTTATTTCTCAGGTAGAAGCTGATTCGCAAGGTGATGCCCAGTTGTCTATTTGGGCGTTCTTTTTAAATATTCTTTTAATTTCTTAATTCCTTCCTTATTTTCTTGCCTCTTTCTTTCTATTTCTTTCCTACCTTTTACTTTTCAGCGAAAGGTTTTCCTGTTGGTCTGAAGGAGGTGTGTTTCGACACCATCTTTCTGGTCTACCTACCTGCCTAGTGTTATGACGATAATGATGTTGATATATCGGGTGAGCTATCTATCAGTTTAAATTTGAACCAGCGATTATTTCGAATCTGGCAATATTTATGTCATTCTATTCTAACACAAAATTCAGTATATTATCTCCACTGAATGAAATAAATCGATTTACGTTTGAGCAACGTTAGGATTTATTGGAAATTTATTACCAAAACAAAGACAGTTGGCCGGAAACTGCAAAAGTATCAAAAAAAAAAAAAAATGTGAAAATCATCTTTTCGGATGAAACTAATTTTCATTTTGGTGAGTTCTTCAATAAGCAAAATTGCCGCATATGGGGCTCAAAAAATCCTAACGTGGTCTTACACCCACTACGAGTGACTGTTTGGTGCCGTTTGTAGAGCGGAGGCATCATTGGCCCATATTTCTTTGAAAATGAGGGCAGCGCAACCAAGAGGGTAACCGATAACCGATTTTTTTTGTGCCCGCACTTTATGGTATTGATGGGAGCGATGCAATCGATTTATTGCTTCAAACGCTTGATGGCCGTATAATTAGCCGCAAGCAAGAAGCTGCGATTTGACACCTTTGGACTATTTTCTGTGGGGCGCCGTTAAAGACTAGTATTATGCCAACAAACCAGAGACAATTGAGCATTTCAAGGTGAACATTCGTAATGCCATTGCCGAGATACGGCCCCATACACTCGAAAAAATTCTAAAAGATTGGTGCGATCGAATGGGGTACTGTGAGGCCAGCCTTGGCAGCCATATGAATGAAATAATATTTCATTTCCAATTGTACTTCACACCAAAAAAATTAATTTGACAAAATTTGCATTTTTAAGTTTCAACTTTAAAATGGCCCACCCTATATATGAGTATAAAAGTAACATGGATCACATAGATCACTCACTGGAAAAAATATTTTGTAACGCAAAATCATCGAAACATCAGGCGATTTGAAACTTCTTGATTGTTTTATTTAAAAGTACGCTGAGAACCCAAAAAGGCTTGTGCAATTGGAGTTCTAGTTTTTGAGAAAGAGATAAAAAATTAAGGCACGAGATGCGTGAATGGCATTATATTTCTTTAAAACATTTTCCAACAATTTCTTTAAATATTTTAATTTCTTAACCACATTTTAAATATAATTCGATAACAATTCAATATTAAAATAATTCTATGAATAACCATCATTTGAAAATGTTTTGCCATGAAGACAACGATGTGTGTGGTTAATTTTTTGTTCTTGTTTTCGTTTTTTTGTTTTTTTTGTTTCCATTCTTTTTTATGTATTTTTCCATTTGAAATATCATTGGAAAATATTTGTCTTTCTTTAGTTATTTTAAAATGTTTATTTTTCACTCGGCTCCCCCTTGTCGCCTTTAGAACAATTCATTGGTATTTCAGTTTTTCTTTTCAGACATTTTTTATGGAACCAGAGTTCAAACTGTTCAAAATGTTCTTTGTGTAACAGAAATCCTTTGTAAAGTTTTCTTTTTTTTTTGGTATCTATGCAATGTAAAACAAGGAATAGTAAGGCATACATACACAGGCCTTGCTGAAGGCTTTATATCAGAACTTGACAATGACTATACTACTACTATATTGTAGGTGTGGTTCAAACAAGATGTCAGTAGTTGAATACACGGTGTTACAAAAAAAAAAACCAGAAAAAAAATCCAGAAATACTATTTTTCTGATAGGCGCTACCGAGTAGAACAAGGATCTGGTTTTTGATCTAAAATCCTCCAAAATCCCGAGTTACGGGTAAATTGGAAAGAAGAGGAACAAGCCTTTTAAGAATCTGGGTGTATGTCCCAAGCAAACATATATTTCATCTCCTTTTTGTTTTTAGTAATTTTTCAAGTTTATATGCGTTTTTGCGTGCTATTTTATACAGAAGCCGTATCTCGAAAGGCCCCAAACGATTAAAGCCTTATTATTTTATTCTCCTGCATTTATTTGTAAAAACGTGCATGTAATTGTGAAAACGTGCACAGGGCATAGTGCTTGACAAATATAAATAAACGACGAACGACATATGAGATGATTGGTATTACAAATACAATATTAGTTTTATTTTCCCCTATTTTTCTTTTCTACCTTCACCCCTACTTTTTTTATACAACAATAGAACGTTACTCAGTATTACAAACATCACATACACACAGAGTTTAGAAATATAATGGAAGTTGTTAGGAAAATGATAGCAAATGGTATTGGAAACTTCGGATGTTATTTGTAATGACTGTAACAACAAAATGAATTTTTTTTAAATTTTTTTACATATGCGACAGAACCCTGCTTGGCGAACTTATATGCTTTTAACGCATTTATTTTTTAAATTATATTTTACAAGTCTGTTTAACACTGTCGTGTTCTTTTCCAACCAAGTAAATGATCTCCTCTAATGCTTTGTACAATGGCAACCAAAACAGTATTCGCTGTAAGGTAACGTGTCATAAATGACAAGCATTTTGTGTATGGGTTATAACAATCTCTTAAAATAAACAAATAGGGCTTCTCAATGAAAAAACACAACTTGTGGTTTCAACAGGAAGGTTTTATATGGCATACAACTCATCAAACAATAATATCTAAAAACTTACTCCACTAAATGAAGCTGTTTCTTAGGCACTAAGTTCATGCAATGATCGCTGAGGAGAACCTTTAAGCCCAATAGAACGCGTCTACAGGTAGTGGTAGGGGGAAAATAAAATACCTCCGATAGACCAGCAGGAAAGTCAAAGTTTAACAAATCTTGCATTTAGCGACTTCTTAGCCAGCGTCTGATTATAGATGCTTTGGGAAAAAGTCAACCCGAACAGTCAAAAAAAGTGTAGTTATAGTACAGAGAGTTATAACTCCAGTACCGGCAGTTATAGTGAGCAAACGGTCATCGTCATCTAGCAACTGCAATGTAACCTCGTTATATAGCTTGGCTGTGGAAGTAGATAGACTTACAATAACTAGAATCAAAGAGAACATAGGAAACGCTGGAGTCTTCAAATGCCACAACAAACGTGCTCGCTCTCCAACTGGTATACTTCTCAAGAAGTTGGAAACGAAGTTGGACAAGACGATGCAATAGAAGGCTCACAGAGGTCCTCGAAATTTAAAAGAACTTCACCATCAAGTAGTGTTAAAACTCCTCAGTTAGTGAGAGATACATCACCGAGGAATAAATCGGTGATACCGTGGACATGTCCAAAGAGGACTTTTTAGAAACCCAAAAGGCGGTAATGGTGACAAGTGATACTTTGCCTACGTATGGTTCACAACCATTAAGAAACTTCCCTAACCATTAGTAGAATGAGAAAAGAGGAATCCTGTGGCATAGCAAACATAAAGACGGTTATAGTCAGAATCAAGTCAGCTTTTAAAAGGTAAAGGAACATCAGCGTGGATGTGAGAGTAGAAATCCAGTGTTTTGACGAGTTAATTTGCATCACCGAAAGCAGTAGATCTAGCTTGGTAAAGGTGGAAAGAATAATGCATACCGAAGTGAACAGCAATAAGGCTGAAGGCAGTAAAGAGACGCAGATTGCGAGCGTAACCAAAAAAACTACAGAAAACGCTCTTGAATAAACAGAGGACATATAGAAGAGAAGATATATTGCAGGCTGAAAACTTAAAGAATAAAAGACGGTGACCTACAAAAGAACACCCAAAGATGAGTTTTGATGATTTGCTTTTTGATTTGTGAGGTCCATAACAGAGATCAGCAATGAATGGTTTTTCTGCTACTCATACTCACTCATAACTTTATAATTATAAGTGAGTACACATCATTCAAATTAAACTACTCATACTCATATGCATATTCATCACAATAACGTTGATTCATAAGCATAAGTACCAATAAGTATGAATCAAACGTTGTACTCATACTCAAAGCATTCACTAATTTTTCAGAAAATACTCATAATACTCATCAATGATGTGAATACTCATGAGTATTCATGAATAAAAGTGTTGGTTGCTGAAAAAAAGAACACACAACCTTGTAACGAGTATTCAAATGTTTATATTCGAATCATACTCATTGTGCTTCGTCTACACCAACGTCAAGCAAACTTATATTAATCCATTTTAGATGAGTATAAGTGTCGTTATTAGTATCTGAATGTATGAATTTATTGAAAAAATATAAAAATCTTAATAATTCGTGTAAAAATTTTGTGTAATTATCGGAGAAAATATAAATAAATAATACATACACTTTTAAACAAAAAACTAAACAAAGTGGCATACGCCCATTACGCATATACACTCGTTGCTGTTTTAGTAACGACTAAAAGCAAGATCTTAAGAATGCATGTGAATTGAGCGTCAACAATTGTTGTATGTAAGGCACACCGCTGCTTTAGAGCAGTAACAGGCAAACTAATATCAGTGCATTTTACAATTGTGGTAGTAATTTGAGTGTCTCTCACTCAGGTCACTTTGCAGTGTATTTTTCCACTTGTTTTCTCTTTACTTCTCTTTGTTTATTCTTTGGTTATTTTTTGCCTAGCGTGTGGGTAAGTACGTGTGAAAACAAAAGAGAAGAGCAGCTTTTTGCTTTGGAGTATGAGTATGACTATGAGTAGCCATTGCAATGTGCATGAATGAGTATGAGTATAAAAATGTATGAATTATGATTCGATTATACTCATGTCTTCAGTATTCATTGCTGATCTCTGGTCTATAAGTTATGCTAACAGCCTAACAATACTTGAATAAGCAATGCACTTAATGAAATACCATCAGAAGTTCTTGAAAAAGTAGTAAACAATTAGAAAAACAGTATTTTTTTTAATGCAAATAACTTTATTAAACATAAATGTACAGGAATTACCCTACAGCAGTATAAAATATTCATTTTATTTTTTACATTTTTATAGTTTATTTCAAATTACAATTTAAATGCTTTAATAAAAATATCATTTACTTATGTAATATTTTCTCGATATTATTTTTAGTATCAACTTAAGGTAAGTTCACATTAAGCAAATATTTGACAAAACAAGCTTAAACACATATATTTGCCCAATGTGAACTTGGATTTTGTTAAATTAGAAACAATTACTTATTTTTTGTACTTAATTTTTGTTTTATTTTTAATTTCTGTTTATTTCATATTTTTTTAATCCGATTATGACGTGGGTGATTAATTAAGGCATTAAAAATGTCAACAGAGCGTTTGTATTCAACTGAAAACAATAAAAAATATAATTTGAAAAATAAAAATAGAAAATAAGTAAATAAAAGAAGAAAATGAAATACGTTTATTTGTCTTACCTACATAGATAACATTTTAATTTGTACGAATTTTTTAATTTAGATTTTTATAATTTGTGATTATTTATTTAAGCAGTTTTTTCCTCTTGTCTACTGTACGTAATCTAAAGGAATTATTCTTAGCTAATAATCTACTTTTAAGTTAAAGATAAAATAGGAATTTAAAATATTTAATAAATTATGGTGTTAACGCTTGAAAATTTATGTCACAATTTGTATAGATGTCATAAATGATACAGGCAAACAAGTTCTTTTCAGTCAAGCCTCACTGTATTACCACCCTGGCATGATTTTTTTTTTTTTTTTGTATAATAATATACGTAAATTTAGTATAAGAAAATTTGGGAAACTTTCTAACGGATTCAGTTGCAATGGTAATGTGTCCGTTAGTAATGCACATAAGTGAAATATGGTAAATAGGTTGGTTATCATTTAATCTTGTATGGTTTTCGCATTTTAAGCAAAAAAAAAAAAATAACAAAATTAAAGACACAAATATAAACAAATATAGCCAATGGCGGGGAGTAGGGTATAAATACTGTCGTTTATAATAACACTTTCAATATTTAGTTGTCACATTTTAGCTGACAAAAGTTTTTGTTTTCTCCGTCACTCCTCTAGTGAGCATATTGGCTTTCCACAAAGCATCTATTGCTTTGTTTCAGTTTCTTTAATCAATTTGATAGTTCAAGCTAAGCAGATGATTAATCCACTATAGCTTCATCCATATGATTTTTTTTGTCTAGTGGTTTAGATCCCTGCCAATTGGTGGTGATCTTTATTTCAGCATTGCAATTTCTTCCCAGTAGGTGGCGTGATCATTCGTCTGATGGTTGTCATCATCGCCAGAGGTATGCGCGAAGGGTCACGGAGGCTTTTTTATTTTAGATGGAGTTGTCTGGAGGGAAGAAGTTGAAGCCTTTTTTTATTATTAAACATTCCAAACCACAATTAAATTTTTTTCTTCGTCATGCCCTATGCTGGGGCTTGAACCTGAGTCATTTGTGTTGTTATGAGTGCGCTCTAAACACTACACCACGCCAAGCCAAAAATCTCTCGAATATTCTTTAGAGTTAAAATCTTATTTTTTTGTGTAGTATTTTTTATTAGAAATTAGTTAAGTTTAGCGTCTTTAGCGTTTATGCTACAATATAGAGAAGTAGCCGTGTCCAGTATTTTATTCAACGGATTCTTAGCACTCAAAAAATATATATTTTTGAAAATCTGTGATGTTTTTATTTTTGCCTATGGGAACAATGGTGTTTCTAAGTCTATTTTGAAGCATTTCTTCTGTGTACAGCAGAATACTATACTATATACTGTAACAGAATGTGTTCTGACGAAATAAAAGGATTAATTTTTAATGATCACATATTGTAGCGTAGTGCCCACATTTCTCGTAGAGTGTATCCCTTTGCAGCTGACTGTCCAGCGAATCGCACAACACATTATAAGAAGAATTCGTACTTTAGTCGCACCGTTCGTTTGTGAAACGATCTTCCCGTGAAAGTCTTATCCGCCACTTACCACATGAATAAATTTAAAATGAACGTCCATAAATTCTTAATTTTGCCTCCTTCTCACAACATATTTTCCTAGAACCAGCACTGCATTGAATAGCGTTTATCCTTTGAGTATTTGTATCAATTAAAAAAAAAAAAAAATATGTAGGTAATGAAAGTGAAATTTTTTCTTAATTGAAATTGGGAAAAACGGACAAAAAAGGTATATTATGGAATCATCAAACAGCCCTCGTATTAAAAAAAATAATAATAATAATTGTACTCAATTAGGGAAAAGTGAAAAAAATTATTATAATTTTATGAAATTTTTATTAAGACCCAGCACCCACCATTGAAGGACATTCTTTATTGCACTCTGGCTAATAAAAGTATCAAAAGCTGCTAGTGAACAAAACACTCATTTACATATAATACATGCTTATATAAATGTCAGTGTGTATGTATTTGAAGTTGAATTTATATTTTTTTATAAAAACTGTCATAACGTTTTAATATTTCTTTTTCCCTTTCTTTCTGTGTAGCAGTAAATATATGATTTTTAATATACAAACACACACAGCATGGGTCTCATATACTTTTAGATGTCATCTGAGTAAAAATGGTAAAATTTGCTATAAAATTCTATTTTTATTTTTCTCTATTTTTTTTTTCCTTAACATAACATTTAACCATTATTCTCTAGTTTTTCTATGTGGTTTTTGTCACATTTCATTGTTGTTGCATATGCTGTTCGAACCCATAAGTGGTACTAGTACGACTCTCGTATTTGCTTTATAAAAATAAGTACAAACATTTCTACTTCTGCGGGAACGAGTCGAAAATTTATTTTATTTTTTCTTTAGAATTTTAGTTCTGTTTTTCCATTTCAAAAATTAAAAATATTGCTGAAAAGAAAACAGAATTTGCATTTTAAATGTAAAAGTATATAAAAAAAAAATAGTTGCCAGTTATCCAAACAAATTGTTTTGACAACTGAAAAAAGTTGTTGTTAAAGTTATGGTTCGTTCTTATTTTATTATTCTCTTAAAAGCCATTTTATAATTGTGACATTTTATTTGATGTATTTTTACAGGAAGGATAGTTTAATCAATCAGTAGTGATGCTATAGCTGCGGTGCGGTTGTGAAAATCATAACAAATATTTTCGCCCAACAATTTATCAAACATTGGAGCAAATATTGTAATGATGACAACGAAGATCTTACTGGGGCTTTGCTGCAAAATCTGACTTACTTCTGGTACCGTCGGTGTCAGAAGTATCAGGTTTTTGTGACACACAGTGGGGTAAAAGAGTAAAATAGGCTTCGCTTTTAGTTAAGAGTGAGCAAATAAATGGCTTCGAATTAGCATTTACGTCAATTATTTGGGCCGAGCTTGAGTCTGCTTAGAATAGGCCATAGCCAGAATATGGTCTTTTGTAATGTAATTTGTATGTTATAAAAGAGGACTAGAAGGCGTGAACCTTGTCCTACTTACGTTGTCTATTTTATATGTGTCAGTAATGAAACTGGTGTTAGCTAAGTAAACGTTCCAATCAGTTTGAAAGGGTTATAAAAGCTAACAAATTGTCGAAAAAAAGCCAAAAAGCCAAATTGTCGCTATTGAAGTGTCTGGTGAGCGTATGAGCTTGCAAGTTCATCTTGCTCATGTTAGGGATAGGCTGACGACTATTGTTGGAAAAGTGAGGCTCATATTGTGAAGTGATTGTAGACTCAGCAGGCGTGCCGTCAGTATCATATATAGTAGGCTCTTCGATGCTTGTGCAGCGTATGGCGCATCTGTATGGTATAGAACGGTCATGTCTCTTGCTGCACAGCGCAAGATACTCGCGTGTCAGGCAATTGTACTACTTGCATGCGTTCCAGTGTGTAGAACAGTTTCCACCAACGCTTTGCAGGTATTTGTCGGTTTACTACCGCTTGACTTGGAGGTAGTACGTCATATTATTGCTTTCAGGATCAAGAGGTGGCTGTCACTTGGAACGAACGATTGGCTTTCTACTTCGAAACTTGAGAATGGGAGAGAGGGGTATAAAACCCTTTTGCCGACAAGATGGACGAACAACGACAAGGCAAGGGTGATATTTGAATTTATTCCGAACGTTACGTTCGTACAGGAACACCGGCTTGAGCCTGGGGTTTATACTTATGGGACACTGTTCTTTCAATGTATTTTTGCATCGAATTGGCCGGACTGAATCTGCGGACTGCCGGTGTGAGCTAGGGATTGAAGACTGGAGGCATGTACTGACTACATGCCCGGACTATATTTATTATAGGAATTATAGGTTGGACACTGTCAGCCTGGAGGTATTTAGGCTTAGAGGAACAGCACTGTTAGCGGAGGTTGGACCCGCACCGTTATCTTAGTGGTCTTCTGGCTAGATTTTCTAGCTCGGTTGATGGTTGTGCGCTGATAATTGGTATTTGTTGCTTGGTGTTTGCCGTTTAAATATGTAAATGCCGACCATGGTGTGGTGTTGTGTACTAGCCTGTCCTTGACTGGTTGTGTTTTTGTTCTTGTGTATTGTGTCCGTGGCGCATGATGTCATTTAGATTTCTTTCGTAAGAGTGGTTCCGTTTATTATTGTCTTGTTGAGTGTTTTATATTCGTTATTGTTTCAACATGGTCACAAGTCCAGAGTCGTTTGGGATTTACACCGGTTTAATTTTGGTACCATCGGTCCCTGCCCGACTGCGATAAGGCCCCTTGTGGGAGCAATGTTGTAGTTGTGGTCTGAAAACAAATCACGGGGAGAGCTATTTTGGCATTCTTAACCGGGTGCCTTTACTCGGTAGGAGTTTAGATAGTCTCCGACATCTGCGACGACTGCCTTATCGTGGCTTACTCTGTGTGTTCTAAATTCTTCTCTGGTACACTCTCTTTCTGTTCTCATATCAACGTTCTGATTATATCGACTTGAGCTGGTGGTTGTAATTTTCTGGAACTAGTAGCGCCGAAGCGGGTGCCTGGGTGAACGGCTCCTGTAAGAATACAACCGTCTCCGTCTTGTTAAAACCCTGGCAGGCATCAAAGCACGGTCCTCTGCCCGTCACCGTTAAGTTGGTGGTGTGGGTTCGGTCAAGAGAACTCCCGATTAGTATCGGTCTGACTCTAAGCAACAATCCATTCTGGTCGACTGCCCTCGACAAAGTCAGATTCTTTGATATGGTCAGAAGATTTGCTGCAACCCAAATCACGGGTGCGTTACGTGCAACCCCTTCAAGGGCTTTTTTTTGTGATGCTTGGATGGCTTCCTTCAGGGATACTTGCCAGACAACGGTCCAAATCTAAAGCGCTCATGCTAGCATATTATCCTTTTGGAGCACTCCTCTATTTTATCCGAAGAACTACTCTAACTGGGCTATATCGACTAAGCCTCATTTGGACCTGTACTGTATAGTGGATTCCTAGTAGGGAAGATTGGGTTTCTGACTCTATCAGCTTCGGTGATTCGGTGGATGTCTAGGTTCTAGACTAGAAAAAAGGGTGAGCAGTGGAGAATTTTTTCCGAGAGGCTTGACCTTGGTGTTCATCTTCGCCTTCCGGACTACTGCAATGTGTTTCAAGGTGAAGTGATGGCCATTTTTCATGCTGCAGAGTTGATCCGCGGTAATGGCCTCGCTTCCAATGGTAGGTCTCTTTCGGATATGATCTTCAGCTCTAAGCTGGTCAAGGACTGCCATGACTCCCCTATTGCCAAGCTTATCTGACCCAAGTATGATATGAAGCGTACAAATCAGCTGCTTAACCTAGACCTTCGAAGCATCTTCTCTGCTGCATCCATTCTCACGGGACGTTCCGTCATGGGTGGGCATGCACGTAGGTTCGCCTACTTACGAATGTCTTATGTCGTGGCTGTGGATTGGCTGAAGAAAAGGAAAGCTTGGTTCACTTTATCTGACAGTGTTCATCTCTTGCACGGCGGAGACTTCTCACACTTTGATCACCAGGATTCTGGTGACCAGAACGGGAACAACGCGTTATATGGTATTACAACGGGCCGCCATGCGTGTTTAAGTGTGCCTTGGTTTAGCGAGGCTTGCACTCCCTTCTACCTATCTATGATAACCTGCCTACTGACAGTTATTTGTGATTAATTTTTTTTTTTTCCCAAAAACTAAACTGACACTGAAGCCTAACAAATAGATTTTTAAAAGATACTCATTGAGTAACAAATGCTCACCTCGAAAGGCTTCCTTCTACCAGCCAACCATATCATATTCAGTTGATAATTTTTTGAATTTAATTGCCTCTGTAGACGAAAAGATTATAAGAAATAAGTTTTATTGTTTATTTTTATTTTTTACAAACAAAATGTTGTTACGATTAAATTCGCCGCCACCCCCTATTTGTTTAAACATCAATTTTAAACTGTGACAACCAAATTAAACATGACACCCTGCCACCTGCACCACTACAATATTTGGTGACTTTGAAAGAGTAAAAAGCGTATGTGGTCTTGTTGTTTGAGGTGATAAGGAACAGAAAAATTATAAAGAAATAAGTAATAGAAGAAGATGAAGAATAAAATGATTAAAAAATAAAAGTATTCTTGTTTGGGGAAAATCATTTGCTTTCCCTAAACTGTAAAGTAAAATAATACTTTTCCTTAGAAAGAAGGGGGAACTTTTGTTTGTTTTTAAAATGAAAAGTTAAGTTTCGACGAAATTTAAGACAATCGAAGAATAAAAAAGAAATTTTATTGTCAATAGAGTTTAACTATTCGCCAACCCAAAGCAGAATTAGGAAATACTGCCCTTGTAAAAAGCTGGTAAGTGGGTGTTACTTTACTTTTTGTTTTTATTGTCAATATTAAGTCAAACATAATGAAACTCGACAACTGGCAGTAGTGTAGGGAATAACGGAAGGGAGGAAATATATTCAAATTTAAACTAAAAATAGCAAATTCTACTCCAAACGAATGAGGGGTTGTAACATTCAAGGCATAAAGAGCAATTTGACTTCAATTTATTTGCATTTATTTTGCAAATATTTTGTTTTTAATTTAAGCAATTTGTTTACTTATTGGTTTTGTATCTTTATTTACCAAAATTTGTGAATAATTTTATTGAAATGAAAAAGAAATCTGAAAATCAAAATATCTATTTATTTAAATAACAAATAATTTACTCTGTAAAAACAAATGTTATATATAAAAAAGTATATTTTTAATTTATGTATTTATAGAATAAATAAAGGGTCCGCCAAATATTTTTTTTTTTTTTTTTGAAAACACTATAAAAAGAACTACTGAATATTTTCTCAAATTTCTTTTTTATTTGAAAGTACAATGCTTCCGGTTAATCACGAGTATTGTCCTTTAAAGCGTCAATTGTCTCTGGCTTGTTGGCGTAACACTTATCTTTGACGGCAACCGACATCAGCTCTGCGGCTGATAATGCGGCACGTAGCGCCGTCCTGTTGAAACCAAATGTTGCTAATATCCTCCTCTTCAATTTTTGTGAACAGAAATTCGTTCAACATGGCCCGATAACGATCGCCATTGACTGTAACGGCCACTCCTTGCTCATTTTCGAAGAAAAATGGCCCAATTATGCCTCTGGACCAAAATCCGCACCAAACAGTGACTCGTCTTGGGTGTATCGGCAATTTTGCTTGTTTACATACCCGTCAAGATCAAAATGAGCTTCATCTGACTTTTTTGGCAAAATCGGCCTCTTCTGTGTTGTTCAAGCGTATACACAACCATATTCATTCAGCGAAAGGATAAAACTAATTATCTGTCAAATCAGACATGAGCTAAGTGTTACCATTCACGAATTAAGCACTAGTTGAAAAAAAAAACGTTAGATGGAGGACCCTGTAAATAAATACTCTAATAAAATATATTAGGGGTAAAAATAAGTCTTTGTCGTTTGACTACAAAGTTGGGCTTAAGAGTTTTTAAGTGAACGCACATTTTTTAATTCTTAACTGTCGTGAAGAAGAGAGTCAGGAAGGCGACTGTTGCTTTATACTCTTGCAAGGGGCTATTGGCAGATGTTGGGGACTCTCTACAAAGGCCACAATATGGATTTATATGACTATAGTCAGACCAATATTTTTCTATGCTATTGTAGTTTGTTGAGAGTCTTTGAGAGTACAAAGATCAGCACTGATTGTGTATGACTTTAGGTATGGCGCTCAGAGCTGAATTGACTGCTTCCATGTACCTGCTGAGAATTAGGGAATGTGGTCTCAGACTATGGGAGTTCTCCTCTGGGCAACAGCACCGAATTGTCTAGTCTCCCGTGAGGGTAGATTACTATATCCCGTACCTATTACTAGTGAACAAACTGAGGACATTTATTCCGAATAGGAATACCTGGAAAAAGTGTTTGGAGGAGAACACGAAAAGTATTCTATTCTTCACGGATGTGTCAAAGCTGGATGGTTGAGAAGGTTATGGCTTCCATTCTCCTGATCTCAATATCAATAGGTCCTACAGGCTGCCATCTCACTGCAGTGTGTTTCCGACAAAGGTGGACGCTATTTAAGAACTTGCTTACTTGTTAAATGGTAATGTAACAACAGTCCGGAAAGTGTGCATTTATACGGACAGTAAGTCCGCTATTAAGCCCTTAGGGGCCATGCGCACAAAGTCCCTGAAGGTAAAGAAATGTCACTCGATCATATTTGGGTACCGGGTAAAACAGATATTCCAAGCAATTGTGCAGCGTATGAGGTGGCTAGGCAGAGGGGTTTGGTATACCGATTTCTACCCGTCGTCTGTGATAAGAGGTGAAGACGGGCTCAGACTTGTAGACAGGCTAGAGCTCTCTGGTCGAGAATGGAAAAGAAGAGGTCTAGGTAGCTGCTTAACTTGCCGAGAAGTATGATATCTAAGGTAATAATATCACTTACGGTTCATTGTCTAGAGGGGAGACAAGCCCTTAGGTTGAGCCATATCGACTCTGTTTTTTTACTTAAAAGTTTCTAATTTTTCCAAGCAGGCTTATTATGAATTATATTCGATAACCCTTCTCACACTTTGAAGGAAAAAAAGTCAACTTGTGAAGCTTTTTAGAATTGAATAAAACATGTAGCAGTCGATAGGCACAATATCTAAGCTATGAGACAAAATTTGCCATAAGGAATATCATAATGCAAAAGTGTGGAGTTAAAGCATTGAACTTCCCATAAAGTGAAGGAATTTGTAATTAAGCATTGAATTAACCGAGCACTAGCACTCGTTTCTATTCTATACTAACTTTTAACGAATCATTTGTGATCAATATTAAGATTCCGTGATTTTTTTAATCCCTAAAAGAACAAAACATTATACCACAACTCTATTATTAACAGCTGTTGGCCTTTAAGTTTTATAAATAAAAATGAATCTGTGTATGTATGTATGTATGTATGTATGTATGTTTGTTTGAACCTTATTGACAGCTAAACGGCTGAAGCGGTTATCTTGAAACTTTTGCAGTTTATTTCTGTATGTCGGGAAAGAACTATAGGCTTATTAGCCCGTGCCACACCCATACAAAATAAATATTTTTTTTTCAATATCTTCAAAATGGTAACAGAAAAAGTTTCTAAATTCGGCTCAAGTATATTTATGATTAACACAAATCATTAGTCAAAAAGTGGAAGGAATTGGCAAAGAGGGCGAGGTACCTCCCATATAAAATGATATCAATTTCTTTATATTTTGAGAATGGTTAGCACTAAAGTTTTAGTATTTCATAGTCAATACAAATTATCACTCAAAAAGTGGCCGGAATAGGACAAGTAAGCATGGTACCATCCAAAACAAAATGAAAAATTGATTTTGTATATCTTGAGAACGGTTATAGTAGAAGTTTCTAAATTAGGTTCAAACAAAATCATGAACAATACACATCATCAGGCGATAACCGGGCGAATTGGATAAGTGGGTGTGGCACCTTCCATTTATACAAAATATTAAATTTTTTTAATATGTGGAGAACAACAACAAATAAAGTAGTGTTATCTATACATACTAGCCAAAAACAACAATCAATATGCGTTTGTTTGAAGTCTGTATATAGCTAAACGATAGACTCTACAGTTTCTTTATGAAAGGAACTAGAGGCTGTCTAAATTGTTGGGATTTGTACCGGAAGGTACAAAAGTACAAAATTTTACTAAAATAACATTTCGAATGGGGGTAGCGAAGCACGCCGGGTTTTAGCTAGTAGTCAATACAATGCTATTGAACAAGCGGGAAGCGAAAGTGAGTAAAACGGCTGAAGCTGTAGCCATCTTACCCATAGAATACAAATATTTTACATGAACAATTGCCACGTGTGACCACTTCGTTCAAGCTGTGGTCGTAAATGTGGTTTTGACGGCCAACAAGGTTATGGACATAGTTTCTTCGGGTTCAAGTAATGTCAGTTGCAGAGGCCATATTTTAAAAATACGTCGAGCGAAGAAAGAAAAGCTGTTTCATCAAGCCAATGAATTCCCTGTGTAGTCACAATTTGGAAATATTTTAAGATGTGTATGGACTACAGATATTATCATTTGAAGACTTCAAGAAATCTTATATTGTTTGGGAGTTTAAAAATGAAAACTGTATCGCAAAGTCTCTTGTTATATCAAAAAATCACGGAATTTTTAAACTGCCCTCGGTAAATACCATTTTAGATGGTTGTCATCATGACACTTCTTGTTATTTTTGCTGCAGCATGAATCATATTTAAGTATTATTTTAATGAAAGTCAAAATTTTTATTTGTTTTCATAAGAAATTAAATGAATAATTTATTTCATTTTAAAAAACACCAATCATTTTATTCATTTAAAATAAAAATCACGTGAGTTGTGTTGAAAGGTAAACTATTTGAATTCTATTAAAAATTCCCAATTATTTAAAACAAAATCAAATGCAAGATTTTTTCTTCTTCGTGGAGTCGTAGCTTTACATTGTGTATCTCATTTTTAGCAACAGATTATAGAACAAGTCTTAGATAAATCCCACAGTAATATATAATGACGGCAGCTTGTGTAGGTCTTGTTTAGACATGACCAAAGGCATTAGAGAAAATGCTTATGTCCACACTTATTTTGCTGGTCTACTTAAGAGCATCTGTTTGTTTTTTTTATTTCCTATTTTTGTTTGTTTTTGTTTTTTAATTTTCCTAAAAGATTTTATTTTTTGTTCCAACATAACCTCAAGCTAGAAAAAGGAAACTAATCAACTTCCTGAGAACACATTTTATATGTCCTTGGTAATAAAGTTTATTTCACAGGAATATTAAAATCAGTATTTTTTATTAAAATAAAAATGAAAAGAATATTTCATACAAATGTACTTATGACAGACCAAGCATGTGTTTTAAAACAGTTATCACAAGTTTGATTTTAAGAAAAGTCTGGTAAATGTATTGTTTAATTATAAATTACTTAGAAAGCATAGTTTTTAGTTTAATTTTTTTCTAAAAAAAACTTTTACTTTTGGAGTGTATTCTAATACGTATTGTATGTTGCTAAAAGCATCCTCAAGGATATGCAATAGTTTTTTCCATCAGATTTGTTGTTTGTTGGCAACTTGCTTCTATGGCTCATTTAAATCTTAATTTGTGTTTTAGTTATACATAAACTATCAATTTTATTTCAAGTGGATAGGCTTAAAGTAGAATGGGGTTTATATTTAGGCATATAAAATAATTAAAATATAAAGTAAAGGGTCCGCCATCTAACGTTTTTTTTCAACTAGTGCTTATTTCGTGAATGGTAACACTTAGCTCATGTCTGATTTGACAGATAATTAGTTTTATCCTTCCGCTGAACGAATATGGTTGTGTATACGCTTCGCTAAGTGGGCCTGCGATCGACTTACAGAAGATGCCGATTTCATCATTTCAGATGAAGCTCATTTTGATCTTGGCGGGTATGTAAACAAGCAAAATTGTCGCATTTGGGGCACAGAAAACCCGCGCGCATACATTGAAAAGCCGATACACCCAAGACGAGTCACTCTTTGGTGCGGATTTTGGTCCAGAGGCATAATTGGGCAATTTTTCTTCGAAAATGAACAAGGAGTGGCCGTTACAGTCAATGGCGATAGTTATCGGGCCATGTCGAACGAATTTTTGTTCACCAAAATTGAAGAGGAGGATATAAACAACATTTGGTTTCAACAGGACGGCGCTACGTGACACTCAGCCGAAGCTACACTCGATGTTTGGCGCCCTGTTTTTGAAGATCGCATTATCAGCCGCAGAGCTGATGTCATTTGGCCACCTCGGAGCTGCGATTTGACACCGTTGGACTATTATTTGTGGGGTGCCGTCAAAGACAAGTGTTACGCCAGCAAGCCAGAGACAATTGACGCTTTAAAGGACAATATTCGTGAAGCCATTGGTGAAATACAGCTGCACACAATCGATAATGTGCTTAAAAATTGGACCGAAAGTGTAGGCTACTGCATGGCCAGCAGAGGCAGCCATTTGAATGAAATTATTTCCATCATTAACCGGAAGGATTGTACTTTGAAATAAAAAAGAAATTTGAGAAAATATTCAGTAGTTTTTTTTTATAGCAGTTTCAAAAAAAAAAAAAAAAAAAATTATTTGGCGGACCCTATATAATTCTAGGATGTTTTTCAAATTAATTACTTGTAAAATCAATATTTGTTCAGGACATTTTAAATGAATTTTTCCAAATTATTATGCATAGAAAATGAAATACGACCGTTGTTCAAAGCTTTTAAGAGATAATTTTACTTTACCTAGTGTAAGGTGCTAAGTCTTTGTCATTACATTCGATGAAATGCATAAATCCTCTTAATATTTGGTCTATTTAAGATTTTTATTTTTTCAATTTTAATTTAAGCGCAAATTGCGTAAATGAATGGTTTTGAAATGAAAATACATATGCAGATATAAAAAATATTCAGAACAAATTTTATTTTGAATTTTTTTTTTAAGCACATACCCTTAGAATTTTTAAAGAGGCCATCAAAGCAAGTAAAAATTAAAATCATAAAACAAAAAAATTGAAAATTTTTCTTCATCTGTTTAACAATGAAACGTAGACACAGCATTGGAAAGAAAATTCTTTACCCTTGGCCAAGTGCCAAAACGTATTGCCAGACGCAACATTTTGAAGAGTAATAGTAGAAGGTGGCTGAGGAGAAAAGTGAAAATAATGAAATTAAAAACAATATTCACATCATTTATCATTTTAAGAGATCATCATTAAAACAACAAATTTTGACAAACGAATTTCATTTACGGAGCTTAAGCGATGGCAGACAAAGTGAATCAATGTTGAATAAACAGAATAAATTTACAAAATAACCTAATTTATCACAAAATTGTAAGATAATTATGTTTCAAATTATTTTATGCGTTTGCTGTCATGATATTTTACAAATAGAGCGCGTTTAAAGGTCTTTAGGAATACATTGTTTTTAGAAGAAATAGAAAAAAAATAAAAATAACAACTATTAAAAGAAATTTAAAAATTCATTTAACGAGTACATTTAAAGGTAATTTTTTAATTTTTAAATACTTAATTAACACCTAGGCCGTGCTCCCCAAAGCTATACTTTATTCTGCTATTCAAAGCAACCCCTTAAAACATGCAATTAACTTTTATTATCTTTGTACTTAATTACGTGTTTTAAAGTTGTTGTACAACTTTATTGTTGTTAAATAGAACGTTTTAATAGAAATGATAAGCATTGAAGAGGTTTTTTGATACGGAACGAAATCTAGAGGAATTGTAGTTTTCTGTGTAATCTTATCGATTATCTGTATAAACAGAAGTGATTTGATTTCTTTTATTTTTCAATTGTTGCCTTTTGCTATTTTTATCTCTTAAATTAATATTATTATTTAGAGGAATTTATAAGGTGATAAGATTTCTAATATTAAAAAATAAAAAAATAAATATAAATTATAAAAAAACATTAATACTTTTTTTCATTCCACGGACTTAATAATTTAAGTCAATGCCTCACTTGAGAAATTTTCACTTCACTTCTAAATTTCTTGTTAGACTCCTACAAACAGCCAACAACTACGATCGGGCAACAGCAATTGGACATTATCTACATGTTACCGTACGTCACAACATTCAGCACTGACGTATTAGCGTCCTAGTACCTAACTTTGAGATACACTCTGATGAATGGTTTGCATTTGAGATACTAATCGGAAATTTTTTGAAAATAAAAACTAATGTCCCTAAAAGCCCATTTTGCATTTTGTGCCTGGATCTAAAGTGACCGTTATCCTATACTTCAAGTCAGATATAATAAAGTTCCTAAAAATGGGAATTTCTACCGCAATGTAACGTAACGCCAAAAAAGTTATTGCTTATACGAGGGATACTATTTATATTTCGGTTGATGACCAATACACTTTTGCATTTGTTCAAACCATTCCTTTTGAGACACCTCTAAAATCTGGTTTTTAAACACTTAAACTGCTTCTTCGACACTCATAAATCGTTGACCACGCAGTTAACCTTTGATTTTCGGGAACAATTTGAGGATTGTACGGAAAATGAGAGTTAAATTCGATGTTTTGACTGCTCAAAAATTTAACTCTTTGACAAGATGTGTGTAAGATCGCATTGTCATGATGGAGAATGATTCGTCTTTGGCGGTTGGTTTTACGAATTACTTCGAAGACTGCCGGCAAAAAAATGGTCGTGTACCACTCAGAATTGTCCGTCCTACGTTGCTCAAACAGAACAGTAACCACATGACCCATTCGGCCACAGAAACAGGCGATCATTTGCTTCGCTGTGCTTTTTCCATTATTTTTTTGTTTGATTTAGCTCGTCTTGGAATATCCACACGGTCGATTGCTGTTTTACTTTCGGCTCATACGCTTATATTCCTGACTCGTTACCTGTTAAGATTTTATAATCGTCTATTGAAGCAACACTGTCGAATTTCTCCCATCGACGTGAGCCTTTTTTTGAGCGATTGATAAATTATCTGGTATCCAATGAGAAAAAATTTTTTTACAACTAAGTGTTCCTGCAAAATTGTTATGTATTGAATGGAACTAATGTGCAAGGATGTCTCTCACAATATGTCACATGACGATCTTTCATTATCAGTTCACGCGCTGCATTGAGGTTTTGTGGTACAACAACCGATTTTGGACAACCTTTACAATATTCTTCGGCGACCGAACTACAACCAAGATTGTGTTCACTATATAAGCGATATACTGTGGTTTTTGATGGCGCTTTGTCGCCATACAAAGAACTGAGTTCATCGACACATTCTTCTTGAGATAATCCACGTCGAAAAATGTGAAAAATAATCCAACGAAAACTTTCTCTTGAAATTTTCACCTTTTTGTCAAACTTATTTTCTTAACTCACCGTAAGCATAACAAATAGCACTTGTACCTCAAACTTTATTATGGTGTTACCAGATTTTAGCTATTGACATTGGTGTTGCCAGTTCCCGAAATATAAACAGTACCCCCCGTATCTTGAAATCCCTTGTTTTTTCTGATCTTATTGAAAAGGGGTGGCGTAGTGTAGTGGTTAGGGCGCACGAATTATAACACAAGCGGCCCAGGTTTGAGCTCCAGAAAAGGATATGATGAAAAAATTTTACTTGTTGTTTCGAGTGTTAAATAAATTGGCTTCATTTTTTCTCCAGACAACTCCATCTTAAAAATAAAAAGAAGCCCTCCTGACGTTCTAGTTTATTTACCTCTAGCGATGATGACAAACATGTGACGAATGCTTAGAGAACAACGCCACCTAGTGGGAAAAATTACAATGTTAACAGCACTTAGCAAGGATCTTCACCACTACACAATCATTTGGAGGGGAGCTACATTGGATTAATCATCTACTTAGCTTGAAAATCAATTTGATTAATGAAACTGACACAAAGCAATGAATGCTTTGTGGAATGCCAATATGCTCCCTACATGTTTGACGGAGAAAAAAAAAACTGAAAAGCATTGAATACTCTAAGTAGCCTTTGATAAGCTCAAGCCGAAAATACATATCGAAATTATACCCAGATGCTTATGCCTCTAACCGGCCAATTTTATTTTGAGCAAAAAAAAAAATTATACTGGGCTGGTAGTTGGGGGAAAAAACAATACTTTAAAGTAAAAATTTAAAAAACATTAACATTAAAAACTTACCTTCCAGTTAAAAAAATATGTTGCCTGCCGAAAGGCAGACTTGCCTATTAAGTCAAAGAAATATTTTTACCAAAGAAGGATTTTTAAACGTTTTGCTTATTTTGTGGGGTAACTTTGGAAATATTTTTTTATAATGCAAAACATTTGTGATTCCTCTGCATTTGGCATATTTTTTTTCCACTGCAGCCCAAAACATCAGGCATACTTCCAACTTTAACAAAGCAGATGTCATTTGGTGAATTATAAGATCTGTTTACTCTTTTTGTCTGATGATTCCATGAATGCGTATAAAAAGTAGATATGAATTCAAGAATGACATATCAATTAGATGATAAGATTATGGTAAAGTCCATTTGCATTCTAAAGCTGGGATCACACGATTGCTTTAAATACACTAATCTGATACAATTAACGATGTATTTACTTGTTTTTATCAAGCGGACAAATCAAATGCCGATGGAATTTTTATTTTTTAGAGACTAAATCATCTTTGCTTTAGAGGATTAAATATAATTTGTAATTATATTCCAATTTAAATAAATAAATATTTTAGTGAATTAATTTTATTAAATTCATTAAAAAGTTTTCTCATATGTACCACCTTTCTTGTAAGCCAAACTCTGACCCACACACTTCTTCTTTTCTTTTTTTTGTATTTGTTCACTAAATGGCCTCAATATAAATAAAGAGGACGCTATTTTCTTTTTTTAAAAAACGCACAATTTTAAACACCAAAGAAATATATTTATATTCAATGTACCACAACAGCTGATTTACAGAGTTGCCGTAAACTAGAACAATAGTCTGTTGTCTGCGTTGGGACAATTATAGTCAATACATCGTTTCGCGCCATTTTGTATAAAATAAAAAACCGTGTGAATACAGAATTTTTAATTGGGATAATTTTATTATTGTGAGCTAATTTGCCGCAATAAAATTTGTATCAGATTAGGCGATCTTAAGAAATCCATTAAAAATTTAAAATCATGTCATGAATTCATGTATTTAAAAACGTCCATGTTTTAAAATACTGGAAAATGTATTTCATTTAGCGTTTAAAATGACCCACATTTAGCACAAATGCATTTACAACTATTTGTGCGATGGTGGCACTCATTCAATGACAAAAAGTAAATGAGTTTATAATCCCATTTAAATACCGATGATAATAAAGTCGAGCACATGTCAAAGCCTATTGTAATTACATGTGGTTTGTGCCTTAATATCACTTGTTTACTGTCATTTTATATGTTCGTGTTAAGCACACTGCGTAAATTAGAGATTTTAACTTCAATTCCATAGACATTCAATAAAATTTTTGAAAGATATTAACCAAACTAGCAACATAATAGCAATTTTTCAAATAACAATAAATAAGAATGAAATACAAGTGTTTTTATTTTTACTATTCATTGTTTCTAAAGTAAATAAAAATGAAACAAATTTATTTATAAAATGTGGGTCTAGTTTCAATAGTTTTTTCATAATTTAATCGATATTTATAGGGGCTTTTCAAAATTATACTCGTAATAGTTACTTCAATTATTATAAATTTATAATTGTATTCTGTGCACAATAATTGCGTAATAAAAAAATATGAATAAATTTTTAATATTACATTGTCATCAATGTGTATAAGAGGGGGAATGGACGTAATTTTTAAAAAATTAAATAAAAAAATTGTTTTATTTAGACAAGTGGTTGCAAAATACAAAAAACAACCGGAAAACGAGGGCAATTTTATTTTATTTTTTATTATTTTATTTGCATTATTATTTGTATAGTTAACATGAAGAAAATATGAAATAATTACTTATTTAAAAACAAACACAGTATGGTCGTCGTACGTAAGTGCTTTAAAGGGAAGAAACCTTAAAGGCAAAAGCAAACGAAAACAATTTTCTCGTAACGTAATAGACAATTACCTAGAAGGTATGTAAAGTTGATGGAATTATCTGCATTAAAGCTCATACTAGACGTGGCTTAACATATTGCCAAGCAACCAGCCAACATTATTCGATTTGTCGTCACATACCATAACGCCATAACAGATTAATTGAATTATGGTTGTTTCTACTATGGTTGCAGTTTGGATGTTATGTTAAGTCACGTCTAATTCAGTCTTAAAGAACATTCTTTTTGATTTTAAAGTTCCTCCATTTATGTGTGTTGTTCAAACCATGTGTGTGAAGTTAAATACGAAAGTTAAATACCTTTTTCTTAGCATAACAAAAACTTGTGTAAGTTAACAGAATATATGTGAAGATAAAAACGAATATGAAATTATTCTGTTAAGTTAACAGAGACTTCTATGTTAACATTACTTCCACAATTGCGGATTATAAAATATAATTTTGGATAAAAATAACTAAAATAAGCTAAAATATTATAAAAATTTGAAAAAATATTTCCTAATTCTCATTATGTTTATGTTTGGTTTGCTATAATTGCAATGAATTCAATTGGCCAGACGGCGGGGAGGAGGGGGCAAAAATGAAAAAAAAAGTTAGCTACGGTCTATATATCTCCGATCTGGTACTTTGCAGCCCAAAAGTAAAACTGGCCCTGAAGCCTTGATACCGGGGCTATAAAGCCCACCAGCTCCGATTCCCCTAAAATTGCATCTTAGGTCCGATTTTTCATGAACGACATATATACATGGAAAAAATGAAAAAAAAGTTAGCTACGGTCTATATATCTCCGATCTGGTACTTTGCAGCCCAAAAGTAAAACTGGCCCTGAAGCCTTGATACCTGGGCTATAAAGCCCACCAGGTCCGATTCCCCCAAAATTGCATCTTAGGTCCGATTTTTCATGAACGACATATATACATGGAAAAAATGAAAAAAAGTTAGCTACGGTCAATATATCTCCGATCTGGTACTTTGCAGCCCAAAAGTAAAACTGGCCCTGAAGCCTTGATACCTGGGCTATAAAGCCCACCAGGTCCGATTCCCCCAAAATTGCATCTTAGGTCCGATTTTTCATGAACGACATATATACATGGAAAAAATGAAAAAAAAGTTAGCTACGGTCTATATATCTCCGATCTGGTACTTTGCAGCCCAAAAGTAAAACTGGCCCTGAAGCCTTGATACCGGGGCTATAAAGCCCACCAGGTCAGATTCCCCAAAATTGCATCTTAGGTCCGATTTTTCATGAACGACATATATACATGGAAAAAATGAAAAAAAGTTAGCTACGGTCTATATATCTCCGATCTGGTACTTTGCAGCCCAAAAGTAAAACTGGACCTGAAGCCTTGATACCTGGGCTATAAAGCCCACCAGGTCCGATTCCCACACAATTGCATTTTTTATGAACGATTGTTTTAAGTATAATTACCAGCTGTAAGAAATAAATTTCATTTGTTATTGCTACTGTGTCTGTCTAATGACAGATAACTCTCTTAACTTATCTTCACACATATTCTGTTAACTTACACAAGTTTTTGTTATTCTAAGAAAAACGTATTTAACTTTCGTATTTAGCTTCACACACATGTTCAAACCTGTAATTTGCCATAGTGACTCACAATCTACTCGAATAATTCAACAATGTTGTAGAATTTATTAAAATAGAAGTTTCAGGAAATTTTTCAAAGAAAAACAATTTTCGTGAAATATACAATGTTCTCATTCATGCAATTTGAAATAATTTAAGTAAAACTCCAATAAAAACGAGTTCCCCAAAATGCTTTTTATGAAATTAATTATTACGATTCTAAAAACTATGATTACGATTCTAAAATTGACCAAAACTTCCTTATCTTCTGCTTACGTTTGTAATAAAATATTTTATTAACTTGTCAACAAAGAAAAAAAAAAATAAAATCTTTCTTCTGGCAAGAGAATTCAAATAGTTTTGCAATTTGTATTCCAAGGAAAGCAATAAAAAATTATAGAAAAAGAGGTAAATAAATAAATGGAAAAACTCTGCTATAGTCACTGTTACTTTCATGGAATTGTAAGAAACCTCTAGAGGACTTATTATTTACGATTATTTATTCCTTTACTTTGCTGTGTGCGTTGCGTTTTTGCTTTATTACTGGACTTTTATGATCATTGAAATACTTTTCGGTTTGTTTGTTTCCTTTTTATTAGTTTTGGCAATTGAATATAAAACGAATACTAAATTCTCCATTATTAGTACTTTGCAGGGAGCTTAGACACGGAACTTCTGACTTTTTATTTACTTTTAGCAGCAACTAAAGTGCTATGATAATATCAAAAAAACTTCCTGTATTGAAATTACATACCAAAAAAAAAGAACATACGTGAGGTGCCGTAACACCCATCTGGAAAGAAGTTTCTTTTATTTACAATTTTAATAGAGCAAATAAAAAATGAACCCACATTCGTGGTGATAGATCTTTTCCAAAAGCTCGAACAGACTCTTGGTAGAACATAACACCTTATCTGAATGTAAGAAAAATAATTGTTAGTTTCTGATAAGGAGCTTCGATAACCTAGTTTCTTGCCCAGTGTTACAACTAGAAACCCTAAACTGTAAATCATAAAAACACTAGCGGTGTTGTGCGTGTTAGTTAAAACATCACATTAATACCGTGTATTGATAGTTATGTACTATCGTGTTAAATTGTCGACCTCCACGAGGATCTGGTCTTATATTCGGTAATCTACAGCACCTTGAATTAATATTCTCAGTTTAAGTGACAAAATATCTTTGAGGTCTCACCTGAGACTAAATTAAGGCATTGCTAGTCCCAGACACTTGTCTTGAAATGTCTATTCACTCGATGTGGGATAGTATTCAATACAATTCAATCACTAGTAACTAAAACCCTAAAAAAGTGCACAAAAACCCAGAAAATCTAGATAAAAATTGCAGTCCCCCTGTTTCTTATTGTAGTGGAACTTTTATTAGTTGTTTTGCGACTTTATGTGACAGATATCTAAAAAACTGAAATACTCCAACTGCTTTTTTAACATTCGATTATTTTCTTTGAGGAAACGTCAACTCTTCTCTAAATGCTAAAAGACAAGCTATTTCAAATGAGCTTAACATTGTTAAAATAATTTAGCATGAAGATAAAAAGCTAGACCAAGCTATTGATGCACTGCTTGCAAAAACCAGGCGGCTCAAAAAAAAGAATACGCAAGAGTGCTATAATATGTATGTGTCAATATGCTTGTTTATTTACATATTGTTACGAAAATAAACCATACTTAACGAAGATACGAAAACATTAATGCATTTTAAACTGTATTGTGTGATTCTAGTTTATTGGTTTGTGTCAAGGCTATGAATGTGCTACCTTGGTAAAGACATACTTAATTTGTGTGCGGTGCTAAAATTGAATTAACGGAAATGAATCAAATGTTGTACATAAACGGCGGCGCATTATGTCATTGTGTAAAGTTGTTATTCAAAAATCATAAAGTCGTGTTAAATGTTAAGCAATTGTGTATTAAGTGGAAGTTAAAAAAAAGTTGCTGTATAGAGATAAAGTGTGGATATAAAATAAAAGACTTTAAAGTAAAACCTGAAACATTTATTTTATTTTACGCAATTTAAAGGAACTCAAACGTTTGAAAAGGGTTAAAACGTAAGAATATATAAAAATAAGTTATTCTATGTTCGTCCTTTAATAACTCGAAAACTACTCAATCGATTTACAAAACAATACATAGGTTCAAAAGGTGTACTTTCACTGATTGCAGTTTTTTTAACGGGCTATGCCACGCCCATATATATATTTATATGTTTATATCTTTTAAATGGTGACAGTAAGAGTTCCTTAATTTTGTCCAAATAGATTAGTAGTCAACAAAAATTAACAGTCAAAAAGTGGGCGGAATCGAATAAGTAGCCATGGTACCCATCATACAAAGCAAATTATGATTTTTGTATGTCTTGAGAATGGTTATAGAGCAAGTTTCAGAATTTGCTCTATATGATTTCATAGCTAAAAGTGAGCGAATTGGAAAAGTAGGCGTAGAGCCAGCCTTCCATACGAAGTATATATTTATTTTTGTATATCCTGAAAGAAGTTTTTAAATTTGGTCGAAATGACTTTGCAGTCAATGCAAGCCATCAGTTTCAAAAATTTCATGATAATCTGCCTGTTAAGAAGTGTCGTTTGCATTTCTTTATTTTAGCCACCATTCAACAACGCGATGTTGGAAACTTGTCTATATGATACTACACTACACAACAAGGAATTTATCAGAATAACATTTTATAATCAGCAGAATTATATGAACTGCAGTATAGTTTCATAATAAGATTTGCATTGACATACAAGCAGACAAGCAGACATACTCCATTTGATTCAAAAAATGATTTTAAATTTAATTTAAATTAATTTAATAACTATTAAGATCAACATAGCAAGTAACAAGTTTAGTTAAGTGAGCTGTATCACTAAATAAGTTCATTTGTGTGGGATTAAGCTTAACTTAACTTAAAAAGTGCTTCGCTACCCCCATCTTTATTATCTTATGGCGTTTTCTTTTCTGACAAAAAAAAAAAAAAAATGTTGCAATTCACGTATTCGTTGCCATAAAACTTTGTCAAAAGTTAAAATATAATAAAAGACTTGTTAAGGCAACATTTCTAGAGAAAAACGCACCATCCTTTCTTTGCATTAAATTTTTAAAAAAGAAACTCAGAAAAAGACAAAACAAATAAGTGCAACATTTTTTCCAGAAAAGAAAACGCCATTGAATGCTATCTTAGTTACATTTTTTATACTCTTTTCCCATTATGTCTCCATCCGGTTGTAATCCAATCATTTGTTCTTCCAAAAAGACACTGTAGTTTCTGCTTTTTAGCTGTATACAGTCTGCAACAAACACACATTAGTTTTTGTAACTTTACGTCTATAGATGGCTTATATCCAGTGTGTTACCCGCAAATGCCGCTTTTTGGTTGATCTGAATACATAATGAAGCTTTAAGAGTTGTCGTTTTCCACATAAACAAAATTCAATATTTTATATAAATGGGAGGTGCCACGCCCACTTATCCAATCTTATCTGTTTGAACCTAATTTAGAAACTTCTACTACTGCCGTTTTCAAGATATACACAAATTAGTATTTACTTTGTATGGGAGGTAACACGCCCTGTTGCCGAATTTCGCTAAATTTTTATCCTGATGATTTGTAATGACTGTGAAGTCATTCAAACCAAAACAGAAGCTTTTGCTTCAACCGTTCTCAAGATATAATGAAATCAATATTTAGTTTGTAAGGTAGGTGCCACGCCCACTTGTCCAATTTCGCTCTCTATTTGCTTGGTTATTTGTATTGACTACGAAGTCATCCAGACCACATTCAGCAGCTTTTCCTTTAACCATTCTCAAGATATACAGAAATCAATGTTTAGTTTGTATGGGAGGTACCACGCCCATTTGTTTAATTTTGCCAACTTTTTGCCTGACGATTCATATAGACTATGACCTTCATTAGACTAAATTTTGAAACTTTAGCTGTAACCGTTCTCAAAATATACTAAAATTAATATGTGATTTGTATGGGAGGTACCACGCCTACTTGTCTAAGTCCACTAAATTGAAGACTGATGATTTGCTTGACTATGAATCTATTTGGGCCAAATTTAAGGAATCTTTCTATTAGCTTTTTGAACATATAGACAAATAAATATACACTTTGCATGGGCTGGTCGCCGTCCAGTTGAAATTTTTGGAATTTATATAGCCTACAATTCCTTCCAGACATAAGGCACAAACAAACCAACAAACAAACATACATTTATTTCCATATATAACATATCCTTTAAAATTACAAATTTTTAAATTTCGAATGCAAAAAGAAACCGTTCACGCCTAACAATAAAACCCTTTGAGTTTTTTGGAAAAATAGTCAAGAATTTGATTTCAAAACACAAATAGACACAAAATAGACAGATCCTGTCAATGATTGTTCGACTGAATTATAAAGGCAAATAACTGTAAGTTAAAGTCATGAACTAAAGCATACCCTTATCACAAGTGCTGACGAAATACTTTTACATTTTAAAAGTCTAAATTTAGACATTTTACAAAAGAAAAAAAAATTCATTGTCTGCTTTAAGGGTTTAATATTCTTTTGTGTTTTGGTTGTAAAATATGAAATATTTTTTATTTGTTGAAATATCAGATAAAAAATGTATTACAAGGAGTAAAAGAAATTCATTAATTGAATTCATAGATGAATTTTTATTAGAAAAAAATTTTAAATTTTTATGAATAAAGTTTGACAAGCAAAATAAGTGTAGTTTTTTTTAATATAATCAGTGTTGTCAACTTATTATGATCAAAAGGCGCCAAAAAGCGCTAAAGTATAATTTATGTAACTATTTGTAACCAAATCAGCTATAAAAAAGCGTAAATAATATTTAAAAACAGAAAAATAAAATTAAAAAATATTTCGAATATAACAACAACTAAGTAACTTGTTTTTGTATTTTTGGGTTCAGTTATAACATTAAGAAACTACCTATCAGAGCTGGTGTTAGACAAGGTTGTGTTCTTTCTACTCTGCTGTTTAACTTCTGTTGCAATGTGGTACAGGGTGCCCACCGGGAAGGTATACTACTTTGTTTTGCCGCCATTTTTTAAACAGCAAATTTAATCTTAACCGTTAAAACATTTTATAACAATCAATCATCGATTACTGTGACGATGAGAAAATTACGTGAAATTTTTGGGAGAAACAACGTGCTAACAAGACGCACTATCGTCTAGTAAAAGATTTCGAAGAAAGAGGGACTGTAGCTGATAGGCCCAAATATGGACTACAACGTACTACAAGCTCGGCTGAAAACATTACTGCTGTTCATGAAAGTGTTCAAAATAATTCATCAACCTAAATTCGCCGTACTCAGGAGCTTGGCCTTCAACGAACAGCTTTGGTCACAAAGATTTGCATTTTTTCCATTTAATTCAATTGACACCAGAGCTTCTTCCAGAAGACCATTTACGCCGCTGTACAATGTGCCAAGAGGCTGTTACAGCTCGCCCATGAAAAAATCATAAAGAGTGACGAAGCACATTTTCATTTGAATGGTTATGTGAATAAACGAAATAGTCGGTTTTGGGCAATGGAAAACCTTCAAGTTATTCATCAGTCACCGGTTGCATTCATTAAAGTGACAGTCTGGTGTGCAATTTGGTCAGGAGGAATCATTGGACTTTACTTCTTCGAAACTGAAAATGGCATAACGGTAACTGTCAATGGGGAGCGATATCGTGATATGATTAAAAACTTTTTAACTCCACAACTGCGTGCTTTGGGCTTGACTAACATGTGCTTTCAACAAGACGATGCCACATGGCATACAGCCAGGATTACAATGGAATTACTGCAAGACCTCTTCTCACAACAAATTATTTCAAGGAATGGTGATTTTGATTGACCTCCACGGTCGCCTGATTTGACTGCTCCGGACTTCTTTTTGTGGGAATATCTTAAAAGCAAGGTTTATGCAAACAAACCAGAAACGCTGGAGCAACTCAAACAAAATATTCGTGATAAAATTAATGAAATACCGAGTGAAATGTGTGGGCTCGCATTTGTGAGGCTAGCAGAGGCGGGCATTTATCTGATATTGTATTCCATACATAATTGTCGACATTAAATAAAACATTTATCAATAAAAGATCCATTTTCTTTCACATAATCAAAAATTATAAGCAAACAAAGTAGTATACCTTCCCGGCGGACAACCTGGAGACTTAACACAAAGTGGCAAGACTTGGTTCACGCAAACGACATTTATCTCGTAGCTTACAGACATTGCGATAAGCAATGAAACTGTAGTCGGTACAGGCGGAAAGCATGCAAAATGGGCTTGCGGATAAACATCGCAAAAACCAAAATTATGCGAATCAATGCCAATAACAACGTCCTTTTGAAATGAAAACAGAAATTTAGAAGATATCCCGTCTTTTTGCTATCTCGTCCGGCGTTACAGTGCCGATATTCAGAACAAACTGAACCTAGGCAGCCAATCTTGTAACCGCCTGAATGCTATTGGGGTTTTCCACGTATATCTCCAATAACAAAAGTTAACATCTTTAAACCCGTGTGTAAAATATATGCGAGTTATGGAATGCGGCTGTAATTGATGTCAATTCCATTCAGATGTTTAAAAACCGGTGTCTACGGAACATTTTGAAAATATTCTAGCCAAAAACAAGATTACACCAAGTTCCTGTACTGAAAGAAATTGTGAGAAGGAAATTGAAATGGAACTAAACTAAGACTTAGCGGAACTGGTCATTGAACGGAGCTCATAGGGAAGCAGAAGAATCGGAAAACCCTCCCATTCCTAAAGAAGACAGAGTAAAAGAGAAGCTAATTCCCATAGAATGACTTGGAACCAGATATCATTGGCTTTAGATCGCCGTAGATGGAATAAACTTGTTATGGCCCTATGATCCCTATCTCATAGGTATTGAAAAATGGGGTCTTAGATTTGAAATACGTTTCAAAAACACTATTTTGAGAAATTTTTGCCCAAATATTATCTGGAATTACGTAATTCTTACAGCATGAAGCAATTTAAGTCCATAGTTTGAATGAATTAATGGAAAGAGAAAAATGCGAGTTTTCGGTCATGGAAACGCGCTAAGTATAACTCGAAAGGCACTAAATTGGCAACACTAAATAATTGGCAATAAAAATAATTTCTTTATGCGAAAACTAATGTGACAAAGTTCGACTGTGTATTGCAACAGTCAAGTCAATTTCAGAGATTCATAAAGGAGCCCTTCAGTTAAAGGCAGACAGATAGAAGCATGAAGTGATATGGAGTGCGCTGGCATGTAAGGGAGTTCCTCTTAAACTCATTGAAGTCATTAAGGGTTTATATCGCCATGCATATTGCAGTGTTAGACATTGCAAGCTATTAAGCGGACCGCAAAAAGTTAGATTTGGCGTCCGGCAAGGGTGTGTCCTGTCACCACTGCTGTTTACTACTGTTCTGAACACGAGAAAGCTCCTTTGATGACAGATTGATAACAATAGGACTGCAAAACCGGCTGTACGACATCAATTATGCGGATGCCATCTGCCTCCAAGTTCGCAGTTTTTCGAACCTTCCTTCAAATTTACGTAATGTAAGGCTGACAGCGGAAACAAAGACTAAAAATCCTTGTATTACCTCAATGCCTCGGGAATTATTTGTTATTGACACTGAAGAAATTGAGGACGTCAGTCAATTTTGCTACCTGGGGAGTATTATATCCGCAAACAGAGATTCGAATGAGGGTATTGAATACCACTTGCAGAAACCATGTCAAACTTTTGGCAGTTAAGATCAATTTGAAAATCATCCATATTATCGTTATGTACGAAAATTTTGGTATTCAATATATACATACATACCAGGGCTGGCAACCCACTGGGTAACCCAATTAAACCCACCAGGGTTTTTTTGGGTTACAAGAATTTAGGAGTACAAATTAATTCGGTCCCCTTTTTAGCTCAAAAATGAAAAAATAACAATTAAATTATTAAAACAACGTATTATACTAACAAACAATAAATATTGTCGAATTGAACGAATTTCGAAGCAGTTATAAAACCCAAAAAAAAAAAATCAAAAGACCCATAAAACCCGGTGAGCTGTTTTTTTTTAAACCCGGTATTTTGCCAACCCTGATACATACATCATACATAATTTTCGCAACAACCCAAGTTGAACAAGCGGGACTTCTCTAAACCAATGAGCTGCATCCGATTCTATTTTTAGACTCATTTGGAAGGACCTGCAATTTAATGCCGGCTTCGAGTGGCATATGCATATTTCATAGCGTAAGTACTCATAACCAGTCGCTAACAGTGCTATGAGGCGATACCGCCGTTGAAAATTTTCAGATGGTATAGCCTGGTATTGAACCGAAGACCTCTTGGTTGGTAGGCGGTTGTGTTACCCACCATACCACCATCTTAGTGGTCTCCTGGCTAGCCTTTTTCTAGCTTGGCGTCCCGCTGGGGTGCTGACGGTTGATGTGTTATGCTGCTTGCTGTGATTGTCTGCTGTTTGCTGTTTCCCGGCCTGCTGTTTGCGGCTTGATTTGTGGCTGCAGTTTTGGGTGTTGTGTGTTTGTACTGGTCTGCTTTTGACTGGTTGTGTTCTTGTTTTTGTGTATTGTGTCCGTGGCGCACGATGTCACTTTGAGTTCTCCCGTGAGGGTGGCTCCGTTTATTGTTGTGTTGTTTGAGTGTTTCTTGTTTGTTGTAATCACCATCTTGGTCACCAGTCCGAAGTTGTTTGGGACTTACACTGGTAGTAGCATTTATGCTACGAGGCCTGACCGGAGGCTTAATTCTGGTGCCACGGGTGTCGGGAGCCCCAGGAATTTCGGTTCCTGCCCGACTATGGTGAGGCCCCCTTTGTGGGGGCAACGTGGTGGCTGTGGTTTAAACCCAAATCGCGGGGAGAGCTATGCTGGCTCGGTGTGGAGTTACATTTTTAACCGGATGCAGTGACCCATAGATCGGTAGAAGTTTAGATAGTCTCCGGCACCTTACCAAGGTGTGAGGTCATGTCCAAATAACATGGCTTTAAATTGGTACTCACTGGTGATTTTAATCATAGGTGGGGGCATTGGTGGACGCATTGTATTCACTCGTGCTTTGGCACCGTGAGGTAACGTCCTAGGGCAGTTACTCACGTTAAACCACTCACTTAATACCACAGCGGTATACTATTCAAATGTAAAATCCACACTTTTGTATGGTTGCGAAACGTGGAACGCTGTTACTCGCAATATGAAAAAGTTACAAGTTTTCGTGAACCGCTGTTATGACAGTATCCTGGGCATTTTCTGGCCGTTAACCGTGTCTAATCATACGCTTTGGCTTAGAACAAAACAAGCATAATTATCGATTGAGATAAAGAAGAGCAAATGGCGGTGTATTGGTTACGCTCTTAGAAGGAATCCGAATGATATTAACAGAATTGCGATAGATTGGAATCCACAATGTAGCAGAAGAAGAGCACACCTAGTTCATACATGGAGACGACAAATTGAGTCCGACTTGAATAGTGGCGGCAAGAGTTGGAGAGAAGTGAAGGCGAAACAGAGAGTTGTTCAGGTAATTTATTGAGGCCCTATGTCTTTTGATGGTATGAGGCAGCAATGGTTTATTCATTGTCAATTGTAACACCCTTTTGGATTAAAATTTTATAAGTCAAAAATCGACGAAAAAGTCTTTATTGAGGGCAAACAAAACTTTAGGAAACATTTTTTAATGAAGTTATTTAATTATAATTTATTTTTATCCAACTTAATTGCTTAATAGCTTAATCTGTGTCTTGGCTAAATAAAGCAAACTTTTTGTTGTATTTTAAGAAATTGCTAAAAAATGGTTTCTAACATGAAACCGTTTCAATTTCTCATCTACAATATTGACTTCAAACACGAGACTTTCTTATTAATTTCTCTATAAATAAAACGAAAAATGCTATAAAAAAATCAAACGCACCCTCTTCCATTCTAGCGTTCAATATATAGAAATAAAAATAAGAAAAGTCTATAAAAACATTAATTTTGAAATAGAAATTAATTGATTGGAAAAACGTAAAGGGAAGGTAAAAAGGCAATTGGAAATTTTGGAAACTACGATTTCTGAATATAGAAATGTGCCTGACACATGAAAACAAGTCATAGCTTTCAATGGACTCAACTTTGAATATAATCTATGTTACCTTATTGATAAACAAACAAAAAAAGAAGAAATTTTTACTTAATTTCTTTGAATATTCTTTTCATTTTTTTTATGGACTTTGCCATACTTAATTTAGTTTTTTTATGGGTGTTAATATCTATGCTCTTATCAATTGAATAGTATACAGAATGAATGTTTATTTATTGATTTCGTCATCAAAATTTATCAATTGAACTTTAAAATCATATCCTACAATTATTTTCGACAACGATGTCGAAATTTAAAGTGATTACACTGACGCTATATAAATACGTATAATTCCCATACCATTCCATGAAGTAACATGGGAGGACTTCTCTCAGTTAATGAGCTGCACCCACTTCTATTTTTAGACTCATTGAGAGGAACCTACAACAGTTTAACGCCGCCTCCGAACGGCAAATGCATTAGAGATGTTTTCAATAGTAGTACTACTCATAACCAGTTACTAACTAGCTAATGTTATGAGGTGATACCGCTGTTGGAAAAACTTTTTCTTTTTCAGATGGTTTGGTCTGGTTTTGAACCTAGGACCTTCGGGTTGGTAGGCGGATGTCTTACCCACCATACCACAGCGGCATACACACTGATGCCATAAAAAACATTTAAGTAAAAAATTAATAATTTTTTGAATAAATTCATCATTTCGGCGATTAAAAGGTGGCAATATAAGCACAAATGACTGTGAAGACAATACAGAAAAACCCCAAGAAATTTCAATAAATTATTTTCAATATTATTTATTACTTAGACAAACCAAAAAAAAAAAAAATGTATGTCAAGATTAAAGTGAGCAACAACATTATTATTATTTAGACGATAATGTGATAAGAGATTATTGAATTTGATTAGTGAGATAATGAAACTGCATAGACTACTGACTCGCTATAACATTGAGTGAAAAATATTGTTACGACAATAAGGTTGCGCACCACAGCGTTTATTAAATCGCTAAAATAAATAAACAAAAGCTGCAAGAACAACTATATGGGCTGTTTACAAATAACCAAATATACGACAACAACCATTAGCAGAGACAAAGTAAATAAAAATAACACGGCAACAACAATAATCGAGCAGCAAAGAAAACAAGTAACCGACAATAAACAAGCAACAACAAATACTAAGAGCTGAAAGAGGTAGATGGTTGCATACACATGGCTACAAAAGAACTAAAAAGAAATTAAATGAAACAAATGGAATCTACCTGAAATACCGAGAGGTTCGAGAGCTTTCGATGTGTTGTTTACTCAGCCATATAAAAAGCACATCGATGCGCATAGCAATCAGTTTATGTGTCGTAAACTTAGCGAGTGGAGTTTAAGTAAAGTAAACTCAGCGAGTGCAGTTTGTGTGAAGAGAGTTGATAAGGAGTAAACTCGTGAAGTGAATCGTGAAGCAAAAAACCAGTTTAGTTGGAGCTACCTCAGTAAAGAGAGTTAAGTGTGGATAACCTCTGGTTGAAAAGGTTGTGATCGAGCCTAAGTTATAACTACGATCGAGTTGGAAGATCTTTAGGAAGAAAGATCTGTCGAGTAATTGTTGTTGTTTACAAAGTTGTAAGCAGGCAGAGTAATTAAGAATAAAACTTGTTATTGCCTGTAAAAAGAATACAAGCAGTGGTACACAAAACTATGTTGAATAAAAGATTTTTTAATTAAAACCTAACACAACATTTATTTTATTTTAACTACAATCTACGAACTCATAAAAACACGTTTTTAAACAGTTAAAAACGTAACAATATGCCCTGCCTGAGGTGTCAGGTTTTGGTGCACAAAAACGGTTGTTGTACAAGTTATCATGTGACTGCATTTCTTGTATGGCTATCAACATAGACTTTTCTAAGGAGGTTTAATATCTAGCTGTCATTCTGGATAGGAGGCTTAGTTCAAACTCTCGCATCATTAGTGACGTTCAGAATAAGGCGATAAGAGATCTCAGGGCTAGTCGCTCCTTTTACGGTCAGACAGACATGGGTTTTCTCCGAGAATGATACAATGGATGTATACAATTTAAATGTCTTCTATCATTTTAAATACTTCGACTCTTCTACTCTTGCTTTACTAAATAAATATTTTGAAGAGAAAATATTTTAAATCATTAACAAAATCAAATACATCAAGACCATAGAAGAAAAGAATACAAAACCTTTAAAAGAAAGTGAAATAAAGGAAAATTGCAGTAGAACATAATGGACTGAAGCAGAATTCAAACACAATCAATAAAAGCTTGTGCTGGCGATATGCGTATATTTCACGTTGTTGTTTTTTCTTTTGAGTTTGTTTTTTGTTATTGTAAGTTTCAGAATTCACAACAAAAAATAAGCATAGAACTACATTTAATACTTCTTTTCTCATTCATTACTCTCATTCTGCCATTCTCCTATTCTCATTATAATCATGAGAGTTAAGTTCTCTTTGTTAAGTTCATACTCATTATACAAATTAGATTCTCAATACTGTACAATGTACACTGTACATACTATGCTTGCTATAGTTTATCGCTATTTGACTTGATTATTTTGTTTTGCTTTTATTTTTACTGTCGAACAAAATACAAAAGCAGCGACAATATTTTATTGAATTTTTTTCAAATCATACAGTGCTTGTTCTGTTGAGAATGAAAATCAAAGAACATTTGCTTTTATTAAAGAAAACGCACTAAATACTGTCATGTGTTCTACTGTATGTAGTGTCGGCTGGCTTTCAAATGGATTTGCGCAGCCCTATAATATATAGCGCTATATTCTGCGGCGATAGCTTGGTGGAGAATAGATGAGAAAGCTACAACCATGTATATTAGGCAGGGGAAATAAGAAAATGTCCAACCGCGGACTTGGAGGCCTTGATTTGTTTAACAGCGTCTGACATCCATGTGATGAGAGTAGCGGCAAGCGTTACTAAGTCTATCCATTCTATGCAGGGTAGTCGGAAAACCATCTGGCTCCTGAATGTTATGCTTTTGGATCTGTGGTTTGGCAGGATATTCAGGTTTGAATTCCCAGACCGGGATTGTTAGTCTAATGGGGCCTAAGTTCAAACTGAGCTTGATCTAACTTGGTATACCGATGGCACCAAAATGAATGATTGTGTTGGTGCTGGTGTTTATGGACCCAACCGGGACTAGTCGATCGCACTGGGAGATAAGCATGGATAGTGGGCTGCCAACCTGCTTTAAGGGCGCTTGAATTGTATGACATTTTGACTGGTTAAATATTGCTACGATACGTTGCAAAAGCTTTCGCTTGGAAGTAAGACCCAGTTGTTTTGCATACTTGGGCATTATGGAATAGATGGTAATGAAATAGCGGATACATTGGCCAAAAGGGCTTCCATATGACAGCCTATATCGTTTCGGAATGAAGGATTTGGAAATTGCCAGATGCTTCGAACACTGGAATGATCAAATGGCTTCACTCCTAGGTTCTCAAGTATGGTAGGCCGGACTTAAAACTTCTTACGGAGTTTCTTACTGGCCACTGTAGACTAAGAGGGCATCTGAAGAGGTCAGAGATGTGGTTGTTTGTAGACTGTACTCACAGGCATGAGAGACAGTGGTTCACATATTGTGTGACTATGAAGTGCTTGATATGGGGTGCTTGAGACATAAGGTCTCATTGGGAGACATATTCACCATTATGGTTTCTGCTGAACAAACTATAGTCCGCAAGGGTCACAATAGATCTCATAGGTCGCAGTGTCCTGCAATAGTGCCTGGTTAATATGATGATAATAATAACTTGATGTAGTCCATAGAACGGAATCGAGGCTTAATATTCAGCACTCAATTGCAGCATTTGTTTACTTGCTCTTTCTCTGCTAATGTAGAAAAGCTGTACAAAATCATTTGATAAGAACTTTTAGTTTTTGCTGCTTTCAGGTATCAGAATAAAATCTCTCATTTTCTTTCCATTCAGGCAGAACATAAGAAGATTCTGGTCTCAAAATTGACCATGAAAGCAAGTTCGAACACGCGTTGTAAAGAGGGTCCCGCGTTGTAAAGTCATCTTGCTAGGATGTCATTTTAGCACTGGTCTTGAAGCAGTGCTCTTCGACGTTTATGCGTCAATTAGTTCACTTTTTCGGTTCTTCATATCGCGCCGGTATCGCAAGGCACTACGCTAAAGACTTTTTTCTTCTTACTACCAATCCTTTGTTGTACGCAAGACCCAATTTTGTTTTCTAATACACAGACGTGGTGGTGTATTGCTATTTGTGTCTATGGGTAATGAAGATATTGAGGAATTAGATTCTCTTGATGTTCTGAGCATGAAAATTCAATGTGATGCTCGCTGGAATGGTCACATATTTCGAGTGTCGAAAGAAGCATTCAAGTTCCTTGGTGTTTTAAGACGGTGTAAGATATAACTCAGTCCATCTGATCTTCTTAGTATTTACAAGACCTATATCCGACTTAAGATGGAATGCAACTCTCATATATGGGCCGGTGCTTCAAAGTCTATTTTGGGGTTTCTCGACCGCGTAAAACTCTATAGATTCATTAGAGCATCGTCGCAATGTGGCATGTGTTGCATTGTTCTATCGGTACAAAAATGGAATGTGTTCTGACGTCCATAAATAATACTCCGTCTATCCCCCATCCACAACCTATTTTCCTAGTACTTGCACAATCCACAGCATAAGTAAGGGTCATCCCCTGAGTGCTGGACTCAAACGAAAAAAAAAAGCGGGAGTGTGTTCTATAAAGAGATTGGCATATAATCAAATGCCTGCTGAAAGTAAGCATTTCAAATAAATGGATAAAATAAATTTAAAATAAATGGATCGTAAAGTTTTGAGATAAGATTACATTTTTAAAACAACTCGCATAGTGCGATCACTGCCATGATGTCACCATGCAATTCACGTCGTTTATTTACTCGATGGAAAAGGTGGTATTGGTCGAAAACAGTTGTCATGGTTAATAAACATCAGATCGGTCGATTGTAAGAGTGACATCTGTTATAGTGCAAAGCATAAGACATTACATCGTATAATTGTGAATATGCATCTGAGAGAGAGTAGGATTTACTTGTACGAGTATAACTCTCAATAACTTAAAATCTACTAATAATTTCCTTTAACAAAGCTTAGTAAATTCTTACTAAGGTTGAGGTCATATGGGGACTTTTTGCAAGAAAAAAGACTTTTTAAAAGAAAAAAAATAAATAAAATATTGAAAGAAACCACGAAAATACAATACAGAATAAGGTTGATTCATTGACCCCAGGGTAAAATGTGTTTTTTCTTTTTTCATACATTTCTTAAGTCCACTTACAATCTAATCCATTTCAAGTATTTTCAGCACACACACACAAACACAAACACTTTTAACACTAAGTGGTGGTCATATTTGTAGAAAAAGCCACTACTGAGGTTAATTAGTATAAGTCCCTGGTCTAGTGGAGAAATTGTCTTGTAAAACCCTCAATGGTATGGATTGTCAATTCAAATACTAAGTGTGAGTGATGGTAGTGAAAGGCAATTATGGCAATTTGCTTCTCTTTCCTATTTTTTATTTTTATTCTTATGGAATTGACGTTTATTTTGCTTTGGAAAAGGGTAACAAAAATATTCGTTTTTAAAATAAATCAATAAAAACTATTTCATACAATTTAATTGAAAACAAAAATAATCAATCAAATAAGTGTGCTAGGTCTAGCAAAAAATGAAAATCAATTGAAATTCATTTTCTAACAACTAAAATTAAACATTTTTTTTTTAAATATTTTTATGAATAATCAACTTGAAATGAGAAATACAGTCACACACATAATATTACGTACCCCTTAAAAATATTTTGATTTTAAACATACAATCGAATAAGTTTAACTTGATCTCATAACTCAATATCCCTTAAATTTGTTTTTTTTGTTCGTTTGCTGCCGTGCAAAGTCCAGTAGCTTTCTTTTATTGAGTTCGCTTATAAAAGGTTTTTTTCGCGATTCTCTACGATGGACTCCGCTTTTTTCTCAAAATATTACGAATAGTTTTCGAATGCGCATTAATATTGTGGTCATTTGCTAAAGCATTATGATTTCGCAACGTTGTTGTTTTATGTATCGGGCAACACTACGAAAAATTTTTAGATGAACGACCAGTTTTGGGATTGCTTGCTAAAGATTTCGACTCAGAAATGTTTTTGAGAACTGTTTGGACTGTGGACTTGGCACTACCAACAAATTTAGCAGTTGCGTTAAATAAGTTCTCAGCTTTTCTTATGTTTATTATATCTCCTCGTATTTTAATACAAATATCTTTCGATTATCGACTTATTTTCGGTTAAAATAGTACATTTTTTTCTACCGGTGACAAGAAAATTCTTAAACTATTATACAAATTTGCCATAGACCACATCAGAATAGAAATTTTTACGTAAATCTTGAATCTGTGTTGTCATATTTCTTTTAAGTACTTAAGCACAATAAGCGCATATTTAGTGGGACATTTTACAGCTTAGAGACATTTTGTGTCATCATATTCTCAAATGTATATTAGATATGTAAGGTTTTTCTGAAAAACCGTTTTTATAAAGAGTACGTATTATTATCTGTGTGACTGTACTGGCATTTCACAAACATTCAAATTAAAATTAATTAATCAAATCTCTCACTCTGTCACCCTCTGTGTATGTAGTGGGTTGAATGCCAAATGCGTTAAAACAATTTGACATTTTATGCCAAATCAATAGAAAACTTATTAAAAGACACACCACATCCGCAAGAAAATGTCAAGAAAAATAAAAATTAATTTTAAAAATTTTCAACAAATTCTTGAGAATCAATTACATTTCAAGGAAATCAATTTAATTTTACCTTAAAGACCACAAATCCAATGGAAATAGAAATGGTTATAAATAAAAGAGCAGTTTGGTTAAAAAATCTAGGACTTTTCACAAGAAAATTTTATTTATTTTATAATAAAATATTAACTTTAATTATATACATTTTGTCTTCTTAGTGATTTTCATTTTAGATATCGTTTATCAATGCTATTTTGGTAAACACAACTGTCTTTTAAATGTTATATTTAGAAAATGTATACTATTTTACTTATTTGCTTAATTATAAATGCCTTTTAGCATATAAATATTTTTTTTTCAACGCTTGAGGTAAATTTGAAACACAGATATGATTACTTATTTTTGACATTCTTTAATTGTTAAAACAAAGGGAAATAAATATGAATGAGTTTAATATAAATATACCCTGATATATAGGGTGTCCGTCTTTAGCTTTCCAAATTTTCAATAGCTGTTGTGTTATTACATTTTATTTCAGAAAGTTTCAGCAATTCAACACGAATAACAAAGTGCTGTAGAAGTTTAGAGCAAAATATTGTTTTATAATGAAACGCCTAACGGAATTTCTTTCAGGTCATTGTGAACTGGGAGCGCATCTGAAGAGAATGGCAATCACGGATGTAGATGTTTGTAGACTGTGGTCACAGCCGTTAGAGACGGCGGAACATATATCGTATGTATGTGTGGTTCTTGACAGATTTGGGTAGAAATGTATAGGTAGACATAGGGTTTCACTCGGTGACATCATTAAAAAGGCAGTAGATCTGCAGAAAAAACTGTAAACCGTAAGGGGCACAATAGATGCCATGAGTCGCAGCGTCCTGCATAATTTCTCTGGTCAGGATGATAATAACAACAATAGCCTAAAAAAGCTCATTAAGCCACCATTGGTCTTCAGCACAATTATTTATTGGGAATTCTAACGGTATCATCGGTTCATACTTCTTTCAAAAAGAAGTAGAAACGCCCATTATAATTAATGATGGCAATGCTCAGTGAGTTTTTGTTGCCAAAAATCAATGAAATAACACGGTTCAACAGAACTGAACGAAGTTGAAATACCTGGGAAATGATACTAACTTTCTGATAGGCGTTGTCGAGTAGAGCAACGATCTGTTTTTGAATTTTCAAAACACTTACGAGTACGTTCATGCACTAATAAGATAATAACTTAGTTGAATATTATCTGATTTTAAGTTTTTTTCCGGATTTTGGAAGAAGAGAAACTCCGTCAATTTCCAACGGATTTCTAAACCGTAAGGCTCATTTTATTCATAACTTATTGTAGTATAAATCCTTAGTTAATTCATCAATGGTGTGGTTCCTATATAAAATAGTGCGCAAAAAGGCATTTAAACTTGAAAAATGTGGAAATAATTGATTAAATTAATCTTCATGACGACTTTAAATGGCATATACAATATATATCATTTAAAAGATCTGTTTCTCTTCTTTCCAAATCCAAAAAGAAACTTACCGTATATTCAGCTATGTATTTTATTAGCTTGTAAGTGCATGAAGGTCCAAAAAACCAGTTTTTTACCCGCAACTCAAATTTTGGAATTGCTTCGAAAATTTCCGCAACAGATACTTGCTCTGCTTGGCAGCGACTATCAGTTAAATAGTATCACATGCAGTGTAACTGGGTAACCCAATTAAGCCTACCAACCTACCAACCAATATAAACTAATATTGGTTTTTTTATTTAAAGGTGTTCGTAGCTTATTTACAACAAAAATACAGATTAATTCAGTCCGTTTTTTTAACTCAAAAAAGATAATGAAATAACAAATTTATCAAATATATGCTTATATCTCTTCCCAAAAGCGGTTGCGGTATTTGTCCATTTCAGACAGTTGTTTGGCAACTTTTGCGACGTGAGACCAGTCGTTGTCATGCAAAAGGAAAACTTAGTCTGTCTATCTGTTTTTATATTCCGGCCGTTTTTCTCATAATACACGTTTGAAAGTAATTGCAGTTTGCTCCAATCATCGACTTTTAGCAGCTTACAATGCAAAATTGCATTTTAAACACAAAAATAACTTTATTGTACCAACAAATAAAAAATATTGTCGTAATGAATGAAATTTTGATGCAGTTATAAAACCTAAAAAAAAACCATAAAAAAACAAATTAGACTCGTTGGGTTGGGTTTAAAAAAAACCAGGTTTTTCTCAACCTTGATCAAATGCCAGGTATTCTTTTTTGCCGCACCGTGTATCAGCGACAGCCTGTAGTTCAACTGTATTTTAGTATTAGTGCTTATCAAGGCATCGATTGTCTTCATAGTTTCAGTGATGGGCAATTTGTGGCACCGTAGAATAGTTGGAAAATAAGTACATCGCTGACGAATATCAGGTCTACCCTGGAGCTTCTTCCATTCCTCGAGAATGTATCCCTTTGACCGCAGTTCAGCAACACCACATTCAATGCTGCAAATGCCTGTAGTAGGCACTCTCCCCTGGGGTTCGTGTAGACTGAACCCTATTCAACTGCCCATGTATTGACATCTCCTGCTGTAACCACAGGCCTTAGAGAGAATCAGTTTAAAACCTATTGGCTGAAACATGCATCATTGTACAACAGTGAACGTTACACGAAACTTATTTTTATCATATTACAATTAGAAATTATATTATCAGCAGAGTAACTAAGACTTTATGTCTGCTCTAGTGTTGTGATTGCGTCTGACAATCTTACATATCACCCACTAATTTATCAGGATACCTTAATATGGTGTTCACACTATCGTGCTCAAGTAACTTTTGAGTTAAACAAGTTAATTTTTAGATGTTTTTCCTACAGTAAGTTATTTTTTTTGCACTTATTTACATAAATTTAAATAAACATAATATTACGGTACATCTCTAAGAGCAAAAACTGCTTATTATTCACTTATTTGAACGTGGAATTGTTTTTTAATAAGGTGACCATGCGTAATATTTAATAGTTTGGATGAATTGAGCAAATATTAAGGTGACCTTATCATTTTGAAGCACACTTTATATTTCAACAATAATCGTAGTGTTGTGTATAGTAAAAGCGTATCTACTTTATTTCATTTGATGCGTGGAAACAAAAGATATAGAAACCTTGACTTTGTTTTCATTTTTTGTTTGTTTTTTGTTATATTACCAAACTATTATCTGTCTGTAATCTATTTCATACTCACAGATCTATAAAAATGTAAAGCCTAAAGAAAAATCCCTAATTTAATACAGTAACGCAGTTAAAAATTCATCCCCAGGAGAGTATACAAAAGGCATAAAAAAATGCTTAAAAAATCTTTAAATTTTAAAGCCATGAAACAAAAACAAAAATAACAAAATTGTCCATTGGGAAAATTCTTAATAAATAACCTAAAACAGGGGCATTAATTATGTAACAAAAAATGTAAGAATTTACTTTGATTTTCTTTTAATAGATTTTTTTCCTTATTTTATTATAATTTAAAATGTACAAAGCGAGGTTTATCATTAGCATTTGAATAAAATATAAGAGTGGGGCAGGAGGAAATAAAATGAAAAACAAGAAAAACAAAACTTAAGGCTGCCTAAGTTTAACGATTTCAAAATAAAACGCACACACACACACACAAATACATACTTCCCTTTTGATACAAACACAGACTAGAGAGACATTTACACTAAAATTCCCAGTAGCCAAGCCACATATTAAAAACAGTGACAGAAAATAAATTACAAAGAAATAGAGTAAGAAAGAGAGAGAGAGAAAAAGAGAAAGAAAAGCAATCAACGACCTGTTAAAAATAAACATTTGCACTTGAAAAGGCAACAAAAGTGAAGGAGACGGACGAAGACAAGAAATAAGAGAAGACAATGACAATAAACTTGAAAATATAAAATATTTAATACAAACACACACACTCACTGCTATTGACAGTGGCCGACAATAACAACAACGGTGTATTTTAAAACAAACAAATTTAGTTACAACGACCCCTAATGGTTTTGTTTTTGTTTTTAAAAGTTCATCTACAAATAAGTCATACACACTCACTAACCCATACACAGAAATAAATAAACAAAATAAACAAAACCTTACGGAGCGTAACACTATCAACTGAATTGATACTCCGTTACAACGGTCTCAGTAGGGTTTCTCTAAAAATAAAAAAATCCAGAAAATAAAACAACAACAAGACAAATTCTAAACAATCCTTATGTTTTTAAACACACGCACACACACTCGCATACATACTACACATGTAGAGTCACAGCCATTACCACTCGTCCGCCTATTATGAGCATTAAAGTGAAGTGAGACATTAAAATATAAAAACAATGCTTTTCTCATTTCGCCACAAGCAAATATTCTCGTGTTTTACACACGTTTTTCGTATTACCAACGCCATACAAGCACTATGAAGTTAATTTTCTGCACTCTCAAGCAGAAAATTTTCATCTCTAATATATATACATGTGTAGGTGTTGTTATTGTTGTTTTTGCTGCTACTGCTACTGCTCTTTTATGCTCAGAACACACAAGTATCACAAGTATCAAGTGGCTGTAATAAAAGTTCATGCATATGACTAATATTAAGGTACTCGTATGTACATATGTATGTGTGTCTGTCAATCTCCATTACTGTTATTTACAGTGCAAGAAATTCAAGTAAAGACGGTTTTATGTAACAAAACAAGAAAGATTAGTAGAAAATTGAGTAAAACGTTGTAAATCTTGTGTAATTACATTATTCAAACTAAGGTATGAGATAAGTAAGGTCGAGATTTATCACTGGCATTTGCTTTACTTGTTTGCGACTACATAAGAAAGATTTTTTTTATTAATTTTATTATTAATAATGTGAGAAAATACTTTTTATGCTTTACCTTGCTTTAATCCCTACCAAGCCAATCCTGAAGATATTCAATCCTTTTAGTTCATATTTTGCCACGAGTTTCCTTTAACACTAAACAGTGTAATTGCTTTTTAGAGCAAATACATTGAAGGTTTCCAACACCATAAAGCAAACACATGAAATATGGCAACAAAATATCAGAAAACAAATACAAATACAATAAAACTGTATTTATATTTCATTCTCTTTTCATTTGTAATTTTTTCCTTCAATATATTGAATTAACAACGAAAACCCCTTCTATCTCTTTCCCTTTTGCTTCGTTCACTATTTGCAGTCACACACACACATACCTAAACAACAATAACAAGAACTTGAATACTATGAGTAAAAGAGTCAGTACATTGAAACCAAATGGTTATGAAAATTAATCCGAATGCATTATCGTCTTTTATTGGTTTTATATTCATTGTTGTTGTTTTTGTTATACAACACTAATAAAGTTATAGATTTGCTAATGCTTCTTCCTCTGCTTTTTTTCTCTAATGTTTATTCAAAAGAATCATTTTTTTATGTTATGTTACTGCTCATAATGGCAACTTTGTTTAGAAACAGGAAAAGCAGAAGTGATAAAAACAGAATGAGAGGCATCAAGTGTACACACGAAGTAAATCATAAACAAAAATAAACGATTTCTTGCATTCCTATACTCTTGAAACTTTGCATTGAAAAGAAAAAAAAATCAATATTATTTTTAACCCCCATTCGCCGACTCTTGAGTAGAAAAATTTCATTCCATAAGGAAAGTAATAAATATAAGTGATTTACTAAGTATTGGTGAGCAAATATTGATTGAATTTGTGATGATAAAGTTTGTTGCTGCTGAAATCTTTTGAAATCTCTATCCGTTCTCTTCGATTTATTTATTTATTTTTTTTTTTTTTTTTGTAGTATCTCAGCTAAGGGGAAACTATTTTAATTTCGAAATTTTTCATTTTCTTAGATTATCTTAGAATTCGAAAAAAGTTAAAATGTAGTCCGAGAAATTCAAGTCTAGTGGCTCTTAAGGTTAATAATTATTTATTATTAAGTTTGAAGCCAGCAATTTAACTAAAATGGCCAGAATAGATCAACAGAAAAGGTGTTGTGTTCTAACATAACAACGCCAGAGACCACACAAATCTTTGATGACCGACAGAAACTAATCTAGGAAGTTTTGATGCATCCACCATATAGCTCAGACCTGGCACCTGGAACTTTCGTAATGGCTTAAACTTAACTTCCGTAGAGAGCTGCAAAACTTAATTGGGCACGTTTTTTGCTCAGAAAACACAGAATTTCTACACTGATGGAATAATGCATTTATTTTCCAAAAATGGAAAGGTTCTCAATCAAAACAGCACACACGTGGCTAAATAAAGCTCGCTTCAAATATAAAAAAATGTTGCACATTTGGCTGAATATGAAACTGAACTTTTTCGAACACTCAATTTGTATAATATTATCTATTGGGATGATTCGACAATCAACAGGAGCTGGCAGTATGAAAGGATCAAATTTCTCACATCATGATTCTATAATTTTGCTTTTTTCGGTTCTGCTAGACATTTTTAAGTATACTTTTTACTATAGCAATACCTCCTGCGTTGCTTGGAGCCTTTATGTTGTATACCTATAAAAAAATTTAAGAGAATGCGTTAAAACTAGTGATTTGTATTGACTACTAAGTCATTTAGACTAAGATCAGAATTTGCCTTATAAGCGTTCTCTAGATATGCGAAAATCAATATTTACTTTGTATGGGAGGTGCCACTCCCATTTAATCAATTCTGCCGACTTTTCGGCTGATGATTTGTATTGGCCACAAAGTTATTTGGACCAAATTTTGAAACTTTTACAATTACTGTTTCCTAGATATACAAACATCAGTATTTACTTTATATGGGAGGTGCCATACCCACTTATTCAATTTTGCCCATGTTTCCACTGAAGATGTACATTCACTACGAAATTATTTCGACCAAATTCGGAACCTTTCACTATTACCATTCCAAAGATATACCAACTTTAATACTTACTTTGCATGGGAGGTGCCACTGCCACTTATCCAATTCCGCCAAAAATTCGACCGATTATATGGATTTACCAAAAAGTTATTTGAGCCAAATTTAGAAACTCTTCCTGTTACCGTTTTAAAGATATAAACATATAAATACAAATTGTATGTGACCTGTTTGTAAATCAGTGTAGTCTAACTCTAACAAAGTTTAAAGCTTTAACAAATTTCATTTTCAATTGAACTTACTCACTCCAACGTCAATAACTCGCGAACTAATAGACCTACAAAAACCGCATATACATAGATACCTTGGTATTAAATTTAACTTTCGTCTACAAAATAAAATCGGTTAATGCATTTTAGAGAACATCAATTACAACGCATTTGATAGCCTTATTTTATATATATATATATATATATATATATAGATACTTAAAATATTGTTACGTTTTTACCTTTTTAAAAACGTCTATTTATGAGTTCGTAGATTGTAGTTAAAATAAATAAAGTTTAGTCTTTAGTTTTAATTAAAAATCCTGTATTCAACACAGTTTTGTGCACCACTGCATGTAACTTTTTTACAAGCAATAACAATTTTTATTCTTAATTACTCCGTCTGTTTACAGCTTTGTAAACAACAGCAATTACTTGACAGATCTTTCTACTTAAAGATCTTCCAACACGATCGTAGTTATAACTTAGCTTCGATCACAACCTTTGTTCTTTACTGAGTTAGTTCCAACTAAACTGGTTTTTTACTTCACGATTCACTTCACGAGTTTACTCCTTATAAACTCTCTTCACACAAACCGTACTCGCTGAGTTTACTTAAACTGCTTGTTGTTCGATGCATCGATGTACTTTTTATATGGCTGAGTAAACAATACATCGAAAGCTTTCGGCTTTACAACTTTGTAAACAAGAGCAATTACTTGACAGATCTTTCTACTTAAAGATCTTCCAACACGATCGTAGTTATAACTTAGCTTCGATCACAACTTTCTTTACTGAGTTAGTTCCAACTAAACTGGTTTTTTACTTCACGATTCACTTCACGAGTTTACTCCTTATAAACTCTCTTCACACAAACCGTACTCGCTGAGTTTACTTAAACTGCTTGTTGTTCGATGCATCGATGTACTTTTTATATGGCTGAGTAAACAATACATCGAAAGCTTTCGGACCACTCGATATTGCAGGTAGATTCTATTCGTTTTTTTCAAATTTATTTTGAGCCATGCGTATGTGTGACATCTACCTCTTTCAGCTCTTAGTATTTGTTGTTGCTTGTTTTCTTTGCAGCTTAGTTATTGTTGTTGCCGTGTTATTTTTATTTTCTTTATCTCTGCTAATGGTTGTTGTTTTGTTTATTAATTTTAACGATCTAATAAACGCTGTGGTGCCCAACCTTATTTTCGTAACAATATATAAAACTTTCGTATTTATTTTTTCGTACATTTGAATTTGAATTTGAATTTATTGCATGACAATATGACATATACTGTTCACAACAGTGCTATTTGCCCTCATATTGAACTTTTCAATTTAGAACTTTACAAGAATTTGTGAGTTGGCTAAATATTTTTACCTCTACTAATGGTTGTTGTTGTCGATTTGGTTATTTGTAAATAGCACGTATACAGTTTTTCTTGCAACTTTTGTTTATTTATTTTAACGATGTAATAAACGCTGAGGTGCCCAACCTTATTTTCGTCACAATATATAAAATGTTCGTATTTATTTTTTCGTACATTCGAATTTGAATTTGAATTTATTGCATGACAATATGACATATACTGTTCACAACAGTGCTATTTGCCCTCATATAGAACTTTTCAATTTTAAACTTTACAAGACTTTGTGAATTGGCTAAATATATGGATTTAATACCGGAATTGGATTTTTTAATTTTAAAAATAGTTTATGTTCTTAAAAATACAAACTAGCAATTAAATAAGTACTTTTAACACTTTAATTTGAAGTATCGATAAATAAATAGCCACTCGCTTAAATTACTTATTAAAGTCATGTGTTCCATTATTAGCAATTAAAAATGTTTAACAATTAAATCGTTTTATTACAACACATAACAAATAATAAAACGTATGAGTGATTAATTATTATTTATTGATCATTTAATATTTAAGATTTTGTTTTATCAGTGGTATCAGATCGATATGAAAATTGTAAGTCAATTATGAAATCAATTCAGAGAATTCGAATGTAACTTTCTTTTTTTGATTATTTTGTTGTTGTTCGAGGAAAAAAGAGACATTTTATTTTATATAAATAAATGGATTTATTTTTTAAAACTTAACTTACCTTTATTTAAAAATGTAATAGTAACCAGTTGTAGAAGAGTAAACAAAAATAATATTTAAATTTAAATCCCAGATTTTGTATAATTTGTTGACTGCGCCTCTTTCTTTTGGTTTTGGTTATAAAATTTTTAAAATTAATTTTTTTTAATAATTCATGACACTTATTTTTTGGAAAAATTAATTCCTTTTTTAATATTTATCTGCACTTTTTAATTTTTAATTTATGTATTTTGTCTTTTTCTTCACTTAATTTTGAAAAAGGCCTTGTTATGTCTTTAGGGCATTTTTATGTAATATTATATACACACTGCTACTTAAAAAATAAATAAATATATTTTTCATTATTATTAATTTTTTTTAATGGCATATTAATTTGATTTCATTTTTTTCCATCTCATTGCACTTTCACTACTTTAGTAAATTTTTTTTACACATTTCACTACTTAGTAATGAAATATAATAAATTAATAAATTCTCGTTAAATTATATTCTTCTCTGATTTAATTTGAATAAAAAAAAATATTGGAGCTGCTCGTACAAAGTAAAAAAGGAACAGATTTAATTCAATCGTCAATGTTTTCAAGATATCAGGGTGAGAGATTTACGGTTTATTCACTAAAAAAAAAAAACAACAGTGGGCCTAAGTAGGCAAAACCGTATTGGCAAAAATAAAGCTTTCAACAGCAATAACAATTTAAATTTAGAGAAGTATTAAAAAAATAAAAATAAAAGTTAATGTTTCATAATTAAAGTGAATTTAAACAATTTCCATGGCACCTAAGGTTAATTATGAATCGACTTTTATGAAATGTAACAGAACAGCAATTTAGAAAGGAGTTAAACTGTTTATTACTTTTGAAATTATGCGTTTTTAACGGCTTACGACACAGTACTGAAGCTTAAACTAATATGATTCGAAAATAATAAAAAGTACTTATTCGTCCTTACTACAGATCTGTCTAGGGGTCGTGTTCTCCGACATCAAGACTCAGAGCATGACAATCCAGGTGATATTTAATTTTAGAAAGTCCAGCATATACATACGCTACGATCTTAAAGTGCTAGTTTGGAACCAAAGTGAATGTAAATACGAGTTTCTGTCCTGGTAGGATAGTATACAATATTTTGGATTTTCGTACTGTTCAGAAAACAAAACATTTTTAGGCTCAATTACAGACGATTATTATAATATGTTTAAATCTTCAAAGCCTATTAGGTTTTCCAATTTTTTTATCTCTATTTTTTCAAGCCGAGGTCTTAGCTTAAATTGTAGAAGCGGAGCTAATGATAAAACTTATTAAGGGGTTTATTACTTAAAGATTATAAGCAAGTTAGAGGCTAGGCGGGCGCAACTTAATGAACCTTAGGTGTCATATGAGTGTCTCAGGGCATATCCCCGACCTTGAACTACTGTTGGGTAAGAGTGACGTGTTCAGCCGGGGCTTAAAATTCTGTCGCAATTTTGATGTGTTCGTATACCATACATGATCGTGAGAAGTGGGATCATGTGGTCCCTTTTGTCGACCCTAAATATTTTTTTCAGTTGTGCAAGGATGAATCTAAAATGGAGCAAGAGGCCCAGAGTTTTCCAGGCAAAAATTTAGGCAATTTCCATCTCTGCGCGGATTAATATATAGCCAGGAGGCATTGGAGGTCCTTTCTTTGGAGCTTGTAGGTGCGAGATCAGTACACGAGTGCTATACAAATATCTATCACCTGGTATAGGGGAACAAGGTTACACTTTGTTGGGTTCCTGTATAAACTGGTGCTATGGGAGACCAGATTGCTGAGAAACTGGCAAGCTGCAACTATCAAAGTTGTTGCACATTCATGCAGCCGTAATACCGTTGCTGCAAATAATGCTCAACCAAACGGATCTAGCTTTGAGCCTACTATTCTTAAAGTCAATGGAGACGTCGATAATCGGCTACTGAAACTGAGCCAATTACTCGGTGGTAAGGGGGTTCTTAACGACTTCCCCGGAGACAATACCCAGTCTGACATCAGCCATTATACGGCTGAAAGACGGTTTAGTTGGGGTATTTCCAAACTTTGGTCTTTTTGTTGAAGAAACAGAAATGGTTTGTTCCGCAGAATGAGGACGTTTCACCTCCTCAACGCCACCGTAGGACTTTAGATTGAAATGTAACCTCCTGCGTTCAGCAGACGTGAGCTTAACAAAACCTGTGATTTGTAGCTTGAGGTCGTTTTTTAAACACTGTTGCGACAGACTTCTCATTCGTCACACTAATGTTAGCTTCGACTAAAATGGGGGTGCTTGACTTAGAGTCAGGGCACGATATCTCATCTTATAGTGAAAATGGTACAGAGCTGACCCATTTGGTAAACCGATCTAAATCCATTGATTGCCTACTGACCATCAAATGTTGAAGTTCTGGATAACTTGATGGCTGCACAGCAGCACTTGTACAGGCTGTCTGCCCAACAGCATTGACAGCAGGTGATGCGTTATGACATGCATCACTCTCTTTATTAAAAACAAATAATCTTTTTTTTATTCATGTTTGAATCCCAAGAGTATACGGGAAAGTAGATCAACCAGGTCGAAGCACACTGTAACGCTATAATTGAAACCGGAGGTAGCCAGTTAACCGGAGTTCGCAGAGTAACCCACAGCCATTCATGCCTCGGCATAAGCTGTTTCACCACTGAACTTGGGGTTATGTTAGCCGAAGACCGGGCAGGGATATATGTGCGTCTGTGGTATTAGCTAGTCTACGACGAGAAGAATCTGAAGAATCGGATCTGAGGTAGGCTGATGAGACTCTTTACCAATAGAGAAGACGACTTAGCATATTCTTCGTGAATGTGTTGTTTTGGCACAAATTCGGAGATGAACGTTCGTGGTTCGTCCGCTTTCCATTGGGGATATTGTGGTTTTCATACGTAAAATTGGGGGTGTTCTTTTGGAGACTGTTCCAATTGCTGTTTCCGAATCGAGCAGATAGCCATCCGACAGGAAAATTGACTCAATGGACTATTGAAGAGGTATTTTTGTAGGTGATTACCCCTTTTACAGCAAGTGCACTAGCGGGTAGGTCTAAATCGATCTTTCTAGGTCACAGTGCCATGGCCGGTCGCTACTCTCCGACCCGGTTAATAACCATAATAATAACTAGTCACTCATAGTGTAATTGAGTTTTAAATTTTTAATTTAACAGTTAAATTCTGATTTAAATACTTCTGTTGCAGTTTATTTGAGTGCAAAAACTTATTTTAAAATTTATCTTTGCCACCACCACTGTCTTATGCTCAATTTCAGTTTTCGTTTTCCCTTAACATCTGTTCTCTCGCTCTCTCTTACTCCTGTTTTAGGATTTTTTCTTAGAAGTTTATGGTTGAAAGCAAAATTCTTAATGTGCGTCGATATAGAGGGCCATTTACGATAGCAAAGATGGCTGATACAAGCTTACTATTAAAAAAACGAAATGCAATAGCTAAGTGGTTACAATTTTGATAATTAATAATCAAAAATATTTGATATTTTAAATTAATTCATCTCTGAAACATTTATTTTTATGAAAATATTGTGTCTGCTCAAAAGAACTTCATTCAAGCTTTGTGGTATCCCAATGAAACCTCTCCTTCTTTTAATATTTTTTAGTGTTGTTGTACAATAGTTGTTATTACATGTTACTGCTTGTCTTCGTACATTTTTTGTTTTTAATTTATTCACTCCCTCTCTTTTTTTTTTGCTCTCTCTCACACTCCCTTTCATCTATTAATACACTTGACTGATTGCCACTGATGAAGATGATGATGATGGTGATGATTTAGTTTATTTTTTTCTTCTTCAGTAACTGTTGTTCTTTTCATAATTGTTGTTGTTTTTGTAGTTGTTCTTTTCAATTAATATATAAATTATGTGATGATTGATTAAATAAAATATGAATAAACAAAACGAAAACAGGAACAACAAAAAAAGATGACGAATTAACTACAGACACGTTAAGAGAATGAGAGAGAGTGAGAGTGTGAGTAGTAGTAACGGCAATAAAGGCTCTTCTACATTAAATGTATGTGTCTGTGTGTGTATGTGTGTGTTTTTGTTTTGTTTTAAGTAATAACAGCTCTTGCGGAAAAGTATACACAATGGGAAAGGGAAACAATATAACAGAAACGTTTACAAGGCAGGAAATGAAACATAAAAACAAAACGAATGAGAATGAGAAATATTAAGACTTCAAATACAAAACAAATCCCTTTTAAATCCACAGGAAAGGAAGACAAAAATACAAAAAAATGTTTGAGGATTTGTTTGTTTGTGTTTGTGCATTCTTAATAAACTCTTGTTGCTGCTAAAGGAACTTCCAATCATAACACACATACACATGTAATAATACACAAACATATTACAGGTAAATTATTTATGGTGATTATGAAAGTATTTTTTATAATGAATTGGCCTATTCTTGTGAAAGACTTGAATAAAAGCTAAAACAGAGACACAAATATAGTTTCTTATAAAATGCATAGAATGTGGATTAGAAGGATAGCAATTTTGGTTTATTTTATTATGGAATTTGGACTAACTTTGGTATAAGTTATGCTGACGAAAGATTTATATACATATCTGTTCATGTCATCGATAAAATTGAATGTAAACTTCATCGACTTAGTGCTTTAGTACATAAATAATCACATTATTCATTGTACATATCAATTGAATACCACTTGATAGCTCTTATTTTGCTTTTTGTTTACGTCAAGTCTGTAGACTATGTAATGCGGAAGAGATTAATGAACATTCGAGATAATTTTTAATAATTTGTCTGTATTTTTTACAGTATACTTTGTATAGTCTTCGTCCCATTGTGCAACTATGATTTATTGATTACGAGATTGCCCTCCTGTTTCATTTCTTGTTTAATAAAATGCTTAAGCGTCAAAAACTTTTGCAATGTTAAAGAAAATACCAAACAACGATGTTATCTACCACAAAATATCGCATCAAAATGAACATCAAATGTGCCTTGCAGCTGTTTAGAATTTTTCAAATAAAAAAGAAACAAATTAGGAAAATATTAAAATTTCTATAGTACTTGCTTATAAATTCATCAAATGTATGTAAGTGAAGCAAAACAGAAAAATCAATTGTCTTTTTTTGAGTAGAAACACATTTAGATAAAATTTCGAAACAAAATTATTTTCAAATTAAACATTCACTTCCTATGTTTTTTTTTAATAATTTTAAACGTATGTATGTGTACGTATTATGTTTTATAAATAAATTCTTTAAAAAATTAAAAAAAATCGTTCAATTTTATATATTCCGCAGGCAACATATGTTATTGCTACTGCTTGTTGCATGTCAGTTGCATTTTAAATTGAAAAAAATCTGATGTTCATTTGAAACATATTTGCTTGGCATTTCATTTTATTTCAAAAACCCATCAAAAATTTAAAAATAAAAATAAAATAAAATAAAATAAAATAAAATAAAATCAAATAAAATAAATACAGACATTAAAAGTGGCAAGTGCCTAGCACTGGTATGAAATATATTCATTAATAAAATAAATTTAAAAAATTGTGAAACAATAAAACATGAATTTAGAGAAGTGATATTAAGTCTTTTTTTATCACTAAATTTCAAGTGTTTCTAACAATAAACAAAAATACACCAAACTCTAGAGCTACGCGTTAATTGCATCAATACGAGGAATTTGTGAAAATCTATTGATATTTGGTTTTAATGTAACATTCATTACTCCTTTTATGTATAACTGTTATGTATTACTCAGCTCAGTCGATCTAAGCAATTTGGCTCTATTAAGGGAAGGTTGTTTTGGCAATTAAAAAAATTTTAAAAGTAATCACCGAAACACAATAGGTTTGATAAATGCTAAGAGGACTATGAGTATATAACGGGTCCGCCATCTAACGTTTTTTTTCAACTAGTGCTTATTTCGTGAATAGTAATACTTAGCTCATATCTGATTTTATAGATAATTAGTTTTATCCTTCCGCTGAACGAATATGGTTGTGTATACGCTTCGCTAAGTGGGCCTGCGATCGACTTACAAAAGATGCCGATTTTGCCAAAAAAATCATCTTTTCAGATGAAGCTCATTTTGATTTTGGCGGGTATGTAAACAAGCAAAATTGTCGCATTTGGAGCACAGAAAATTCGCACGCATACATTGAAAAGCCGATACACCCCACACAAGTCACTGTTTGGTCCAAAGGCATAATTCGAAAATGAGCAAGGAGTGGCCGTTACAGTCAATGGCGATCGTTATCGGGCCATGTTGAACGAATTTTTGTTCACAAAAATTGAAGAGGAGTATATTAGCAACATTTGGTTTCCACAGGATGGCGCTACGTGCCACACAGCCGAAGCTACACTCGATGTTTTGCGCCCTGTTTTTGAAGATCGCATTATCAGCCGCAGAGCTGATGTCGTTTGGCCACCACGGAGCTGCGATTTGACACCGTTGGACTATTATTTGTGGGGTGCCGTCAAAGATAAGTGTTACGCCAACAAGCCAGAGACAATTGACGCTTTAAAGGACAATATTCGTGAAGCCATTGGTGAAATACAGCTGCACACAATCGATAATGTGCTTACAAATTGGACCGATCGTGTAGGCTACTGCATGGCTAGCCGAGCCAGCCATTTAAATGAAATTATTTTCCATTATTAACTTTCAAATAAAAAAAGAAATTTGAGAAAATATTCTGTAGTTTTTTTTATAGCATTAAAAAAAATAAAAATTTATTTGTCGGACCCTTTATTATCAATTTTGAAAATTCAAATAAATTTTATAGTTTCATGGTGTTCGCACGAGTTCAAATAATGACAACGGTTCTGAGTACCTAAAACTCATCCATCAACGAAACCAAAAAAGCTTGATAAATACGAAAAGGAAATCCTCACGTCAAAAATATTTCCTAATATCCATGTAATGATATCAATCGATAGGAAAAATAATGACATGATTTTGCTAAGGCTACAGGATGGATTGGACAATTATATGGAGGGGAGCTACAGTACATTAATCATCTTCTTAGCTTGAAAATGAACTTGATTAAGGAAACTGAAACAAAGTAAAGGATGCTTTGTGGAAAGCCGATATGCTCCCTAGAGAAGTGAAGGAAACAAACTTGTTCCTTCCCGAAATAGACTGTAGAATCTGTTTTTTTAGCTGTATACAGTCTTCAAACAAGCACACATTAGATAGCTTTTACCTGGTGTGCTCTGTGCAATACCCACTTATCTAATTTTTCCCTTTTCTAGCTTGTGTAGATAGATTTTTTTTTCTTCACTCCTCTAGGGGCAGTATATATATAGCTTTGTTTCAGTTTCTTTAATCAATTTGATATTTTTTTACTCGTAAGCTAAGTATATGATTAATACGCTGTAGCTTCCTCCATATGATTTTTGTGTGTATAGTGGTGAAGATCCTTGCTAATTGGTGGTGGTCTTTACTTTAGCATTGTAATTTTTGCCCAATAGGTGGCGTGTTTTTCCTGATCATTCGTCTGATGTTTGTCATCATCGCCAGAGGTATGCGGCGGGCATTTTTCTTTATTTTTCAGATGGATTTGTCTGGAGGGAAGTTGAAGCCTTGTTTTTTTATTATGAAATATTCGAAACCACAATTAAATTTTTTCTTCGTCATGTCCTTTCTGCTGGGGCTCGAATCTGCATCGTTTGTGTTGTTATGCGAGTGCTCTAACCACTACACCACGCCACCCCGTGATGTAGATAGATAACATAGCTTTAATTTCATGTTTCGTTGTATGTAAACAGACTATATGGTATGAGTTTTAATGACTATTTGAGGGTGAGAATTTTAATACTAATGCATAAGATAATATATACGCATAAACCAATTTATCTTTTTGAGAGATTGAACTTTTCAATGCTTCATACAGGTAGAAAATATCCAAATATCAATTCATTATTAATGTGATAAGTCTCTGAAATGATTCCAAATAGCTCTCTAGTCATAAGTAACGCGCATCGATTTAAAAGAAATATTTGTCAATTTTTGAGTTAAACTTACAAAGTTATAGGAATTATTTTTGTCAATAATTATGTTCTTATATTTATATTCTTGCTATTTTTTTTATTGACCTTCATTGTAACTTTTTGTATGTTTTACCTAAATAACCTCTTCTATAGCATCTTTCCAATGTATCTTTCTACGTATTCGTACTGAGTTCGATACTGCAACATGAGACTTAAGTTGTGTGTGTGGGACATGTAAAATAAAATAAAATGAATAAAATAAATAATTATCGTTCTTCCATATTTAGTGTGAATGGAAAATGCCACGCCCACTTATCAAATCTCTCCCAGTTAATGACTGGTAATGTGTATTGTCCACGATGTTGTTTGAACCAAATTTAGAAACTTCTTCCATACCGTTCTCTATATATTTTTACGAAAATAAAAATGGCTAAAACTAAAATAGACCACATCAGCGCCTTTAAAACTGTATTGTGGGATTTTGGTATATTTGAAATTAATGTGGCACCCTGTCAATGAGTATTTGGCAGCACTGCCAATTCGAATAATAGAGGATATGAGAGCGTTTGAGACATTTCCGGAACTTTCCAAACGGTAGACAATTCGGTATATAAAGAGGTTGCTCTACCTACGTTAGATATAGTTATCGTTTGGCTGTCATAAAGTAAAGTTGTGCTTAGGTGTAAATAAAAGTGTTGAATAATTTGTATATAAGCGAATATTAAGCGCAAGATAAGTGAGGAAAATTAAAACAACAACGTGGTATTTATTTTATTTTGAGGCAATTAAAAATAACTCAAACGTTTTAAAAAGTATAACCATATGCATGTAGTATCAAACCCTGACATTTTATTGCCAATGAAATTAAAAAAAGCTTATTATTTGTATATGTGTAAACTCATCCAAGACACACTGTACATATCTAATTCAGTTTTGTGTTCTAATTAATTCTGTTAAATTATTCCAATTAAATAAAGCTTTAGCAAGTGAAGTTGCTGTAACAAATGCAATTATATTTCAAATAATTTTATAAAACTCTGTTAAACAACAATATGACATAAAGTTGAAATAATATTTTGTAAAATATATACAACAACAACTACGCCTACAATTGAGGAACATATTTTATTTAAATTATAAAATAAATAATAAAAAAACAAGTCTCCTTCATTATCGATGACAGAAGAGTGTAAGAAATTAAGCAATAATTGCTTAAAACGCTACAATCTTGTTAATTCTTTGATTTATTTCAACATTTTTTTAAATCGAAAAAAATATTTTTTTTCATTTTTAATTTTTCAGAAGATTTTTCATTTGATTGACATCTAATGTCTTTAGAAAATTTTTTTCTCTTCTACTTGTTAGTTTCAAATAAAATAGAAAAAAATCATAAATTTATTTATCTTTTTGGCCTAAACAACTTTATTTGACTTTTTTTGTTCTATCACTGGTATGCCAAAGAGAAAACGAATTTTTAAAATTTTTTTCCGCTTTTTCTGCTCTAGTGATTTCATTCTATTTCCAGTGTTATAACAAATGTGCCAAATAATTTATATGAGTTTTTCATAGTTTTTTGGTGAGTCTATTTCGTTTGTGTGGTTAAATGAATTTGAATTGTAAATATTTTTTTTAGCTTTTTCTGAAATTTTTCTTTTAGTCACATAGTGGAAGAAAGCTAAGAAATCATATTCAATAGAGTTTATGTGCCATTTTTGATCTAAAATTTTTTTTATAAATTTCCTAATGATCTTTTGATGTGTTTTAGTCACAACGGGTTTCAAGAAATTTTCATCAAATCTTGTATAACATTTTTATTAAATCCACATGAATTGTTAACGAAATATTCTGACGAAGTGTCTTATTTTTTAAGTGAAACAAGTTCTTTCAAGAAGGCCGAAAAATTATTAAGATTGCGACACGTTCTGTAGTAAAAGTGGAAAAATTAATGCTAAGAAACCAATCACACTCTAACAAATAAATTGCTTTGTTGGCACGAAACTGGTAAGCTTAGACCAGAAAGAAGAAAATGTATGGTCTTATGGTGTCGGTGTCAAAACTAAAGCGTAATCGTTCAAAAAGAAGAGCCAAAAAAGCACAAATCGATAAACACAAAATGTGCAAGCAAATATCGTGATGCTCAACATATTGTTTGATGACCACAGAGTACTATGTGTGCATTTGGGAACTCCTACCAATTAGATCGTGCTGACAATAAGAAAACAAGGCAACTGCTGGAAGTATGGATAACAATTCATTAATAGTACACAATAAGTAACGTTAGTAGTGATCGAAAGGGTTATTATTCGACTGGTTAAACCGTTTTTTTTTTTGGTTTTTTCGAATGCGGTTTTTTTACATGTCCCTTTCTCGAATACTTAATAGACCGGTTATTTTAACCCGATAACCATTTAATTTAAATATGTATCATTTTTATACGTTTTTATATTTTTTTATATTTTTCTAAATTGAATATTTATTTTTTATATATGACAACTTTGAATGTCTCACAAAGAACGTGAAATCCATGGTAGATCGAAGAAGATATACACACTTGAGCAAAATAACTTTTTCTCATTTTCTGTAAATAATTATTAATTTATTGTATTTGAATGATGAACAACTAGACTTATTGAAAAAGACCTACAAACGCCTGCGGCGAATGGCAGATGTATCAGTTAGTGAAGTTTTTCACAGCGTAAATACTTATAAGCAGTGGCTAGCAATGGTGTGGCCTGGGATTGAACCGAGGACTTCTTGGGTGGTAGGCGGGTGTCTTAACTACATACCACAGTGGCACATATTATTAAATACCCGGTGAGTGCATTGGTGTTTCTACAGATGTAAAGGATAAGTATTGCGTGTCCCTAAATGGTACGCTGAAAAGGCTCATCGGCACCAGGAATTATTAACCACCTCAAATATATCTATAAGATCGACGCTATTGTGCAGCAAAGAAGACTTAATTTTACACCAAGTAGTCTCTAGGTATTGGCAAATCAAATTATTGCAAACTACGCTGCAAAACTAAATCACCCGTTCGGCCATAAAAAAGCTGATCGTTGTTCAAGCATATTTATCTTCACCACTACACACACAAAAAACATGGTGCAAGCTACAGCGGATTAATCATCTACTTAGCTTGAAATATCAAATGGACTAAAGAAACTAAAACAGAGCAATAGATGCTTTGTGGAAAGCCAATATGCTCCATAGAGGAGTGACGGAGAAACAAAAAGCGTTTACTGATACTTGCGTTAAAATCGGTTTTTTTTACTTTATCGCAGATGTTCAAATTAACGAAAAACTATAAAATTTCAAATTAAATTTTCTTCAACTTTAACCTTTTATAACTACAGCACCAGACTGCAATTATAAAGTAAAAAATTGTAAGAAAATTAAATTTAAAAATTTCTGGATTCTTTCGAAATTCAAGCATCTTAAGTAAAGTAAGTCGTTTTCGAGTTGATGACATATTTTGGGCAAAAAATTGCCACGCCCATTAAAGAAAATTTGAGCTCAATGGAAAAAAACTGAAAACGGATTTGAATTCAGCGCATCAGAATTATTATATGCCATATAGTTTTAAACAAAGGCCAGAATTTTTTTTTTTTTGTATTTAAAGCTGTTGATTCAATCGATAACTAAAGCGATTTCAAATTACATTAAGCCTGCAGGAAGTCATGAGCAGATAAAACACATGCGTCTATCTATCAAATGAAATAAAAATCAATCATTTGTATTAATTTAAAAAAAAGTTATTTGAGTTTCTTTATGTGGCAAAATTCACCAGTCACCCAGCCTTCTTCCATTTAATTTTCTTGTTTTAATTCATTCTTTAAAAGTGATTCATGCAGAGCTGGTAACCATTTAAGGTAAAATCTATTGTAATTAAAATACAACTCAGCCAGTCATTCACTAAATTATCTTTAAACATTTACATTAAAACGCCGACAATGATAATATTAAATAAAATAATATAATAAATTTAAGATTAAAGCATAATAACAAATAAAATCAATCACACAAAGATGTTAATTAAATAAAATCAAAAGAAAAAAATTTTTTAAATTAAAAACAGAACCTTTTATGAGAAAAAGCAAAAAAAAACACCATAACGATTTAAGCAAAGTCCACAGTATAAGACACTTTTGTTTTAGAAAAAAAGACGCGGTTTTGTTTAAAAACGCCCACATTAAAACAGAATAAATGCGACTTATTAAGTGAGAAGAATATGTAAATAAAAGTTGAGCAAAAAATTATTAGAATAGTATCTATATAAGTACGTACATATATATGTATGTATGTAAGTATTGTAATAAAAAATATAAATAGAAAAACTGAGCTCAGTTTGCAAAATGTAAATCGATAAAAATTTTATATACATTTTAGGTAAAAATAAAAGAGCGGCAGAGTAACTTCCGCATTTTAGTTACGCTCTACACCAGTGTAGGTTGGCTTAAGGTATTTTAAGTTAATGTTTTTACCCCATATAATTACTCTTCAACTTGTCCATTTTGAGGTCAATTATCTTTGGGTACATACACACCTGAAACGTTATACCTGTTGGTAAAAAAGGCCCTTGGAAATATACAGTAGGTGGGACTTTAGAGCATCCGCGCAGAAATTTAGCACAAATTAGTTCATATTGTTTTCTAATTATCGGACTTGGAGAAAAAATTATTGGCAGGCCTTCTCAGCGCAGATGGAGCATGATATTTACTGTGCCCAAAAGAAAGTTTGGTACTAAATACGAAACATATAAAAACCAGATACCGAATTTTTCATTACAACAACAAAAATGTCAGCAGATACTTAGATGAACTAGTTTTCATCATTACTAATTAACAATTGAGCCTATAATTGAAACGAAGCCAAATGATCCATCCACTGTACGAAGGCTCGGCTTAAACGTTTCAAGTCACCTGGAATCGATAAAATTTCGAATGACATGGTAAAACATGGAGCAGCAACATTATCAGAGGAAATATTCAAACTATTCTTAGAGATTTACTGCACGCGTGTTCAGTTCCTCAGTAATGGAAAGAAGGTATCACCAAACCTATTTTCAAAAAAGGAGACAAAAAGGAACATCTCTCCTCGGATCAATGCCGAAGCTCTTCACCAAAACTTTAGCTGATATGATTGCCAATACAAGAATTTCTGAAGAACAGCACGGTTTTAGAGGAAACAGATCAACCGTAGATGCCATATTTATTGTACGAAAAATACGTGAAAATCTTTAGAGTTCAACAAGCCTGCGTACATGTGCTTCGTCATTTTAACAATGGCGTTCAATAAGGTAAGATTTCAACACAATGTCTATCACGCTTTTGAAAGAGAAAGAATGCGTAGAACGCATCCCTTTGTAGTTGATTGTCCATTGAATCGGACACCCAGTATCCTCCTCCCACAACCTATTTTCCCAGTACCAGTACAATGCTCTGCATGAGTATGGGCCATCGCCTGGATGCTGGTCTTTTGTAAAAAATTAAAAAAAAAACAAAATATTGGCGGTAATTAAAGATTTAAAGACCAACAACAACAACATCAAAGTTGATGAAATGTTAACAAATAAGGTACGAATTTCTTCGGGAATAAAACAGGGTGACAGCCTTAGCCAGGGTTGGCAAAAACCCGGTTAAAAAAAAAAAAAAAAACACAACTCACCGGATTTTATTTATTTATTATTTTTATTTATAATTCAAAAATATTTTTTTTACACCATTACGGTATTTTAGTATATATAATGCAATTTTGCACTCTTGGTGGGATCAAGGCGGCATTCTGTACTATGAGCTGTTAAAAGTTTGTAAATTGAGCAGACGGCAATAATTTTGATTAAATCGTTCGGATTATAAAGACAGACATGATTAAGTTTTTTTTGTTTCGTTTTTGGATCAAATGGAATAATTTCCCGAACCCGCCGTATTCTCCCAACTTCCGACTATTGGCTATTTCGATTGATACAATATCTTTTGGCATGTCACCGAATCACTTCTTTTGAAGAAATATAAAATCGGTTTTAAAGTTGGATTGCCTCAAAAGAATATATAGTTTTCCGAGACTGGACTAGGAAATTGGCTCAGAAGTTTGGAAAATTTCTAGTTTGATAGATTTGTTAATTCATTGTCTTTTCTAAGCTTAAGAAATGAACCGAATTAATTTTTACTTCAAATACATAAATTATTGTTTTAATTTGTAAATAAAAAACCCATACGGGCTTAAACATAATGCCAAATAAAACCCGGAGAGGTTTAATTGGGTTACCCAGTGGGTAGTCAACCCTGGTCTTAGGCCAATCCTTTTCAAGGGCAACCACAAGTTATAAATTGTCTACTGGGAATTCAAAACAATATGTTAAGCAGATAATGCAGTTATTGTAGCCGAATCCTAATACTTACCGATTGAAAAGATAGGAGAATCGCTAAATATCAAAATCTCTGTGGAAAAAACTAAATGTTAACCACGAAGATGTAAGTTAACGATCAACAACAAATCAAACTAACAAGTCTTGGAACTTAACTATTTGTGCTCCTTTATAACAAGCAGCCGGTATTTGAAAAAAGAATCGAAAATACAGGCTAATAAAGCAGCAACATTATCGGGATTAGAAGAAGAAAATGTAGAAATCACGTAAGGAGAATGTACATCCGACCCCATGGCTGCCCCTAAAAAGATAAAATTAATGTTGGACATCGGTCTCGGGAAGATTAGTTTTATGACTTAGCGAAAAGAGAAACTTGGTCCAGTATATTGTACTTATATTGATATGAATTATAAATGAGCAGTATTATACGAATAGCATGTAATCCTAAATGAAGAAGAAGAAGAAGAAAAAGAAGAAGGAAGAGGACGAAAACCATTTGGTTTTAGGTCTTATGGCCTATATTTTATTAAAGGCTGTTCATATAAGGGTTACGGTATTATTATATAAGGACTTGGTGCTATATTACACCTCTTCTTTAAGATTTCGTGGTAAATAAGTAAAATTAAAGTCGTTTAACACATGACCTTAAAGTCTATACAACATTCCTATACAAAAGCTGATGTTCCACTTTAATTGTACGGTATTTAGTTGTGAGCTTTCACTGATCATACTGTTCTTACAGGTTTTTGTTTTTGTAATTAATTTTTAGATTTTAAGATTATTTTGTAAAAGTAAAAAACAACAACAAAATACATTGTATGAATGTATGTACAATATATTAGAATTTCAATATTTAAATTCTATATACAGTGGGTGTACATTATAATGGAATATAATTGAAATATAAAACAATTTGTTTTTCTTTAATCTAAAATTTGTCATTCGAAAACACATTTGGTTTTTATTCAAACAAAAACGTTTTGAAACAATTTTATTTATTCTGTAAAAGGTTTATTTCAATATATCTTTGAAAAACATTTATTCCATAAATTAAAATTCTTGAATAAATTTAAGATTTAACTCGAATTTGATTTCTATGCACACACACGCTCTTTAAAGGTGATGAAATTGAAATAATTTTGAGATTGTGGTTCGAATTATTATGACGTGATTTCAAATCAAACTCAAATTAGGTACGAATTGGGAATCGTATTGCCTTTTTATTTTTACAAAAACTAACTAGACTTAAAATCATTTTAAATTTGTTATTTTATACCTATTTTTTTGTCTCTTCATTCAATTTAGATTTCAAGCATATTTTATTAAAACCGTATATTTATTTTTAATTATTGAATGGTATTTAATGTTTTTGTTGTTTAAAAATGTATTTAACAAAATGGAATTATTGCCTGCTTTTGTGGAAAATGTATCAAAGCCAGCTTTATTTAGTCAGTTGCACTACATGGCTGATAGAGAGCTGGAATTGCTATGAACAACAGATAGAAAGGCAAAAAAATTTTTACCATATTCATCAGAAATTAAAAGAAACGCATTTTTTACAATATTTAATACTGCGTGATATGAATATATCGTGTGCCACTATGATATGGTAGGTAAGACACCCGCCTAGCAACCGGAAGGTCATCAGTTCAATACCAGACCAGACCAGACCATCTTAAAAAAGAAAAAAGTTTTTCGACAGCTGATACCGCTGTCGGCGTTAAACTGTAGGTCTCTTTCAACGGGTTTAATTAAAAATAGAATCGGGTGCAGTTCATTGACTGAGAGAAGTCCCCATGTTCCTTCTTGGAATGTTATGGGAATCAATAATAATAATTATTATTGCGTGAAATGAAATTAATTAATATTTATTTGTGTAAGTTTTTTCTCAAAGCAAGTATTCGATTAAGATCATTCATCTGCCAATATTTTTTATCTCTTTTATAACCAATAAGCGGGAGACAAAAATTCCTTTTCTTCTGAATTATTTTCAATTAAAAAATAATTACAAATTTTGCATATTTTGTACATCTTGTTTGCATATTATGCAACATTTCATATGATAATTTGAAGAAATATAAAATACGAGGGCAGTTTTATTTATTTATGAAAAAATTTGTTTAAAAAAAAATTTTTTTTTTTTAACCTAAAACAACCATCGCCTCAACAAAGAAAAAAAGGCTGTACACCTTCATTTCGACGTTGTGTTGTGGTCGTAACAGCACAAGATAAGTCGAAAGCCATCCAAACGAGATTACCACACTATAAATAGTCAGAAAATCCATGGAATCATATCCATAGTTTGCAGAACGGGAGTACTTGAGGTGGAGAAGGCTGTAAACTTCTTAGCCGGTTCAAAAAGTCACCATGTGATCGCATCGAAAAAATATTTGGCAATGTTTATGCGCAATTACAGCAAAATTTAAGACCGTTGGTTCCACCAGGAACCCAAGGTAAGCATGCACCAAAAAAGGTTAAGGTGTGTTTACCGGTCGAAAATATTATAGCCACAGTTTTTTAAGGCGCACGATTACTGGTGAGTAGTTTTTGAATTATTTGAATAGAATCTGCTTTACATCAAGCCAATGCAAGGATGTATAGGTTTTAAGTCCCTTTTGAACAAAGTCATGAATTTGGTTACGAACTGTTAACCATATCATCGTCTTTATCATCATATTGACCAGGCACTATTGCAGGATATTGTGACTCAGGACTATTGTGTCCCTTCCGGTCTATAGTTTTTTCAGCAGATGCGCTGCCTTTCTAATAAATGCAGATCTGAAACCATAATGGTGGATATGTCACCCATACCTATGACGACACAAACATTTCCATCTAAACTTGTCAACAACTACACATTCACATAATATGTTTTCCACGTTCGCACAGTTTGCAAACGTCCACCTCTGTAACGGTGCTCTTTGTCTACATTGACCCGTGAGAAACTCCGTAAGGAGTTTCAAGTCCTGCCTGACATACTTGAGAACATCAGCGCCACGCCTAAATGGTGGACTGATCGCCGGCCTAGAGTGGCGAAGCCCTTTTTAAGCATACGAGTGTTCCAAGCATCTGGCAATTTCCCAATTCTTAATTAGATTAAGGATCGCAGTAAGTGGTGCTGCAGAGCAAGGTTCCGGTTTGATATAGGTTGTCGTGGAACAATTTCTGGCCAATGCATCCGCCATTTTATTTGGTAAGACATCCGTCTACCATCCAGAAGGTCTTCTGTTCAATACCAGACCGAACCATCTAAGAGATGTTAAACAGCGGTATCTCACTACTATTGAAAACTTCTCTAATGCATTTGCCGTTCAGAGCTGCCGTTAAACTGTAGGTTCCTTTCAATGAGTCTAAACATATAATTGGGTGCAGCTCATTGACTGAGAGAAGTCCACATGTTTATTCATGTAATCTTAAGGGAATTATCTTATTACCAAGCGAAAGTTTTTGCAACGTATCGTAGCAATAGTCATGAGATTCGAGCCAAGTGGCCTTAAGGCAGCTTGGCTATCAGAGAATATATTACTGGTTTTAGCCTTAAGCCTACTGCCCAGGTGAATCTCTGCACATATAGCAAGTTTCATGTACTCAGCCTGAAAGACACTCAGTGATCTTCTAAGCGGGATCGTCAATCCCGGGTAGGTCACTGAGCCATCGGTATACCAGTTTAGATCAAACTTACTACGAACTAAGGCCCCATTAGACCAACAATCCCAGTCCGATGATTCAATCTTGAATCTCCTGCCACAGCACATAGAAGATGGTTCTCCGACCGCTACCCTCATCACATGGATGTAAAACGGTGTTAAACCAATCAAGGCCTCCAAGACAGCTGTTGGGCATGTTCCCATTGCTCAGTTATAACGAGACAGGCGAGTCTCTGTACTATGCTTAACTTATTTATGGTGGTAGCTTCCGCAGCATAAGTTATAATAGAACGGTATATATCTATAGGGTCATTCTCGGCAAAAAACCTCGTGCTTTACCGTAGGAGTGGCGACTTACCCAGAAGACTTTTATAGCGTTATTCTGGACGGTATCAATGTGCAAAAGCCAACTAAGCCTCCTAAGCCAAGTTGATAGTGATGGCCATAAAAGAACTACAGTTACATGATAACTTGCATAGTTTTTTAAAAGGTACAACAACCGTTTTGTTAACCCTATTAAGCATACTTCTTTTAGACTTTGGCGTCTATTTACTAACGGCTCCGCCATCTAACGTTTTTTTTTTCAACTAGTGCTTATTTCGTAAATAATAACACTTAGCTCATGTCTGATTTGACAGATAATTAGTTTTATACTTCCGCTGAACGAATATGTTTGTGTATACGCTTGAACTTCGCTTCGCTAAGTGGGCCTGCGATCGACTTATAGAAAATGCCGATTTTGCCAAAAAAAATCATCTTTTCAGATGAAGCTCATTTTGATCTTGGCGGGTATGTAAACAAGCAAAATTATCGCATTTGGGCCACAGTGGCCGTTAGTCAATGGCGATCGTTATCGGGCCATATTGTTCACAAAAATTCAAGAGGAGGATGTTAGCAACATTTGGTTTCAACAGGACGGCGCTACGTGCCACACAGCGGAAGCTACACTCGATGCTTTGCGCCCTGTATTCAAAAAAAATAAAATTATATGGCGGACCCTATATTTTAAATTTAAGCTAATGTCTGTGTGATAAAAGATTTGGGTCATTTTTGGCACAAACATCTATTTTTTCAGTTTTTGTTTTAGAAATTAAACTAAATTAACCCTTTCGGTACTTTTTTGTTTGTTTAAAAATATTTATTTTTCACTGTTTAACTGTTTAAGCCTACGTAATGAATGATCAAAAGTAATTTTTTAATTGATTTGATTTTTGGGCATTATTTTATATGGCAAAAGATGTATTTTATTGAGCTTTATGTAGCCTTATATAACTTGGTTCGAGATATAACTTATTGCTCTTAGTAGCGGCAGTAGTTATCTTATAAATAACTTTCACAAATTTATTAAACCAAGTAAATTAAGTAATAAAATGTATAAAAGTATAAAATAATATTTTTACGAATATTATATAACCTCAGAGGTACTTTGTGAATCTTGACAATGTGAGGCCACTAATTGCAAAAAAATTGCCCACTAATTTTTACAGAAATCCACCGCAAAAAATTCAATAGTAGAACAAGGTAAATGGAGCAATGGGCTAAGCAACCGGATTAATTTTATGAAAATTTACCGAATTTACTGAAATTTACTGAATTCCATATGTAAAGATCGATTCATAATTGGCCTTAGTTAGCTGGTTAGCAATATTTTGTACTACAAAATCTTCTTTTCAATTAATTTTTGGAATTTTTTATTAATTTTTATTTTTTTTTTTTATAAAAATAATGAAGTTTTATATTTTACAAACATATATAAGTATATATTTTTCAATAATATTTCACTTCACTTTTTATTTATTTTTTTTTAATTATTTCTCTCTATTTAATTATTTATTCATTTATATGAACAGATTTAGTAGAAATGCATTTCTTTTCAATAATTTATTTTTCTTAAATTCTTATATTTTTTCTATTCATTTAATATGCAACACTTATACAACTAACTATGCAGTTATAATATAAACTATAATGCATAACATTAACGACTTTGCTAAAGGGGGGAGGTATAATATGTACTTTTCCATACTATATACGTACGTATGTATATTGCATTCACATTCTTACACGATTGTTACACAATCATAAATTTTCATTTAACTTAACAATTATTCCATTCATTATGTATTCGATAACAAATTTGATTTATAATTATTAGATTACATTTGTTTTAATTATTAAAACATGTTTATGTTTAATTATTTAAAGACATTTTATAAAAACAATTTTATATGTAATTATAACTTATTTTTAATTTCTAAACAATTTCACGCTTCCATTCAAACTTCACCTTAAAAAATTAACACTTTTTCATTTATTTTCTATTTCTAGTTTTAATTAATTTATTAATTAATTTTTTATTATTTATTTTTTTATATTTTAACTTGCTGCCTCTAAAGCACGCTTTGTAACCATTTCTTCTTCCTATTTTTGTGTGTATTTTTAACTGTTTAACACCATATTTTCTTATTTTTTGTTTATTTATATTCTAATAAACAAAATAAAAAACAAATACCCACACATGCACACACAAACACGCGTTTTTGTTTCAAATAACAAACAAAAACTCTTTTTATTGCCAAAAAAAAAAAAAACGTGAAGAAAAACACAACAGAAAAAACACAAACACACGGTTCAGTGGTTTTATTGTTGTTGTCGTTCTTCCTCTTTTTTCTTAAAGAATAACAATTTTTCTCGGTGTTTTTATTGCCTTTCTTTCTTCGCTTTTACTTGTTTGCAACGGTAGTGAATGCTTTTGCCTAGACGACGTTTGGTTTGCAACTAAATTTCCGCATGTTTTTTACCTGCCAGTGTTGAAGAGTAAACAGCAACACCAACAACAACGTGTATTTTATCAACCATGTGTTTAATTAGCTTTCATACATGTTAGAGGTTTGAAACGAACCTGCTATTTTTTTTTTTTTGTAAAAATAGAAAAAGAGTCTACATATGTTGCATAGAAATCGAAAGTTATTGAACTACACGTCCCAGTAAATCGTTCACTCTCTCACTCTCTCTTTTTCTCTCTGTTTCACACACACATTTTCGCAATGCAAAGGGAAACGGAAATAAAAGTGTTTATTCAAGAAATGCAATTCCATGGTTAAGGATGCTACTTTTCAAGTGTAGACAACAGCAGTGATTTAAGCTTCAAGTAAATCTTTGAAGGTTTTGATAACACAAATTGAGGTTAAAATATGAAATAAACAGATACTGTTGCCCAGCAAATATCGGCTGGCCCATTTATCGATTTAAATTTGAATAAGCGGTTATTTCGAATCTGGCAATACTTATGTCATTATATTCTGTCACAAAATTCAGTATATTATCGCCACTGAGAGAAATGAACCGATTTACGCTTGAGCAACGTTGGGATTTATTGGAAATTTAATTCCAAAACATATACACAAGCCTATTGCTAAAGTTCGTGAAACTGGTCTCATTGTTGATGCGTCAAGACGTAAGCGTACTTGTACAGTGCGTACACCCGAAAATATCGAAGCTGTGGCTAAGAGTGTGCGTGAAAATACATCAACATCAACTCGTCATCGTTCTCACGAATTTAACACTTCACGCACCAGTTTACGTAGAATTTTGCGAGATCTCGATATGACGTCTTACAAAGTTCAATTGGTTCAAGAGTTGAAGCCGCATGACCATCCGCTTCGTTTTCGCTTCGCTAGATGAGCCAACGAGAAATAGCAAGATAATGTCGATTTTGCCAAAAAAAAAATCAACTTTGCGTCTGAAGCTCATTTTCGTCTTGGTGGGTACGTTAATAAGCAAAATTGTCATATTTGGGGCTCAGAAAACCTAAACGTGGTCTTACAGAAGCCAATGCGCCCATTACGAGTAACTGTTTGGTGTGGCTTATGGAGCGGAGGCCCATATTTCTTTGAAAATGAGGACAGCGCAAACATTACGATTATGGAGACTCCTATCGCAGCATGATAACCGATTTTTTTTGTGCCTACTCTTCATGGTATTGATGTGAACGATGTGTAATTTCAACAGGATGGTGCAACTTGCCACACGTCTTATGCCACAATCGATTTATTGCGTCAAACCTTTGATGGCCGTATAATCAGCCGAAATGGCTGCCAAGAACAGGGACTTGACACCGCTGGACATTTTCTGTGTGGCGTCGTTAAAGATAAGTGTTATGCCGACAAACCCTAGACAATGGAGCATTTGAAAGCCAACATTCGTGATACCATTACCGGGATACGACCCCATACACTTGAAAATGTCTCGGATATTGGTCCAATCGAATGGGGTACTGTGAGGCCAGTCGCAGCATATGAATGAAATAATATTTCGTTTCTCACCGAAGCAATTGTACTTCACAACAAAATATTAATTTGGAAAAATTTCTAACCTTTTTTGTTGTATTGCATTTTTAAATTTAAGTTTTTAAATGGCCCAACCGATATATAATATGTATATAGGCCGTCATAGTTAAACCCTACAGCATAATATTATTCTAAAAATGGTTTCTTTTCATACATTTACATTGTTGAAGTTCAGTTGTAGCTCATAAATACGTCGTGCAAGTAACAGTTAATTAAAGCCAAATTATTGAGAAATTTTTTACGTACTGCCAAACATAGCTCAAATAGCATTGTAATTAAGTTAGCTAGGCTGACTAACTAAAAAGTTCCCTGCAGAAAATGCCAATAGTAAAATATTACTGCTTAACTTGCGACATTGTTTGTAGTACTACTGACCAGTTGGATCCCAGCCAATGTAATCATCTATTGACGTTTAACATTAGCATTTCGTTGAAAATGCACCAGTAGACCTTAGCACGAGATAGTTCTTTTGCGATCATATGGAAACATTTGAACCAGTGATTTACTAGCCCATTTTAGTGACCCTATTGACGCGTTCGTATACTAGAACTGTTATCTCTAACGTAACTTCACTCGCTTATAAAAGGATATTTTAACGTCGCTAGAAAAAAAGTATTGACTTTGAAATATGTCGTTCTATACTGATTATAGAGTTATTAAGGAAGCATGGGCCTATTTAACACTAAACCACATTAACACGTTAATCGCCACGACAATATCAGAAAAATGTTCACATCGGCCGTGGTAACTTTATTGGATAATTTAGTTAAAAATTAAAAACTTAATATATCACAGGAAAAAAATTGTTTGCCAAAATTGCTATGTCACACATATATGACTGAATTCATAAATATCACCATACACGCTCAGTGGAATTTTCTGCAATTAAAGCAAAATTTCTTTTCAAAATTTTTCTCAGTAATTTCAAAAATACGGGTTATATTAAAAATGATATAAGAATGACTTAAAGCTGGTATAATAGGAAATTTTTTTAACATATGGCTTGACGACATCGAATGAGTCGTTTCAAAGTTATCATAGGATGTATGAAACAGCCTCTTACAAAAATCTCACATTTTAGAAAAAAAAAAAAATCTAAAAAAAACTTATCCATAGAATCTGAAAAGCTGATGATTTTTGAAGTTAGGCGACCATAGCGCGTCAAAAATATATAGCGGTTATCCAAAGTATTTTTGCTTGTTGGATAGTGCAGAGTGCATAGTGATATTTATTGTGTTCTTGTGTTCTACCTGCCAAGTAGGTAGTGATAAAGACATGTTAAAAGTTGCTTAAAATGGTGGTGATTTACTTAAAATTCGATATCAAAACAATTAAAATAAAAAAATTTCCTGAATTCATTATATTCGTATATTGTACTTTATAACTCTTACATACTGCCTCATCATGGCTTGTAATTGAGTTTTCAAAAAAATCACCAGTCAGTCAAACCATCAATGATATTTTCTAGTGATAAAATACCCAGAAAAGGACGAAAAAGCTGATAGAACTTAAGTAACTAAAACCTGCATTCTTGTGCTATAGTTTTAGGCTTCATAGAAACAAGTATTCATCAGAAATGCTTTGAGGGTTAGAAAAATCAAAATTTATTTGAGAAAATTCACTTTAAAAAGGACAAAACACTTTGGTATTAATGCGCAAATTTAAAAAAAAGCACTTGAATCTGTAAAAAAATATTTTGCTATCAACTTGGTGAAAAGAATAACTGCTGCAACAGCGATTCAACTTAATGCTTAGATTGAATTCGCTTTATGTTTCAAAAAACTAGCATATGAAAAAACTGTTTTTTTTATGTTTAATATTTTATTTTAAAACAATAATTATTTTAAAATTAAATTCCTATTTAATGTTATCCTTTTCAAATGTATTGCCACTTTTGGCCTAATTTTCAGTCAAAGCTTTCTGTGTGTGTGCTGCGTTCGCTTTAAGGCTTTTTCCAATGCAAGCAATTAAGCAAATGCAACAATTTTCTTCTTAAAAAACACACACAATTTGAAATGAAATCTGAAATTCTTAACAGCAACAAACAAGAGCTGCACCAAACATGTATGCTAGAAAAAGCTCTTTTTCTCAAAGCACAACATGCTTGAAGACAATAAACTGTTTGAAAGTTTGAGTAGGACCGGGTCAACAGGGCTCACATGCATGCAATTCAACTAAAGACAATAATAAAAGAAAAACAACAACAATAGCAGTAACAACATTGTTTTGTTAATTTTTCGTGGGATTCAGAAAAAAGAACAGAAGGAAAAAAAAATAAATAAATAAACAAAAGTACTTAAAGCATCATAAATATAAGGCTAAAAAACTTGTTTTGACTTTTTTAATAATTTATTATTGTACAACGGTTTTTGTAACTCTAAAATAAGGGTCTTACTTTCCCTGTTCATTTTGCTCTCAGTTAAGCATTATAAACAGCGTTGCCGTGTTGGGTATTTTTAACCAAAATTGGTTATTTTTTTCTTTGATGTGTAGATGTGTAGTTTTCTTCCATTTTGGTTACTTTATTCCCGAAGTAAAACAATTAAGATGATGATCTACTTTAACTTCTATTACCCAGGTTCTTACTGAGTGTATCACTTTAAAAACGGGTTTTTTTGGCAACCTTTGGTATTTTGTTGTGATTATGCTATGATCTTCCCATTCCCATTGGTAATATATGGATTTCCTTCCAAAAGACTACATATGTATGTTTTGAGGCCAAGAACCAATTTCTTATATTCTGTTCTAAAGTGAACGGTACTCCGATGTTGGTCTGATGGACGGCTGAAACAATCTTTTAAATAATTTCAACTAATCTTGAAACATTTGGTCTTGTGTTGCCCTAGAAGATACAATTTTTTTCAGCTTGTATAACTTTTTGAGTTTGAAAATAATCTTTATAAAGTAATGCCTCCAATTCACCACCTCCGAACATTTTTGCCTGACCTGGGAGGTCTTTCTTTTTCATGTTAAAATCAGTACTCCTGAACTACATACTCGTAAATAATCTCTCGCACATTGAAATCGGTAGCACATATTCAGCTTTGGCAAAAAATCAAAGCAAGAAAACTTTGTTGTTTATACTATTTCTTTCAGGGGCTAAGTGATATCAAACACATTTCACTTCAACGCTATTGTTTGGTTCGGCTATTTAGCGATTTATTAGGATATCTCTTAGTAAAGGCCATTGAGCTAGAATTATCCACAAATGAATTTTAAAACCTCTGAACATATGAACGAATGATATTTTCTATTGTGCGATGTTTGCTAATACGTAGTTAAAATATTTAGAACAAATAGGAGACTATGCCTAATCAATTGTTGTACCACATTTTTTTACCAGTCTATATTCATTCAAAACTGCTATAAATTCCATATATGAAATGATATTTTTATGTTTTTTGTATTCAAATTATGTCTTAAAATGTGGGCTATTATTTGGTTACATTTTTGTTGCGTGGTTACCAAAAAATCGAAGTTATGGCAACGCTGATTATAAATAAAAACAACAATAACGTTATGCTCTCTATTCGTATGTAAATCAAACCAGCCAGCCAGCCACCTACAACTTCAGCTGTTTTATTGCGCACTCTCTGTTTACATTTTTTTGTTTTGTTTTTGTCCATTGCTGTCTATTAAAATGAAGCTTAAGTAGCTACAAAAAAAGAATTGATGAAGAAGAAGAAGAAAAAGTATCGTTATTGTTACAGTTTTTATGTATTTTTGTAGCTCTACTTCAGCTTTTTCTATCTTTTTTTTTTTTTTTTGATGTAAACAAATATTTGCCTGAAAGCAGAGTTGAAATTAATGGCAGTTAAACGGCAGGCCATGAGAACACCAACAGCAACAGCACAAAACTTTATTTTTATTATTTTTTTCTCTTTTTATGTGTTTCTGAGTTTTCATCTGGGCAAAGTTTACTCGATAAAGTTGAGTTAAATTTTAACATTAAAAGATAAGGAAATAAGTTTGAAATTTGTAAGCACAGAGTTGTATTATAAACGAAGTACATAGATTAGAAGGTAATTAGGAGTTTTATAAAATAAAAGAAAAAAATAAAAAATTATTGAAAGTTTCGTAGTACAGTGGCAACCAAGCAATGCAATTCGATTATGGTTTCTATTTTATATACTTTTCTGTGCTTTTTTATGGAATTATTTTTAAATTCAAAACTTAGCTATGATTAGAAGGTTTACGTAAGTTGACGAATAATGAAGAAGGAATTCATTTACTTATATAATGTAAGTGATACTGTTTTTCAGGATTAACAATCACCAGTACAAAGACCATATTGCATTTCTCCAATAGTACTCTTATCATAAAAAGATATTTGCAGGCCTTTTGTAGAATGTGAATGTCAAAATAAAATTTATATTTCAGTCTTTAAAAATACGATGAATTTAAACCAGGGTTGGCAAAAACCCTCAACCCACCGGATTTTATTGTTTTTTTTTGGATTTAATTGGGTTCCATAACTGCTTCCAAGTTTCGTTCATTTCGACATATTTTTTTTTTTTATTAGTACTATTGCGTTATTTTAGTACTCATCGTGCAATCTTTAGCTCTTAGTAGGATCAAGGCGGCATCGTGTACTATTACCTGCTAAAATTCGCTGATCGGAGTTGACTGCAATTACTTTGTTTGAACTGTGAATTTTGACAAAAAAGGTCGAAATATAAAGACAGACAGACAGCTAAAGTTTTACATTTGCATGACAATGCTCGGTTTCACGTCACAAAAGTTGCCAAGCAAGTGTTATAAACGATTGTCACCGAATCATTTCTTTTGAAGAAATATAAATTCGACTTCAAAGTGGATCGCCAAAAGTCGAAAAGTTTTTCTGAAAAAAGGTGTACTAGAAAAATACTACGTGATAAAAAAGAATAAAGTAGAAATGCCTGGGAAGTGGTAACATTTTTCTAATAAGTGCTATGGAGTACAATAAGAATCTGTTTTGTGAAACTCTCAAAATATATCCAAAATCTTGAGCTAACTGGTTTTTCATACCTAAGGCCTATTAAAAGTTGTATACTTTACTTTGCTTGACAAATACACACAGATTGTATTTATCAAGCAAACACATTTCCTACTTTCCTACACGATCGGTCCAATTTTTAAGCACATTATCGATTGTGTGCAGCTGTATTTCACCAATGGCGTCACGAATATTATCCTTTAAAGCGTCAATTGTCTCTGACTTGTTGGCATAACACCTATCTTTGACGGCACCCCACAAATAATAGTCCAACGATGTCAAATCGCTTCTCCGAGGTGGCCAAACGACATCAGTTCTGTGGCTGATAATCCGATCTTCAAAAACAGGGTGCAAAACATCGAGTGTAGCTTCGGCTGTGTAGCACGTAACGCCGTCCTGTTGAAACCAAATGTTGCTAATATCCTCCTCTTCAATTTTTGTGAACAAAAATTCGTTCAACATGGCCGATAACGATCGCCGTTGACTGTAACGGTCACTCCTTGCTCATTTTCGAAGAAAAATGGCCCAATAATGCCTCTGGACCAAAATCCGCACCAAACAGTGACTCTTCTTGGATGTATCGGCTTTTCAATGTATGCGTGCGGGTTTTCTGTACCCCAAATGCGACAATTTTGCTTGTTTACATACCCGCCAAGATCAAAATGAGCTTCATCTGAAAAAATGACTTTTTTGGCAAAATCGGTATCTTCTGTAAGTCCATCGCCATATTCGTTCAGCGGAAGGATAAAAGTAATTATCTATCAAATCAGACATGAGCTAAGTGTTACCATTCACGAAATAAGCACTAGTTGAAAGAAAAAAAAAAGTTAGATGGCGGACCCTTTAGTATGTTTAATATTGAATCAAATGCTACTTCGTTCTTAAAAATCCGTTGGAAATTGACAGAGTTATAGCACCTATTGTCATGTGCCTCCATATGCGCTCAACAGCAGAATTTTTATAAGATTACATGCAGATATCAGGTCACTAAATAAGTCCGTAGAATGACATATAGATGGCGTTATTAAAATTTTTTCATATGATCTTTATTTAGTACAAACCTTCAAATGATATGTGTATAAACTTGACTTGACAGCAATCTGAATGATGATTCATGAGTTATGGCATATTGTGTGAAGCAACTTTTGTTATTGACAAAAAAAAAAAAAAAAATTTAAAAGAATGTATTTCGATCGCATTGCTTTTTAATGAAAATAAATAAAAAAAAAATAATAATAATACAGTGGCAACCAAAATAAACATTATCCGAACTCTGCTCCATCGAGACAAATGGTAGAGAAGTGGCCGTGTACCAGCATAAATGATGCAGAGCGCTGTGGATGGCCAAATGAGGATGTTATTCCAGAAAACATCAAAAAAATCCACAAAATGGTTATGAACGATAGCTATCTGACATTGTAAATATATCGGATGGTAAAGTTTTTATCATTCTACCCGAACATTTGGGTATGCCAATGCTGTGTTCAAAGTGGTTGCCGAGTGAGCTAAGAAATCGTGTCCAAAACAATGAAAACGATGGCAAAATTGAGTGAAATGAGCTTCAAATTGCTAACCCACGCACCGTATTTCCCAGATTTAGTGACCCAGCGTCTTCTTCCTGTTTTCAGACCTCAAGGGAATGTTTGCTGGATGGATGAGAAAGAGAAATCGTTCTCTAAAAGAGTTATCGGAAAGTTGCAAAATATATATATACTCGTTGTATGGCTCTCAAGGGTAACTCTGTTGAATAATAAAATCAAATTTTGTCAAAATATAGTTTTTTCTTACTTATCCTACGGACTTATTGAGTGACCTGTTAATACTGGATATCACAAAGATAATCAAATATTACAGTTAAATATTCGTAAACTGCTTTTGCAGAACATGATCTTTTCATATATAATTTCATTCCAATTTTTCTTTATACATAAAAAATATATATTTTGCTATAAAAAAATCATCACAGACTGTAAATGTTTACAAGATGAGTCCGTTCCCTCTTTATTTTTTATTTAAATCACCCACATAATGTATCGGTAAATATTGCTTGCAAGCAATTAACGAAAATGTGTCATTTGCCTAAAATTTGCTATTATTGTTTTTGTAAAAGATGAGTAAATAAATTTATTTTTATTTTTACAACAAAAACAAAAAAAAACTCATTTGTTAAGATTTAAGACAAATATATGAATAAATAAAATAAATACAAAAAAGCGAAACACATTGACTACTTTATGCCTGTAAAAATATTGTATATGAACCAAAAAAGCCAAAGACAAATTATATAAAGACTAGCTATGTACCCCAGTCAACATTTTAATGTTTAAAAATTAATACAATAAAGACAGAAAGAATTATCATTTCTCGCTCCGTTTTTTTTTTTTTTTTTTTTTAATAAAAACAGTATCAGAATGCAAGAGTGGATCAAACTACTTTACATTAACTCTTTACAAATTTAGCCCCTAGCGAGCTTTGAGTCAAATAAGGAGGTCGAAATTGAAACAAATGAACTCTTTGATGGCCTTAAACAAATCTTATTATTACTGCCTTCGCATAGGAAAATATATTTTTCTTTACTTTCCGTAAACGAGTATAACACGATATTCTCTTTTAATTGAAAATATTTGCTGGGTTATTTCATTTAAACATTTTATTCTTTTGTTCGTTAAAGTATTTGGTATTTTTGTGGGATTTTTTTGTCTTCAATTCAAAAATATTTGTATTTTATTGTGTGTTTTTCAAAAACCATATCAAGTGCCAAAAAATGCTGAAACTTTTATTAAAAAAATTGAATTTGTCAGTCTGCTTGAATAAGTAACACGTGTTGAATAAACTTGTTAAGTGAAATAAAATAATATTTTTACTAAATTTAAATGCTTGATTTATGAAATGATTGCTCACAGCCTAGAGCTGCAAAACAATCGATAGTACTATCGATAGTAGTATCGATAGTGAAAAAAACTATCGATAGTGAAAAAAAAACTATCGATACTATCGGCACGATAATACAAGTCGTACGACGTGTCAAGTTTACGTGCAAAAGTGAGCGGATCTCATCGCGTAAACAGTGTTGCCACAGTCTAAAAATTTTTCTAACCAAATTTTAATCAAATATAACCAAATAGTACAAAAATTGCTAATCCGATCTATTCAATATATAACTCAATTGAATTGTAACATTTTTATAAATTCAAGCGCCAAGACCAAGACGTGTAGATTGATTTAACAAAAATTAGTGCAATAATAGATACACACTAAGTATGTTTTAGATATCATATTTGCCTATTTTTTTTTTATCTGTGAGTTAACAATTTTAGTATGTCAAATATTGGTATTTTTAAACTTAACGACTTACCCCCATATTCATAAAAATTTTAATACAAAGTATGTTTTATGTATTTTTCATAAATTGAATTTTTATTATAGTGAATAAGGAGGCCAAACTAACTAAGTTCATATAAAACTAAATTCAAAAGTAGATGAAACTTTTTGTCTTATTTGACACATCCTTAGGGACTAACAGTAACAAAGTGAACTTTTTTATGTGTTTTTAATCAGATAAATTTCGATATCTTATTATATTTATACCTATTTATTTATATTTTTTCTAATTAAAAAAAGAAGTATTATTTCAACTGTTTAACATGAAAGCGAAAAAAGTAACCAAAACGTAAAAAACTACATACCAACACATCGAAGAAAAAGTTTGATTAGAAATAACCAAACCGGCATCGCTGCATGTAAACTCAATATGTAATGAGAGCGTACGATATTGAGAGAAAATACGTATAAAAATTTGGCAGTCGTAAGGCTCTATTCGATTTTGAAATTTTTTAAAATCCATTAGATCAGGGGTGTATTTTTATTTAAATAAATGAAATAAACAAAGAAAAAAGCAAATATTTGCGCTAGCACTGTTCGTACCTTTTAAAACAACTGCTTTCATTTTACTTTGTTTTGGTTTAATAAGTTTGGTTATATAGTAAGTCTAGTTTGCATAAGTTTTTTTTCTTATTGTATGACTTGACACAGGAGATATAAGTTCATTTCTAAAGTTTTTTAATGACTTGAAGGGATTCCTCTCTGCAGTTTTCTTTCACTGGATCACATTCATTACTTTTATTTTGGAGCACTTCATGGTATGAACATTTTCGCTATATAGGGATTACTTACTCTTCCATCAAAAACCTTCAATACATAAAAGTTTGGGACATATTGAAAAATAAAATAAGGTACTGTTCATATTATTGCTTCCAACACTGTATATTTATTATTATTTCTTGCTTTTCACTGAAACTCTATTATCGTTGCCACAAGCAGTACTTAAAAGAATCCGATAGTATCGATAGTATGGATAGTATCGATAGTTTTTTGCAAACTATGAGCCGACTATCGATAGTTTTGCAGCTCTATCACAGCCCCTTAAATACGTCATAATATAATATAATACAACTTCGAATATATTCACAAAAATCTTTAATTTTGAGTTTTAAATACAATTTAGTTAAAATACACTTTAAGGTTAAAAAAATTTTTTTAAAAATTTTTATTCAAAATCAGCATTTTAACTAAAGTGCACTTTAAGGGGTTTTCATATTCGAGACTGGCAATAGTATATTATTTTCTTTTGTCACTTACAATATGAAAAATACAAATTCATACAACATACAATTCATACAATTTATTTACTTGAATATCGTTAATTTTCTAAAAAATTATGCTTAATAGTCTTTTCGCTTATTTCTTTTAAGAACAAAAATTTTTTTTATCTAAAATCATATAAAAAAATTATTTTTGTTATTTATTTTGTTAAAAAAGTAGCTTTGAAAAAAACATGTTTTCTGAAAAATGTAGGAATATTAATTTAGCATACTGTAAATTATAATGAGAAAAACATTTAACATTTTGTCGTAATTGAGAAAAATGGATCTATAAAGCAACAAAATGTATGTATCTATTAATTCAAAATTTAAAAGTGGCTATCAGATGATGTGAGGTGAGGATATAATATAAAGTATAATTTTATTCAAAATGATAAAGATATTGAATCGATTTTATTCATTTTGATTCATTACATATTTTTTTTTTCTTCTCCGTCACTCCTCTAGAGAGCATATTGGCTTTCCACAAAGCATCTATTGCTTTGTTTCAGTTTCTTTAATCAATTTGATATTTCAAGCTAAGTAGAGGATTAATCCGCTGTAGCTTCCTCCATATGATTTTTCTTCTTTGTATAGTGGTGAAGACCTTAGCTAATTGGTGGTAATCTTTACTTCAGTATTGTAATTTGTTCCCAGTAGGTGGCGTGTTTTTCCTGATTATTCGTCTGATGTTTGTTATCATCGCCAGATGTATGCGAGAAGGCTTCATTACATATAAAAAATCTATAAAACATCGTTTCCGAACTCCAAAGCATCATTCTACAGGGTTTCGTGTGGCAAAGTAGGCTTTATTATACTGGAGAAAATAATATGGCATTTGTTTCTAGCCTGAGTCACCAAGCAATCGCTCTCTAAATTTATAATTTCCTTTAAATGAAATGAAATGAGACAGTAGTCGGTACTGCGCTCTATCTAGTCACTCTATCCAATTTTAGCCGTCGTAATCCAACTGCATAACCAAGCAAGTAAAATTTGAATTTGTGAATATAATGCCCTCTTGCTAACTCACTACTAATTTGTTAAATTTTTAGTAGGTTCCATCTATAGAGCCAGTAATACCATGGAAATTCTTAATTGTTCTGATTTTTTTTTACTTCTGTTTCAGCTTTACTATGTTAAGTGACAACGAAAGTATAATTACCATCATCATTATCATTATACTTTCCAGGCAATATTGTAGGAGTGAGACCCTATGTCTACCTAAACATTTCGATCTAAGCTCATCAAGAACAACACATTCACACAATGTGTGTTCCGCTGTCTGTGATGTCTGAGAGCACAGTCTAGTCCACAGTGGCGTGTAAGAAACTCTGTTAGGTGTTAGGTGTGTCCTTCTTGTCATACTTGGGAACCTCAGAACGATGACCAAATTGTAGACTGAAAGTGGTAAAATGGCAATTTCTCAATCCTTATTTAGATTGAGGATGGTACTAAGTGTAGCTGTACATTATGGTTTCGGGCAAATACAGGGTGTCACTGAACCTTGTCTAGATAATGCATCCGCTTTATTATTACGATTTATCCCTCAGTGTTTAGTAAAACGAGAGCAAGTTTTCAACAAATCCTGCTTACCACGGTTTGTAAGGAACTGGAGATCTTCAGCATTATTCGGAAACTTTGTGGTATTGCTGCTAATATTTTGACTGGCATGACCGCCTCTCTTTTCTTAACTTTTTAAGCTTTCGTTCTACGATGCTTTGAATTTTTGGAAATAAAATCCTTTAGAAAATATATTATTTCATTTTGAAATTGTTCTGACCAATTATTTTGATCCATAAAGCGTATCCATTATTTAAAAATATGGTTATTTTTTTCACAATAATATTCTAAAAAAACTGTTTAAAATAGGAATTTTAAACTAAAGTTCGCTTGTGAAGAATACTTTAGTGAAATTCATTTTGTTTTCAACCATTACTAAGTCTTTATTACCGAATTTCAAATAGTTGTTATAGTAAATAAAAAACCAAATTATAAAATCCAATAAAATAATAGGATTTTGCTAGAATTACAGTGTTAGAAGAGCGCTTATCATATTCATAACAAACGCTTAAAAGCTTGATTTTCGACCCTAAGAAAGCTGCCAGCTTATTTCCAAGATAAAAGCTTGTATTCTGATGGCATGGCTTAAATGGGCAGATGGATTAAAAAAATATTTTAAAAATGATCTCTTAATTCAGAGCTTAATTTTATAATTATTTCAACTATAACTACGTTATAGCACCAGAATATAAATAAATATTGTTACGAAAATAAGGTTGGGCACCACAGCGTTTATTACATCGCTAAAATAAATAAACAAAAGTTGCAAGAAAAACTATACGTGCTGTTTAATAATAACCAAATTTACAACAACAACCATTAGCAGAGATAAAGTAAATAAAAATAACACAGTAACAACAATAATTAAGCAAAAGCAAAGAAAACAAGTAACAGACAATAAACAAGCAACAACAAATACTAAGAGCTGAAAGGTGTAGATGTTCACATACGCATGGCTACAAAAGATCAAAAAAGAAATTAAAAGAAACAAATGGAATCTACCTGAAATATCGAGAGGTTCGAGAGCTTTCGATGTATTGTTTACTCAGCCATATAAAAAGCAAATCGATGCGAGCAGGAATCAGTTTACGTGTCGTAAACTCAGCGAGTGCAGTTTACGAGTAAGTAAAGTTAACTCAGCGAATGTATTATTGGTGTGAAGAGAGTTTATAAGTAGTAAACTCGTAAAGCTAGTAGTGAAGTAAAAGCCAGTTTAGTTGGAGCTAACTCAGTAAGGAGAGTTAAGTGTGGGTAACTTCCGGTTGAGAAGGTTGTGATCTAACCTAAGTTATAACTACAATCGGAGTGGAAGATCTTTAGGAAGACAGATCTGTCGAGTAATTTTTGTTGTTTACAAAGTTGTAAACAGACAAAGTAATTAAGAATAAAAATTATTATTGCCTGTAAAACGATTACAAGCAGTGGTGCACATAACTGTGTTGAATAAAGGATTTTTAATTAAAACCAAACACAAACTTTATTTTATTTTAATTACAATCTACGAACTCATAAAAACACGTTTTTAAAGAGGTAAAAGCGTAACAATATTTTCTTTAAAAAGTCTATTTTTACAATTGACTTTAGTCTTAAAATATCTATTAAAGATAATGTTTTGCTTAAATTTTTTTACTTTTTTTTTAAAAATTACATTAATATTTTCAAATAAAAATATTTAATTTAACGGAAAATTTATATTAAAAATGATAATTAAAACAATTAACAATAAAATACGTCGTATGAAGAATATAAATTTTTCAATTACTCATACGACATGTATGGCTTTGACTTACTGTGAACTACAGTTGAAATAAAAACATAAACTTTTTATTATACATATGTATGTATGTTTGTGCTTATGTATTAGTGAGAACACTTAAAGGTGTGTTATAAGCGTATAATAACAATAAGCCATTACTGTTCTCTTTTCAATTTTCTCGGCCTTGTTTACGAATGTCTTTAAGGCTTTATTTACACTTTAATTAATAAGTGCGTGCACGCATATTTCTTTCACTCTCTCTCTCTCTCTCACACACACTCTTAATCACTATCTGTGTGTAAGTGTAACGGTGTCTATGTTCTTTAGTTATTAATTAAATGCAATTAATATTCAGTACGTACAAGCGAGTATAGCCCTCTTTTATTTCTGTTCAATTATTCATTGAATTCTGTTCATACGTTAATTGATTAATTCACTTATTCATTTACTCATTCATTCACTTAATCTTGAACATTTTCTTCATTTATTATCCCTTTATTGTTGATCCTTATTTAAGCATAAACTCTTAACATGTTTATTACTTTTATATTAAAGAATAGTTTTTGTTTGGTTGCATTGTTAAAAGAAATCGATATGTTGAGTTTAAAAAAAAAAAAAAAATTTGGTTTTAAAGAGAAAAAAAAATTATTGCTTCAACTACATATGTAATTCACACGAATTTTTGTATTCCTAAAGCCGTAACTTTCAAAACAACACTGTTTTACTTCACTAGACTATGGTTGAATTTTGTATAAGCTGCGTCTGTCTATAATGAGTATTACGTTTGTGACAAATACTGAAAAATCCTTGTGGCCATAAATCAAGTCAAATTTTCAAGTCATCGAATAGAGATACTAAAGATAGTCAATTAAATTAATTAAAAAATATTAGACGATTTAAGGATGAAAATGGATGATGTGCCTAAGGCTGTACATACTTCAACCGACCGCATAACAGATTTTGAATGTACAAGTGGCATTTTTGCTCTCACTTGATAATAAACGCAACTGTGTTACTATTTCATGGAACAGTTTTACGACATTCAGGTTTAATACGAAACAGTTTCACTGAAATTTTGCAATTATGGAGAATAAGCAATCAAATCAGTCAATTTCGAAATGCAACGAAGGTCAAAAGATTAAGACAACTAAAGGGACTTATTATTATTTGGACTAAATAATGGTCAAGCGCATAGGATAGTAATGGCTTCTGCAGAAGTTATCAACATTAGAAGTAAGAGGAGATAGTGCAGCAATTTTATGGTAATGATCAGGTCAGGATCTGAGGGGTGTTGGCTGATTTCATGTAGGGCATCGAAGGCAAAAGTAAGGACTGATTTTCTTGCTACTTATTTGGTTTTTAAGAACAAAATTATTCGTGTCATGTGACAATGCCAACATTTCTCAGTAAAGTTTGACATTTTACCATGAATAAACTAACAAACGCACAACACTTCCAAATCATTGATTTTTATTATCGAAATTTGTGCTGCTTAAGAAATGTATTTCGTAAAAAAAAATATTTTTATTTTTTTCTGTTCGAGTTCTAAATGATCCCTTAATTTTTACAACTGAAAACATTATTTTTAAATTCTTCGCCTTTGAGATCATAAGCAAGTTTTATTCTAAGGGAATCAATTTTGAAGCAATTGTTCTTTTCCCATGACAGCCGTGAAGAGAATTGACGCCTCAGCTCGCATTATATAGTATGATGGTAGTACAAGACGATGATAAAAAAGAATGACATTGGAAGAACGTGATAAAAGAACTTCGACTAACTCATTAGCTATAGGGAAATTGGTAAAATCAATATGCAATTTCGGGAAAATCTGAGCTAAATAGTTGAGGTTCTAAAAAATGAATATGCATAACACAAGGAACTCTGATGATGACTTCCATAGCTGTGGTGTTATTGTTGCATATTTCTCCACGAAAAAGAACAATTTTCTATTCACTTAGAATAAAATTTACCTATGATCTCAAAAGCGAAGGATTAAAAATTAATCCGACGAATATTATTTTTTACCCAATTTTGACGAATTTTGTGTAAAAATCAGCAAGAGGCAGTTCAAGAGCTGCCAATGAAACCTGCGTTTGTATTCCGGCGGTATCATTGCACCGTACTGCTTTAAGAACGATGAAAATCGCAGCGTTACAGTCAATATCAAACTTAAAATGGAGAATTGGACTTAGTTGACATGTGGTTTCAAAAAGGCGGTGCCCTGGTGCAGTGATGAGCCTGTTGAGAAGAAAGTTTGGTGAGCAATTAATCTCCGGTTTTAGACCAATTCCTTGGCAGCAAAGATCATGCAATTTGACTCCACTTGACTATTTTTCTGGAGATATACCTGAAATCTCTCTTGTACAGGTACCCGCCAGCCTTAATTCCTTCCTTGAAAGACAACATTACAGCTGCTTTCGGTGAGCTACTGGCCAAAATGCTGGAAAAGCCTAGAAGTAAATGATAGGCATTCATTTATCGACCCAAAATAAATATTTCACTAGTTATATAGCAGGCCATATGTATGCTTTTACCAGCGACTGTATTTGGTATTAAATGAGTCCGACAGCTTCTGAGTGAGCTTGCCTATAGCGAACAATCTTCCTCCAACAAGTACGCATGTAAAGTTTGAATTCAACCATAAAGCACGTCTTTTTTGCCCAACTTTATTTGAAATTTCTTTGTTTCAGTGTTTGACAAAGTCAACTACGAAGAGATACACAATTAAGCAGCGTGCTAAGATTGCTGAAGCCTTTTACGAAAATGGGCACTCAAATCAAAATGCATTTCGTGCACTTCGTGATTTTTGTGGTCAGTATAATCGACCAAATGTGTCTACAATTGGGAGAAATGTGCGCAAATTTCAGCTAACCAGGTCTGTAGGAAACGTGGAAACACCTGTGCATGCTGCTCGCCCACTTCGTTCTGAGGAAAACATTGCTGTTGTTCGCGATAGTGTGGCAGAAGAGCCGTCAACCTCGACCGCCGTTGGCCCCAACAATTGAACATCTCAAGAACAACACTGATGCGAATTTAAAAAAAAATTGTATTTACACGCTTACAAGATTGAATTGACTCAAGAGCTGAAGCTTACTGACCATTTCAAGCATCGTTAATACGCCGAATGGTTAGTTGAACAGACATAAGTGAATGGTGACTTTACACACTTACACCTCAGTGGATTCGTTAACAAGTAAAATTGCCGCATTTGGGCAAATGATAATCTACGAGAGATTGTTGAAAACCCGATGCATGCACAAAAAGTGACTGTTTGGGGCGGTTTATGGGCTGGCTTCGTCATCGGGCCATACTTCTTTGAAAATGAGGTTGGCCAAACAGTTATCGTAAATGGTGTTCGCTATCGCGAGATGATAACGAACATTTTATGGACAGAAAGAAAGAAAGAAATTATATGGACCTGGACGATATGTGGTTCAAACAGGATGGTGGTGTCACTCGTCACTCAGTCAACGAAACAGCGGCCCTTTTGCGCGAGAATTTCAGGTGCTATGACATCGTTGGCCTTCTTTCTTTGAGGATATCGTCACATTAACGACATTGGGCCTCATTGAATATATGGACCGATGGATAGAGGTATGCAACCGAAGCCTTGACGAGCATTTGGCCAATATTTTGTTTCGTACATAATATTCAAAGATCCTTCTATCATAATAAAAAAAAAATATTAAAATGAATGAAACCTTTTTCTTTTATTTGCGATTAATATCATGCATTTTGGATGGACCACCATTTACTTCAGAAGTTTGGAACGTTGATAAAAATCGGTCATGTTTTATCTCAGAGGTATTGTACTAAAAAAACAAAAATAATATTCCAAAAGCATATCAATCAGGCAGATACATAAGTACCCTCTAAATGAAATAAAATAACAATGTTTAACAACTATAGCATAACTTAAGGCAAAAAAAAATGTTGACATTTTGTAAATAAAATATTTTTTAAAATTGAATTTAAATTTTAATTTCTTTGCAAAGTACCCTAAAACTTGTTTAAGTTCTTTGTTCATTTTTTATTTCCAACGTCTGACTATTGTTTGCCAACATTCAAATCGTTTTTTAGAACAACTTTAACGAAAAATCAGCAACTTAAAGTGAAAACTTACAAGTTACTTGCTATCATTTCTTGTTAGGAAAGAATAAAAAGTTTTTTTTTCTTTTTTTTCATTTTCTTACAAAGAGTGTCTACAATAATGTCTTTAAACAGAAATACTTAAGACAAAAAAAAAGAAAAAACTCGAAATGAATTAAAGCATTTGCAATGGGAGGACACACTATTTCCAGCATAAAACCATAAAATCAAAACATTGAATGAGGATTAGAAAGGAAAACTCTTAAAAGACCTTAATATGGTGAAAGGAAAAATGAAGAAAGTATAGCATACTTATAGGATTAAAGCCCAGAGAAAATGACGTTATTTTTCTTTTGTAGGAAACGAAATGCATAGAAAATAATTTCTAATACAAAATCAATTTAAGATTTGAAATTGAAAGAAAACAACAGCAAGAAACAATTGATTTAAATAGTAATCAATTTACTTTGCATGGAAATTTAAAAAAAAATAAAGAGACAAAGTAATTGATTGAACCCATCCCATCCATCTTATAACAACAATCATCATCCATGGTAGGCTTGATGAGCTCATTTGTTTAATAAAAATGTTAATGAATTACACGATTATGGGGATTCAAAGGGCAAACTCATTATCATTTGGATTTTATTTTCCTTTTTTAATTTAAATAATTGAAACATTCATTTCATAATTGAAACTATCATTTCTTATATTGTTTAAAGGCTTTGCCTATTTTTATCATCGGTTTTCAAAAAGCAAAAATTAAATAGAAATTTGCAAGAAAGTAGACATGAGTTTGGGAATAACATATATGACACACAGTTAGAAGGCATAAAAAAATACGAAAATAGTCCTTAAAGAACATGGATGCCAAGATGAAATTACATAAAATACAACATTATTATTATCTTTAAGGACATTTTGAACGTTTTTTCAAAATTTTACTTTTACCAATCGTTCTATTATTTTTCTCGTTCAAAAAAATCCATTTTAATTTAAAATTTGATCGTATGTGCATTCTGTATAAGCTTAATACGAAGTCAGCATAAAAGAAAACATTATTTTGGATTAAAAAATATTGCTTTTCTTGTCGTTATTAGAGCTTTTGAATTGCTTTCCATTCATAAGAAAAAATTACCTTTAATTTCCTATACAAGTATGAACATACATACATATGTAGGTATGAATTTCTATTTAATTTGCTTAAATCGGCAAAAAAATATTTTTTTTCTCTACAATTTCATTTATAATTTATAGGTAGAATTGCCAGACGTGATTTAAAAATATAATTTTCAAAAAAAAAAAAAATTAAAAAGAAAATTAGAAAATATTGATAAAAAGAAAATTGACTTACAAGGCATAAAACTTTTATTCATTTGTAACACTTACTCTGGTATAGCAGATGTGTTTTAAAAAAAAAATTAAACAAAGTTTTTATAACAAAAGTACACAGACTCACCTGTAAAGAAAAAGAAAAAAATATATGAGTGAATACATTATATATGTTTGTATATACTACTTATGCTTATAAAAAATATTTTTTCTTATGACCTATAATTTATTAAATTGTTAGAAAATTATCAAAAAAAAAAAAAAGATTTTTTTTCAACAATAATTTCTAGAAATTTTATTTATTGCATATCTATTACCTTTTTTAACCTACAGCACCTTAGCTGGTAAACGTGATATGAGGTTTTTTCTAATTTTTGCGAAACTAGAAAAAACTGAGCAACACATTCAATCGATTGGGACACAGTAACCCAACTATTATTTCAGTTGGGAACACAGAGTTTCAACAAAACATTTCCAACAATTTCCCTAACCAATGTCAATAGTTGGTTGGCCTGGTTTTTTAAAGTGCTAAACAGCAGTCACCAACCTTCTTGAATTTACTGCGAGGGTTTTTAGAGGCTTTGTCGCTGGTGCTCAAATTAATGTTATTTATACTCATTTTAGTAAGGCGTTTGATAGAGTTGATCACAGGATCTTGCTTCATAATTTATCACTGATTGGTATTTCTGATAGACTTTTTCGTTCGACCAGTTTTAACCGGCTTTTTTGGTTTAGTCGAATACGGTTTTTTCAAAATCTTCAACGCCGTCTACGAACGGCAGGTGTATTAGTCAGTGTCGCTGGTAATGTTATGAGGAGATATTGCTGTTGAAAATTGTCAGATGGTGTGACCTGGGATTTTACCAACGACTCCTTGGTTGTCCTACCTAACATACCGCAGTGACACTTACATTATTAAATACGTGGTGCATGAATTTACATAAAGTGCTGTTCGAAACCTAAGCAACCTTTATCGTCGAGGCAATTAAGGACTCGTATATTACTAACACATTTATTCAGAGTGAAACATTTAATTCTTCTTATCTTATAATAACAAACCTTTAATTCCCTTCTCTACCAAGTAATACAACCACAAAAACGAAATTAGCTCCTTGAGTAGCTGTTCGAAACTTAAGCAACTTTCAGTAATTTGTGTCATAACCTTTGTCTTTTATGGCCTCCGCACACTATTTTAGATTGTTTTTAATGAGATTTTTTAGAATTATTGTTAGTATTGATTGCCACTTGAATTTTAAGCTCTGCGTCAGTTTTTGCTTATTTTTACATCGACGTGATCTAACTCTGCGCTTCAAGAATTAAGAACAATTTTATTAAAATAAAAAAAAAACGGTTAACCAGTTATTTGAATTTTTATCAACCGAAAACCGGATTTTTTGAAATGGCTACTTTTCGAATTATTCAAAAAACGGTTTTTAAAAAAAAGTTGAATAAGTTCCTTTGGGACTTCCGCAGGGTAGCCGTTGGAGTCCACTTTTGTTTGGGAACGTTGTATGATAAACCTTGATTTACAATGCTTGTTGTATGGTTTGTGTTAATGCCTTGTTGAAAGTGCCAGCTTCAACTATTTTATTCACTTTTTGCCTCAAATTATCTTCAAATAAATTCAAATAATTGAAACGATGAAACTTTGTTCCGATAAAAAACTTAAAGGACATCCCCAGCAGCCCACGTTCAACAACAAAGCATGTCTAAACTGTCTATATGCACATTCTTTATCGTTGGTATCAAGTTTTTATATCAGAACAACTCGCTTTTTCGCCACACTTTTTGTTTTCTTCACACTCAAATACAATATAATAGACATTATGTCAACGCACAACACAACTTTACTCTAAAATTCCTCAATAAAAAAACTTTATATCCGCGGCAAAGAATATAGGCATACTTGTGCGGGATTCTCGCAAAAAATAATTTGTTTTCACGTTTTCCCGGGAATGGAAAAAAGGCGGAAAAAAATCGTACTTGTAAGTAATTCATATATTTTGCCACCAAATCTACAAAAAGCTTGTTTTTAATTTACAAAAAGTAGTAACGAAAAATTTTGATGCCATTTGGAACAGTAGAGTACGAGTAAATAGGCTTAAAATTAAAAATTTTTTTTAAATCAGTTTTTTTTACAAAAAATCTAAGTTTTTTTTCGCATAGAAGCGATATTGGAACAAAACGTCTCTTCAATAATACATTGTTTTTCTATTCATAGAGATCACAATGACTTGTGAACTACGATATGTATATACAGTTTGTAAAAAAAATCTTTTCAAAATAGAAAAAAAGTTGAAATCGTATTTTTATTTGAGAATTCCAACAACAAATTCTTAACATGTTTTTATATATTTTTTTTTCTACACATCCGGTCCTATACCTCTTAAGGACTTCGAGAAGTCATAACTTTTAAAATAGACCGACACTTTAAACATAAATGTTTTCAAAAATAAGAAATTATTGAAATTTTGGGTTTTATGAAAAAAGTTTTGGGATTTTTATGAATGTTATCATATGTAAAAGACGTCACATAGTATTTAGCAATGAAAAAATTGAACAAACCTGTACATCCACTGTTTTAAAGGCAAACCAGCGAGAAAATTCCCTGACAAGAATATATTCTGTGCTGAAAAAAGCATGAGGGTTAATAAAGCATGAATAAGATTTATGCTTGAATTCATTATTATGGCAATATTTGTATTTGGTCTTATTCGTATTTTGAGCGTCAATAAAGTCAGCGTTTTGATCGCTTTTGATCAATCAATTTTTTGTAACATCAATGGTCACTATTTGGCCCAAAATCCTTATTTCACCAAACTCTTTGTTGGATATACAAACATGTACCATAACTGACAGTTTTTAAAATTTTACTGCAAAAATTATATTTTTATTTGCTGGTGCAGTCAGAGGTTTTCACTAAACTTTTTGCGGTCCATAATTGTAGTAGAGTACCATTTTTGACTAACCAGAATCTTTATGTCATCCTAGTAATCTGGAAAAAGTGAAATATGCTCTGTGGCAAATCTGAATCTTTTTTAATATTTTACACCAATGAGCGAGAGGAATATTTGTATTCTTATATCTGTTTTAAGGTGATTTTATGTGATACGGCTCATAGTACATTGTTTTTGGTACTTTGCTCAAAATTTTCAGACTAAATTATTTTCTTTTTGTCTGCCCGGTGGCTTTACAACTCGATTCTTGATACTTTTTAAGGGTGTGAAATGATTTTATATACGGCTCTGAAAAAAAAGTCAGAAAATTTTCTAGCTGATTCGCCTTTAAAACACTGGATGTACTCCAATTTTTTAGGATTCGTATTTCCGAAATTTTTTCGTTTAAATATAGATTCACTTGTTACATGTTTGTCTGGTTTTTTATTGCTAAACGCTATGTGATGTCTTTCACATACGATAACATTCATTAAAAAACCAAAATTTTTTCGCATTAAAGCCAAATTCAAAGAAATTCCAATAATTTTTCATTTTTGAAAACTTTTTTTTTACAGCATTAGCGTTGTAATGTATGGCTCTATTTTAAAAGTTATAATGTCTCGAAGCCCTTAAGAGGTATAGTAACGGGATGTGTCAAGACAAAAATAAACATGTTAAGAATTTATTGTTTGAATTCTCAAATAAAAAAACGATTTTAACTTTTTTCTACTTTGAAAAGATTTTTTTTACAAACTGTATGTATGTATTGTATTGTGAAAATATATTATTTTTTAATTTGAGATAAAACACGAAAGGCGGTGGTAGTGGGAACAAATAAACATTGATTTTGAAAATTGATATTTTACATCTGTTCATATTCAAAATATATCCACATATATATGTTTTTAATTTTGTATTGTTGTTGTTGTTGTAGTTTTTTCTTTTTTTTCTTAAAATACATAAAATTTAAATCGATAATTTACAACAGCAACGTTTGAGCAAATAACAACAGCTATAGGCTGTCTTTGAAACTGTATACTTGAATCGTAGGAATGGTTTTAAAGTAATGGCCGAATTTTTTCTTCTTCTATACATTTTTATTTCACTGTCATTGCAGGAAAGATATCATCTCACCCTCACATTCAAAACAGAATTTTATTCACTCGATTTTATGGCAAAGTCATTCAAGTGTAACTATTTAACATAGTTTTTATGTGACTATTTTGTTGATTTTGATATTTAATAGCGATTTTATTGGCATTTCTAACATGATTCTATTTTTATGATTTTATTATTAAATTTATTAAAATTTATAAAAAAGATATAAATACAAAAACAACAAACAAGCAAGGCAAACAAGCTGTAAAATTGCGTATGAGATTATTTTAAACAATAAACAGAGAGTAACACAATGAATATTCAAAAATTGTATGAATATTGTAAAGAACATTTTAATTGATTTTGATTTCAGATTTTATGCATTTGATTAAATTTAAATAAATTTTATTAAAAAAAAAGTTTTTATGTGTGTACTCTGTATATGTTTGTATATTGTATTACAACAACATTTCATTTATTTGCATAAAAGTTTTTGGGTCATTGAATTCTATTTAAATTTATGGATTTAAATTCTAAAAGTATTCGAGCACAGGAAGTGACGATGGTGGCTATTTGATTGATGGTTTGAGGAAATTTTCAAAAAAATGTTTATTGATTAGGTTGTATAATAAATATTTATATTGGAGGATATTTTCATGTTTTTATTAAAGGGATATACTCTTAACATATATTTTATTTTTAATATATTTTGTGTTAAATTTTAAATATTTTGAAAAATAAATTATAACAAAATTCAAATAAAATGTTCAAATTTATAATTATATATGTTTATAATAAATATTGCCAGATGTACACTATTTGCACGAATTGGCTATAAATTTAAAGCGATTTGCAGGCACATACTCGTATCTATCAGTCAAAAAAATTGCATGGGGAAACGTTTAAAAGCTAAAGAACATCTTGATAACGTGTATGATATCTGCATAAATTTAATTTGTTCATTATAAGGCGTGTTTTTTTACAGAGGTATAGTACTTTAAGTTGGCATTACTTTTCAAGATGGCGGCCGATTTAACAGCTGTCAAGTGATTTATTCTCAGTTTGGCTTGGCAATTCATTGAATAGACTCACATCCGGCGTAGATTCGTCGAATGGGCCCAAAACGAGATTACCGTTGTTCCCGATTTTCATAAGCGAATTTTGTTTAGCGATGAAGCGCACTTCTGCTTGAATGGCTACGTCAACAAACAAAACTGCCATATTTGGAGTGAAGATAATCCTCAAGTGTATGTGGAAACACCGTTACATCCACAAAAACTGACTGTTTGGTGCGCTTTATGGGCTGGTGGAGTCATTGGTCCGTACTTTTCAAAAACGATGGTGGCCAGAAGAGCCATGATTAATAACTTTTTCATTCCTGAATTGAATAACCATGATGTCCAGGAGATGTGGTTTCAACAAGACGGCGCAACATGTCACACAGCTCTTGTCACAATAGATTTATTGAAAGACACGTTTGGTGACCGCCTAATTTCATATTTTGGACCTGTGAATTGGCTTCCAAGATCTTGTTATTTAACACCGCTAGACTACTTTCTGTGGGGCTATGTAAAGTCATTGGCCTATGCGGTAAAGCCACAAACGCTTGACCATTTGGAAGACAACATTCGTCGTGTTATTGCCGATATACGGCCACAAATGTTGGAAAAAGTCTTCGAAAATTAGACGTCAAGATTGGACTACATCCGCGCCAGCCGTGGCGGTCGTATGCCAGAAATCATATATAAAATGTAATGCCTTAGGATTATATTTCGGATAAATAAAATTCATGTCAATCGAATAATCCATCGTTGTTTTATTGCAACTTAAAGTTCTATACCTCTATAAAAAACACCCCTTAAAAGATCCATTTGATTTTTACGAAGGACTGCGAGAGTAGCGTTAGTAACCTTTCAGTATGATTTGAAAATACTAGATCTGTATTTATTTTCCGTTACTCTACAACGTAATTCCATCTTACACGGCTAGCTGCCGTTGTCGTGGCCTCTTCCTATAAAAGATTTTTGCTTTAGATCTTGTATAAGTGCGCCTCGCCAGATCTTTCTTGGTCATCCGCGTTTCCTTGATTCTTGAAGATTCAACTCAAGTGCTATCCTTGTAATTCTGTTTGGTTTTTCTTTAAGGTATGGCGGATCCATCGACACTTCTTTTGCCTTATCTGCTTCAGTATGAGCTCTTCGTTTGTCATTTCCATAATTCTATATTGCTTATGGTGTTAGGCTAGAATATCTTGCATATGATTCTAAGGCACTTGTCAATGAATACCTGGAGTTTTTGCGTAATGTTATTCGATACAAGCTAGGTTTCACTGCTGCACCACAGAAGTGACTTTACACCTGACTTGAATATTCTGAGCTTAGTCCATCTGGCTTCTCCGTACTGGCTGCAGTGGCCCGAGCGCCGCTCTTGCTTTATTGATCCTGCTGTTAACATGTGTTTCTTCACCGGCGTTTGTTTCCCGGATAGCAGAAGCTATCTATTGCACATCCGTGGTGTGCAAAAGTAAAAATGTAGTTGTGTTAGTGAGAACATGACAATTGTTCTTTGGGAATTAAGTTAAATGGATTAATATCGAAATGAATTTACTTTTATTAAAAAATTAGAAATCGTAATATTTTGTATAAAATTTTAGTAGTATCGGAAGAAATAAGTAATACAATTAAAAAAAAAAAATTAAAAAGCATCAGCACGCACGTTCACTCGTCGCTGTTTTATTGACAATTAAAAGCAAGCGCGTAAGAATACGAGTAATTTGACTGTGAGCAAAAGTTCTATGAAATGTTCATGACAGATCTACATACTCAATTGGTTGGCCATTTAGCATAGTTTTTTCTGTGATTTATTTTTTGTTAATTTCCAGGGTATTCATTTTCTTGATATTAATCTTAACTGCCCAACAGTGCAAACCAGTTTTACGAGGTAATTTTGACTGCATGTTGAAGATCTTGTGTGAGAATAGACAAATAACATCTGCATAATCCTGGTTCTCGAGTTGTCGTGGCTTAGTAGAAGAAGATTATAAACAGATTTGTTAGTAAATAAACAAGCCTAATCACTTAAAAACTTCAAAGGGTCGATAGTTTTAACTCGTAGAAAGTAATAAATCACCATCGTAACTGTTCAAATCATATGACTCCAATAGCGCCTAGGACATTCAAAATGGTAATTGACAACATAATCTCACACTTGGGGGTGGCGTGGCGTAGTGGGTAGAGCTTACCCATAACAACACAAGCGGACCATTTTCAAGCCCCAGCAGAGGGCATGACGAAAAAATATAATTGTGGTATTGTGTGTTTAATAAGTTTACCTCCAGATAATTCCATCTCCATTATAAATGCATGAAGATCTGAAAAACCGGTCTTTTACCTGTAACTCGAGATTTTTAAGTCGTTTCGAAATTGTAAAAACGCACCGTGTAATTAAAGAAAATAGAATGAAATTCAAAGTATCCACTTCTACACGTTAAAAAAACAATTTTCTTTTAATTTTCAATATTTTGTTCAGAGTCAATTTGCTTTTATCGTACTGCTGACACGTTTTAGCATACTTTCGACCAAGTTTTCAATGGTATACTTCGGAATATTTGTGCAATTTGATTTGACTCGGGACCAAAGTTTATTTAAATTTGTTGACACATTAACGTATCGTGAAAGACGTCACTGCATTGTATGAAATTTTTGATTTAACAGCCAATCCTTAACTATTTTGCCCGTATGTATGGAATCCCCATCCTGTTAAAAAACAATTTTTTCTTCAAATTCGGGTAAGTTATCGCCTAAGATACGAAGATAATTTTTACCACTAGTACAAGGTACCACCAAGTAAACCAGGCTCAATGCTTCATAGTTTCTTTCACCACTAGTACGAGGTGCCACCCAGTACTCCAGGCTCAATGCTTCATAGTTTCTTTTCTGAGTGTTTTTTAAGTGTTTCATAGGAAGGGTGCCAGTAGTATTCCGTATTTGGTTTCATCTGACCATATTACCCGTTTCCAGTCTTCCACGCTCCAGTTTTTGTGTTCTTTGCAAAACTTTAGCCGTACCTTTACATTTGAACCGACAATACGTTCTTTTTTTTGCTATATAACTGAATTAAGCTTAATGCGTGCTGTCCATTCACTAACTGGCTTATTTATGGCATTTTCTGACTCTTTTGGTGTTTTTTGACTGTTTCTGTATCTATGTAAGTGATCCATGGTCCGAGCATCTCTTTGGGTAAACAAACTTCGTCGCGAATTTTTTGGACCAACGGAAATCTTTCGTATTTTTATTAAAAGTTGAAACGTTTTGAAAAATTAATGACAATTGAAAAAACTGGCTTCTAGCGTAAGGTATTTGTTTAATTTATCTGACAATTAACTCAATGGAAAAAATAACTGGTATTTTCAAAAAACAGTGTATAAATTGACTTTTTTGACGAAATTGAACAAAACTTCGGTTAAACTGAATATTTAAAAAAAATTCTTTTTCTGCCCCTTAATTCGATCATAATAAATATTTTTAGTATAAAAGCAGATTGACTTTGACATATTTTGCAAGATTTAAAGCATTTTAAAATAATACATGATATACGTGTATCCACAAGTGCTCGTCACTCAGGGATATAGTATTCGTACTTGAATTTTTTTTTATTATATATTGTTACGCTTTAACCTTTTAAACCGTTTGAGTTCGTTTATAATGCGTCAAAATAAAATAAAACTATATTTTTATTTTTAGTTGTTTTACAATCTGTATCTTTCTTTATTAATTTCATTGTACTTTAATACACCAATTTCGCTTTTACAACACTTTTTTACTTGCGCCTTAAACATACTTTACTTCTTGACAGCCAATTGAGAACTAACTAACTCACCAGCCGCAATTCGCCGCTTTTATAGTATTTCATCTTAGTTTAGAATGTTCTAGTATGGACACGAATCTTCGATTTTTCGACGTTAGTTTAAAGTGGTCTAAAATAACACAAAAAGTAACCGATCCATGCACTTAGCAGCACTTTTAATTAGTGCAGACAATCTTAGAAGTTTTTAAGCCTTGATACAAGCCAATACAGTTTTTAGCTAAAAGCTCATAATAAGCCCTGACGTGGTGAATTTTGTCTTTAGCATTTTCATTTTCGTAACAATATTATATAAATATAATATATTATTTCTTTTACTTTTTAGGTAAGAAAAACTATCGTGTGCCTGCTTATTAAATAGCCATTACTGTCTCTATAAATCAATGAAAAAAAAACCAATTCATCTGCCTTTTTATTTTATTCTCGCTGAATATTACACTCTGCCATTTATCTTTAACCTATAAATCAATCAATACATGGCTTGCCAGCAAAAACAGCAGCTGCATCATCATCAAAACGAGTACTTTTTTCCGTTATTTATTTATAGAACAAAAATTGAAAAAGAAAAAAAGTCTCATTCAATGCCCACTGTGGACAAGCAATGATTTTCATATCATTCGCATTTATAGTCCCGAAAACTCTATTTCAAGAGATTCAGGGTTTCTCTCTTTATATTTTTGGAAAATATTTAAGTATATATACATATGTGTGTGTGTGTGTGTTTTTGGGCGGCTATATACACACACGTGTACATGTGTAAGAGTGTGTAATAAAAAAATAATAATTTTTAATGGAAATTTCTGTATGAGAAGAACAATTTTTTTGAGCGGCAATAAATTTATAAGTGCGTACGTACTCGAGTAAAGAGACCCGCCTGTCCACTTAAGACCGCCGCTTATAAAAAAAAAATTTAATTTTTATTTTGATCGAAACAGAAATATTTCCTTTTTTGATTTGATGCCATGCAGCAGCATGCATGTGTTTTATGGGCCAAAAGAGAGCGAAAAAAAAAAATAAATGCGAAAAAGAAATTAAAAGGTATGTTAAAAGTGAATTGTAGAAACGTTTTATTTATTTAAGCATTTTTATGCGAGTATTTACTTAAGGATTGAAAACGGAGGGGAAAAAGAGTACAAGAGGTGTCTTAGCTGTTTGTTTAAAAAGGCAATCGAAGCTTTGCTTTTTCTGAAAGACAGTAATCTTTGAACCACCATGAAAGATATCTTAGTTATTTACGTATATTTTAGGGTATGCTATGAATAAGAATAAGGAGAAGTTTGTTTAAAAACTGTTTCATTTTGAGCACAGGAGCCATCGTATGAACATGAATCATGATCCTTGTTAGCTCAAAAACGTTAAAAAAGTGACAATAGCGTGGAAGAATTAAAACAATAGCTACGGTCATATTTGACAAATATTTTTCGAATAAAACCTAGCTTAAGAGCAACATCAAGATTTCGATTGCTGTTTTCATCATTGCCAGGCATAGTTGTCCATAACGTTGTCTGTTAAGCAAGAAGTATTATGGAGCAGCCCAAAAAATTGTAGAAAAAAAAACAATTAATGGTTTTTTCCTGTTAATTATGTCTAATTTTTTAACATAAAAAAGCAATACAATCATACTTCTGACTGCCTGCACAGTTCTCTTCTTACAAAAATTGAGGAAAGTAAGTATGCGGATTTATGATGATGCCCATTAATGAGATTTATGTTGTTGAACATAACACAGCAAAAGTTGTGCTTGGTGACTCATAAATTATAAATATGAGCTGGAAGGCATCCACATTAGATTGTAAGCTTAATGTGTACTCGCAATTGTTCAGGCTGAAGTAAATAGGCCTGTAAATTATCTTTGGTTTCATTGAATATTTGCTAAGAATTTATGCGATTACAGCTTAAGCGCATTTCACAAAAAAAAACAACATACTTGGTCACGGATCCCCAGGGACCTCTGAATGAGATGACGATATATTCCGTATTAAATATAGACTGGGTATCGTACACGTTGTCAGATAGTTTTATATTGTTACTGAGAAGCAGGGAAACCAGAAATACGCTCAAAAAAAAGTGTAATATGCGCATAAAATATGCCCTTAAAATTCGAAAATATAGCCTAAAAATTTCAAAAATATGCTTTAAATAGCAAAAGTTTCATCTTTTTTAATAGAAAAAGTTTCATTCAACAATTTAATATTGTTTATAAACATACATATCGTCATATAAAATCCAAAAAGCCCTAAGTTACAAACAATTCAAAATCGTCCTAGAACTTTTTGAATTTCATATGCCGATGTATCAAAAGTAAGATATAAAAACAATTTTTAATTGCTGCTGCAACAAACAACAAGGCATTGACTATTACGTCTAAGCAATCTTTTATGCATTGAAAAGATGCAAGTTCACTAACGTGTTAGAACTGGTTCTGGCGGCAATAAATATCAATTCTTTTTGATCTATTAAAGCCACTTTCTTTAGGTTTTTGTATTGATCTCAAATACGTCCGCATACGTTCCATGAGCTACATGGATTGCTCCAATTGCATAGATTCGTGTTAGTTTGGCTTAAAACATCGTTAGGACTTTGACGGAGCTGAGTCTGTCACTTCTAGCAAAGTTCAGTTTCTGTTTAATATCTCAGTATCTTTAACGAAATGTCTAAAAGCTGGAGAATTTATTATTTGTAAGCCGATGAGAATACTTTTTGTTTGTTTCGGGTTTGAAAGTTTGGCTTGGCACAATAAATTTCAAATAACAAATAATTAAAAACAGCCATTGATTGTTCAGAACTTAAAGCAATAATTTTGTTTTCACTGTAATAATATTTTACAGCACAAAAATCAAAATATGCTCTAAAAAGATTCAAAATGTTATCTAAATAATTTAAAATGTCGAACTTATGCTCTTAAAACTGAAATATTCAAACAAATCAATGCCAAAACTCATAAAAATTACAAAACTCGATAAACATCTTACATTCAACCTGGTTGGCCGTATGAGAAAAACATGCAATTGCTTATGTCTGGTTACCCTTCTGATAAGTAACCTGTTCAGGAACGCTACTTAGAGCTGTAAAACTATCGATAGTCGGCCCACTCGATAGTTTCGATAGCTTGCAAAAAAAACTATCGATACTATCGCATTCTTTTAAATACTCCTAGTGCAGCAATATATATATATACAGTGTTGAAACAAAAAATAGGGACACTTTATTGTTTTCCAGGATGTAATAAAATTTTATGTATTGAAGTTTCTTGATCGAAGATTAATCCAAAACTAAAGTAATTAATCCAGTAAAAAAAACTGCAAAGACTATGGAAAGAAAGCGTAGAACAACTGTCAACTTTTAATTCGTACTTCAAAAATTAATCTCTTCAAGTCATCAAAAAGCCTCAAAAATTAACTTATTCTCCTGTTTCAAGTCGCGCAATAAGAAAAAAAACTTATAGAAGCTAGACTTACAGTAAGAGTCCTCGAAATGTATCATTTCTCAGTAAACGGAAGCAACACCTGCACCGTAATAAGTAGAACAACATTATATGGTCTGACAAAATGAAGATTAATTTGTTTGGGTCAAATGCAAAATCGTAGGTACAAACATATTTTAGTTACAATTCATACTTTTTTTGAGTTTAGTAAATCGAAATTAAAGAAACTGTTAAATTGTGCCCCTTATAACTATAAAAGTTTACAGACGGCTAACAACCTGCGTCGATCAAATTTTTGAGAATGTGACTTTGACTACATTTGGTGGCGATAGTGAAGGAAAAACTATCGATGGTCAGGCAAAAAAAAAAAAAACTATCGATACTATCGATTGTTTTGCAGCTCTACTGCTATTTTGACTGGCGTTCTATTTAACTCGCTTAAAGTAATAATCAACTGCGCAAATGAAGAAATAATTAAAATGTTAGAAGTCAATTCGCAAAATTTGCATGTTTTAATGTCACAAGATAATGTCGGTTGCATTAATTGATTTTCTAGCCCCCATCCATCAAAGAGTATTGCCAAAAATCTTGTTTTAAAGTAAAAATAAATAAAAATTTTGTGTTACCCACACACATCTAGCACCCGTACATACACGCACACACACACACATATACAGTTATAAATAACATACTCATATGCATGGCTAGTTATGCCCGGTTAAACTTTTAAGCATTTTTGTCTTGTTTTTTTTCATTCTCTCTCACACATACTCACTCACTCATACATATGATTTGTGTGTGTGAGTGGTGATGGAATATATATTTTTTGAATATTATTCGGTATGACTGACTATTTTATTTTCAAACCACTTACATATTTATTTTTAAAATGAACCATTTTTACGATATTTTCTAAGAACAAAAACAATAATAAAAGTAGAAAAAGGGCACATACACTGAACGAATCTGTGAGTAGGTTTTTTTAAAAAAATATTTCCCGAAGTTATTATTATATTTTTTTGTTATATCCTAACGGCTTTCAAACATCTGTAACGGTTTTTTAACTTTAAACAAAAAAAAAAAAACAAAATCATTTAAACTTTTTAAAACTTTATGTAGGCACAGAATCACAGTAGGTTTCGTTTAAGTCTACGGCATAAAGAATATATTACAAACTCGGGTTAAGAGCTTTTTTCGAGATGGGGGCCCTTAGGTTATTGACACGTAGCGGTCTTAGCTCAGTGGTCTTACTTAAGCATCTAGGGCGTATCCTTGACTGAGCTACTGTTGAGCAGTAGTGACGTGTGAGCTATTGGATTAAACTTAGGTGACAGTTTCGAAGCTGTTATACATGAGCGTGGGGAGTGGGACAATGGGCTCCCTAATGTCAACCCCAATGGTACACAGATGGATATAAAATGAATTGTGATGTTTTTGCTGAGATTTGTGTGCTCAATACCAAAGTCTGGAAACCCATGGGTAAGCGGCCCAGTGTTTTCCTGGCAGAGATCAAGGCTATTTTCATCTGTCACGTATTAATTGGCATTGGGGAACATGGTAACGCTTTGTTTGGTCCCCGGACACACTGGTGTGGTGTTATGGAAAACGAATTCGCTGATGAATTGACAGCAATTGGTAGCCGGGGCTCGGCGACTGGTTTCGTACTGTGGTATTAGCTGGTCTACGGCCAAGGCATGGGTGCATGGGCTACGCTCGTCATTTTGGGTACACTGCCCGAATCTGAGGCGAAGCGGCTAATAAGACACTTCACTATACTACACTTCACAATAGAGCATTACGCCACATGGGCAAGACAACTATCAGGAGACTAATTGGCTTCCTGACAGGCCATTACTGTCTCAGATATCACCTCTTTGGCTCTAATGTGGTAACTGGTTCGGAGTGTCGCCTGTATAGGGAGGAGGAGGAGGAGAAGACAGAGCATATTCTCTGTGAATATGTTACTGTGACAAATATTCGGAGACGAACTTTTTTTGAGCCCTCTATTTGGCATGAACAGGTTCGTCGGCTACCCATCGAAGATATTGCTGTCTTCGTACACAAGGTAGAGAGTATTCTTCTGGAGACTGCTTCAATTGGCGCTTCCAGATTGATCGGATAGTCATCCGCCCAGGAGTGTTGGCTCGTTGAGATTTCTACCGTAGTCGGCTTATATACTGACGCGTCTGACCCTGGACCCTGTTTGGCACAATAGATATTTCTGCGTGGCAGTGTCATGGCCAGCTGTGCTTCTTTGACTCAATCTAATAATAATAATAATAAAGTACGAAGGGATTCCTTAACATCAATATTTGTCAACTCTTATCGACAATAGCACCATTTTATTTTGCCACACCGTGACCTTTAAGTTTTCAAAGTAGACAGGGTTTACGATATTCCGAATTAACTCTGGTGTTACAAACGTCATGTCCTACCTGTGGCTTGGTACTGGAATGTCCAAAGTCAATATTTTATTGTTTTGAGTTAATCGTTTCTTAAAACAGAATATGTCTAATTCAACCCAGGACAGCTTCATAAGGGTTTTACTAGACAATGTTACTAACAAAGAATGACTACTGTGTCCAGATAATGTTGTGGAATATCTTTTATTGGAAGACCGTTTTGGAAGTTCTCAGAACGACAAAGAAGCAGAAAAGTCCGAAGTTTTTAGTAACTTTTGCATTGTATTGCTATTAATAATTTTTCGGGCAAAAACAACCCATTATCAAGTCTCATTCAACATATTTACTGCACTTAACTCCCAATGTTTTTATTTCATTTTCAAAGCTAAAGAGACTCATGTAACGATGGAAATTTGCAACGATAGAGGAGATAAAGTGTCGCTAAGGAAGGTCATTTGAATCATTTTGTACCTGATGCAGGGAATACGCGCACACATACCAGTTAAATGGTCAACAAAATATTTTTTCTTATCGTGCACTATTTGCTGCCTTAATTTTTTTTTTATTTTTTTTTTTTGCATTTTATGAATTTTTTTCAGTGTATTTCATCTCATATACATATTTTCTGATTTATGTGAATTCAAATATAATGAATTGTTTGAGCATTTAGGTTATTTCAAAATGTATGTATGTGTGTGCCTATGATAGTATGTATATGCATAAATGTATGTAAACGTATTTATGCATATACTCGTATGTATGAGTATTTTTCTCTGTAAATATTTATTTTTATATACAACGAAAAAAATTAAAGATTTTGTCTTTTTTGTCGCTTAAAAAAAAATATATCAACGGCCTACAGTTGTTGACAATTTATAAGAAAAAACAAAAATGTGTTATTTAAAACAGCCATGATGTCAAATTCCAGTTATCAGGGATAATAATTAAATTTGCAAATACATGACTACTCTCTTATATAACAACAATACCGGCAGCAGCAGCATCACACATGCAAAAGTCATGATAGTTTCCGTGAATTCATTTCAAAAGAAATTAAAACGAAAGAGAAACAGAAAGCCATTCAAATAAACAAAATAAATCGTAATTGAAACGAATTACTGAAGAAAAATGTCAAATTTATGTTTCGCAAAGACTCAATTTTTATCAGGGATATTTCATAAAGCAAGTGCATTAAATAAAAGGGCTGTTAGGAAACGCGAGTATTGTAGTCATTTGTACAATGGTGGGCATCAAAGTAGCATAAGTTTAAGTTTAATAATTATTTAACTGCGATTCTCCAAAACTAAAAGTATATCCAAAGGCAATGATATAAACAAATAAAATTGTTCCATCCCTAGTAACCCATACCGTAAGGAATTATAGCCCTATCATCAGAAGCCATGAAATAGCACTAAAGGTATGTACTATAACGATTTTTTTTTAAGTCAGCGTTCTGAAAGAAGAGCTCGCTCGTTACATAAATAAAACGATAAAATAATAGCTGCATTGGTACTAAAGGGTGGTCCAACCAAAACGCATTATATTATTACGAAAATGAAAATGCTAAAGACAAAATTCACCACGTCAGAGCTTATTATGAGCTTTTAGCTAAAAAAATTTATTGGCTTATGTCAAAGCTTAAAAACTTCTAAAATTATCTGCACTAATTAAAAGTGCTGCCGATGCATGGATCCGTTACTTTTTGTGTTATTTTAGACCACTTTGAATTAACGTCGAAGAATCGAAGATTCGTGTCCGTACTAGAACATTCTAAACTAAGATGAAATACCTTTAAAGGTGCGAATTTCGGCTGGTGAGTTAGTTAGTTGTGTATTGGCTGTCAAGAAGTAAAGTCTGTTTAAGGTGCAAATAAAAAGTGTTTATAAAAGCGAATTTGGTGTATTAAAGTACAGTGGACTGACTTAATAAAGAAAGAGACAGATTGTAAAACAACCCAAATAAAAATAGTGTTTATTTTATTTTAACGCAATATTAACGAACTCAATTGGAAATAAAACAAAGAGTTTTCAGAGAATTATATGAATATTTTTTCATTATGATAGAAGGACATATAACAGTTATGAATGAAATAAAATATCGACCAAATGCCCTCCACGGCTTCGGTGGTATACCTCAATCCGTCGGTCCATATATTCAATGACTCTGATATATAATTGAGGTCCCGATTTGTCTCATTCTTTAGCTATTAAATTGTTATTGGCTTATTGACGTACACTTATACTCTTAAATATCTTCAAAGAAAGAACTCCAACTGTGTCAAATCACATGATCGTGGTGGTCAATTAACATCACCACGACATGAGATAACACGGCCATTGAATTTCTCGCGCAAAAGAACATTTTTTCGGTGGCTGTAGTGGCACCATTCTGTTGGAACAACATATCGTCAAGGTCCATATCCTCAATTTCGGACTACAAAAAGTCCACTATCATAACTGCTTAGCCAACCTCATTTTCGAAGAAGTACGGCGCGATGTCGCTGCGAACCCATTAACCGCACCAAACAGTCACTCTTCGTGGATGCATCAGCTTTTAACAATCACTCGTGGATTTACCCAAAAGCGGCAACTCTGCTTGTTAACAAATCCACTGAGGCGAAACTGTGCCTTGTCGCTGAAGATGATATTCTTTGTAAAGGGCATGACGATGAGTAAGGGTTGACGGCTCTTCTGGCACACTATCGCGAACAACAGCAATGTTTTCCGCAGAACGAACTGGGCAATCATATTCAGGTGTTTCCACATTTTCTATAGACACAAAAATATCACGAAGTGTACAAAATTCATATTGATTTGAAAGGCCATTTTCTTAAAATTCTTCAACAATCTTAACACCCTACTCAATTGTGTACCTCTCTCCGTGGTTGAAATTGTCAAACACCGAAACAAAGAAATGTCAAATTAAGTTGGGCCAGAAACTTGAGGTTAAGCTGTGACTCACAATTGACATCGTGCATTATGGTTGGACCAACCTTTACATATATATAATCTGTCATAGACATTTTTAAAAAAATTGCAGCCTGGTCAATGGCCTTACCAAGTTTAAAAGATTACTCTACACAGGATAAACAAGAAGCCTCTTTACAAGAAAAAAGCGGTGTTCCTTACATAGGCAGTTCACCATAAAAGAGCGATCTTTGAAATAGAGAGAAGAGTATCAAAATTATAGAGTCGTAAGGTAGACCTGCCCCGGTGTAACTGAACCTTGGAGGCCTTGATTGGTTTAACACTGCTTCACATCAATGTAATGTGATAATGGTGGCGGCATGTTCGGCGACAAAATTTTCGCCAAAGGTTCACGAAATGGTAGAAGAACCATCTTCGGTCCTGGATGTTATACCTTTGGATATTCAAGGTTAAATTCTTGGACCGGGAGCAAGTTTTATTTAAACTGGTATAACGATGATTCCAAAATGAATGACTGTGTCGATGATGGTGTCAATGGATCCAACCGATACATGTCGATTTCACTGGGAAGATCGCTTCCAGGCTGAGATCATGGCCATTGCTATATGTGCGTAGATTAACATGAAGAGTGGGACCAAAGGTAAGACTATTAATATATTCTCTGACAGCAAGCTGCCTTAGAGGCTCTTAGCTCGAATCGAATCACATCTAGACTGCTCAAATATTGCTACGATACGTTGCATAAGCTTTCGCTTGGGAATAAGGTCCAGTTATTTTAGGTACCTGGACACTGTGGGATAGATGGTAATGAAATAGCGGTTGCAATGGCCAGAAAAGGTTTAATGACACCCTATATCGTTCCTGAACCTTAGTGTGCAGCACCATTTACTACCGTTCTCAATCTAGTCAAAGACTGGGAAATTGCCAAATGCTTGCAACACTGAAATTCTCAAAGGGGACTTCGTCACTCTAAGGTGGCGATCAAGCAGGCTGGACTTGAAACTTTTAACGAAGTTTCTTATGGGAGGTCACTGTAGTCTAAGGGCACATCTGAAGAGGATGTTTGTAGACTGTGCTGACAGGCAACAGAGACAACGGCACACACATTGTATGAATATGGGGTTCTTGATAGGTTTCGATGGAGATGTTTGAGTGGATATAGGGCCTCATTGGGTGACATATCCACCATTATGGTTGCAGATCTACTGATGTTCGTTAAGCAGGCATCAGATCTGCTCAACAAACTATACGTAGGAAGGGGCACAATAGATTACATGGGTCGCAGTGTCCGCAATAGTGCCAGGTCAGGAATTATAATCATAATAATAATAATAAGGAAGACTTAGAATTTTGATTGCTGGTATGATAATCAAATCGTGACTCTGGAATTCTGCTATCGAAATGAACATCCTGTATTTTTGGTTTGACAATGATGCTGTACGATGATGTATGATTATGAAGTGTTTGAAGCAGTCTTTAGACCTCGCCTGTTGGGGTTAGATGTATGATAATATGAGTCTTTGGCTTTTTAGACATTAAAGTAGATTTAGGCAAATTCTTTGTTTTTCCAGATAATATATAAGCTTTGTCGTGAGCACTGTCATGGGTACGCTGACACGAAAAGATGGGAATCTCTCTACACTGAAAAATTCGCTGTCAAAATTATTTACTTTTAATGCCATACCGGGCGAAAGACTAGTTTCTAAGCTGAGACAAAGGCAAATTGCAGAGTTTGATTTGTTTTCCTAAGAGATTTAATTGTCTTCCTGCGCAAGTTATAAGCCGTCAACCCGGCTCAATTAGCGACTGGGTTTTCAGGTTGATAAAACAGAAACAACTCTTGTGATAAAACAGGAACAACTCTTGGTTGTTTTCTCTTACAACTCAGCTAAAAAAAAATTTTTGTAATTTTTTTTACCCATCAAACCCATCATCTAATAAGTTCGGATAAAAATTATTGAACTTGGCCCACAGTGCTTATGTTAACATTTCGACAAATAAACTTTTTCTTTGTTGACGAAAAAGTTAAGTGCATGGCTTATGTCTCGGCTAAATTCTTTTAGAGAGCTTTAACCAAAAGCTTTGCGAAAAGCTTTCGGTAGATAAACTTTAGTTAGTATTGGATATGAACTATAATTGTTCAGAGTGAATTTCTACTTATATCCGCTAGATGGCCTCAGTCAGAATTTCACTTTATAATCTGTTTAGTTATTTTACGATATTTATGAAAAATATACGATATTTAGAGTAATTGTACGATATGTAGACACATTTTTCTTGGAGCATTGAATTCAGTGACTGTATTATGCAAAAATGAACGCAGCAAGCAAACCATGCTAGAGTGAGTATATGTATAGAGCGATGTTGGTTATTGTTGTGCGTGTGTGTTACGGTTGAACAGTGTATGTATGTGTTTTACTTTATATATTATAATTTTATTTTATATTCTTCTCTTTCTACTCCTGAGGTTTTATTATTAATTCTTTTTTGTGTTTTCCTTAAATCAATCGTTGTTTTTATTATTGCGTGAGTGTGTTTGCTTGTGTGTGTATTTATTGTTTCATTTTAAAAAAGTAGATAAAGAGTTTTGTTAAAAACTAAGGTGTTTTCCATACCAGCAAGTACATACAGTGGTGGAACAATTAATAGGGATACAGTTGAACAGTTTCTTAATTTTTTTTTTTAATTAAAATCAAATAAAGTATGAATTGCAACTAAAATATGTTCGTACATACGATTTTGCAGTTGACCCAAACAAATTAACCTTCGTTTTGTCAAACCATAGCATGTTGTTCTAATTATTACGGTGCAGGTGATGCTTCCGTTCGCCGAAAAATGATACATTTCGAGGTCTCTTACCATAAGTCCTGTTTTCAAAAGTTGTTTTCTTATTGTGCGACTTACAACAGGAGTAATTACATATGTAGTTCATTTTTGAGGCTTTTTGATGGCTTGAAGGGATTCATCTTTGAAGTACGAATTAAAAGTTTATCAAAACCGATAGTTGTTCTACGCTTTCTTTGCTTAGTCTCCGTTGTTTTCTTTCACTGGATCGCATTAATTTCTTTAGCTTTGAACAATTTTTGCTATACGTAAGGGTTATTCATACATCAAAAAACTTTAATGACATATTGGAAAAAAATAGAGTCTTCCTATTATTTGTTCCCACACTGTATGTATTTATTTATTTAGTTTTCTCTCTGTCTCAGGAAATGTTTTGCAATAAACTGCGTTAATTAATTGAGAAAAGTTTTGAAATAAAATTTTAATGAGACAATTTTATAGACAATTTTTATCCTGGCGCTACCTGAAAATCTTTTTTGGATTATCAAATACAAAAAAAAAAAATGATTTTTATTTTCCTTGGAGACTTCGCACCATAAATTTGTATATGCAATCGTTATAGTTAAATTATGCCGAATGTTAAGTAATAGAAAGCAAGAAAATATTATTGAACGATTGGAGAAAGGAAATGCTTAAGCTGCATGAAACTGTGGAGATTTCAAGCGAGAGGGTATATCATAGTTTGTTTGAATATTATATTGTTACTAGCTGACCCAGCAAACTTTGTCCCACCCAAATTGATTTTTTTATTGCCCGAAACAGTTGTAACTCACATTATATATTTATTGCAATACTCTACGAAAGACAATATTTTTTGTTTTTACATTTTCTTGGCAAAAAATTAACAGTACAGATGGTTCGCCGACTCGTGAACAGGCAATGTATAATTGTCCCAAAGACTGGCCTTGCGCCTTATTAATGGTCAACCGAAAGCCAACACGCATTGGATATCGTACACGTTTGAACTCAAGCGGCAAATCCGATGGAATCAAAACGTCTTCACCTTTGAAGTTTCCAATAAAAATAGCGGCTACAATAACATTGCCCATTAACTTGTTTACAGTAAGTCTCGTACTAAAGTTTTGGCTGACTGTCGCTTCCTATAAATGGGAGTTAAACACCAAGTTTTGGAATAAATATTGTTTATAGTGCTCTGTACTATTATACCAAATTTCATTGCTATAGCTTGAGTATTTTCCGAGTTATAAGTATCTCTGGAATGGGGAGTGTTACAGCAAACATCTTTAGTGGGATTGTCGATATCGACTATACGAATAGCGGAGAAATAGCGTCTCTATCGCCCCCTCTGAGTATTTCTTAAAAAAAAACCTAAAGCCTATGTGTTTTACGGTATGCAGATCTATCTTGTTTACGATTTCATCGAAGTCGGTACGTTATGTAGGTGAGGCATAAATTGTCCCTTGTGGTGGGTCACTCTTAACATTTTGGGATATGAAAAATAGATGTTGACCGATTCTCAGACCTACCAGATACGTACACAAAATTTCACGAAAATCGGTTGAGCCATTTCGAAGGACGGTGTCAACAAGCACTGCGACACGAGAATTTCATATATTAGATTGTATTTTATTCCGGAAACTGTATGACCACTTTATAGGAGTTTTTGACGAAGTTAAGAAGTAATCCGGATAAGATTCTGCACTGTTCTGTAGCTGCGGCAAAACATGAATCCAGCACAAAACACCAAACGCGAAACAAACACTACTGAAGGTTTCTTCCTGTCACTGAAAACCAAAAAAGACTTCTTGCTTGCTACCTTGCGCCAAAGACAAGGTAGCTGATGAAAGGCGCTACCAAAAGAAAAGGTAATACATTTTTTTCTAATTGAGTTATTCGCTAAATTGTATTTTTCAATTTAAGATCGGAGACACCTGAAAGTCGTGTCGCCGGAAGTGGACAATAATGAATCTATTCCATAAACTCTTCAAAAAAAGGAATTGCACCCAGCTCGACTTACAGTGTGGTGTGCAGTATCATCAAGCTGTGTTGTCGGGCTATACTTCTTTCAAGAAGGCGGTCCTACTATAATTGTAACTGCTTCTCATTATTTCAAAATATTGCAGAAATTTTTTGTTTCTGAAAAGTTTCAAAAGGTAATTCCTATCAGTTTTGTGTTGTTGATGGGTCTAGTTTACAACTTCTCAGGCACGTTATGGCAGAGTTACACCGAATATTTTCAAATAAAATTTTTTTAAAAAACATACTTCTCCTTGCAGCAGATTTTTTGAAACTATTAAATCTAATTTATAAAAACAGTTAATTCAATCAATAACTGAAGTGGTAGCGACATTAAATCTGCAGGCAGTCAAGATGAGCTTTTTGTTAAGATATGACACATGCGTATCTCAGGGTGGATTCAATTTAAAATCAATTATTTTTTTTAATCATAAAAAATATTTAATAAAATAAAACTATCTATCAAATGGTGTGCCGCTGAGGTATGGTAGGTAAGATAACAGTCTACCAACCAGAAGGTTTTCGGTTAAATACCAGGAGAGACCATCCGAATAAAGAAAAAATTTTTTAACAGCGGTATTACCGCATAACATTCAATAGTAACTCGTTATTAGTATTTCTACTATTGAAAATTTCTTTAATGAAATTGCCATTCGGTGCCGGTCCCTTTTAATGAGTCTAAAAACAGGATCAGTGCAGCTCAATGACTGAGAGAAGTCGCCGTGTTCCTTCATGGAATTAATATAAACATCTATCAAATGAAATAGAAATCATTATATTGCTACGAAAATAAAAATGCCTAAAAAGAAAATACACCACATCAGGGACTGTATGGTGAGATTTTAGCCATAGACTTTATTGGTTTGAGTCAAGGCTCTTGTGTATCTGTTACTGCCTAATTTTCTGTGCTATTAAGAGTGCTACCATTTTTAGTGTTTAACGGCGCTGTCAGTTCAATATCTTTTTGTTTATTATAATTTTATATCTTTTGAATAAGTAGCTGCAAGAATATTCGAAATTGATAATGAATTGCTACAAAAGGTGAAGAATTGCGTTTGGTGTGTGATAGTTATAGTGCTTATGCGTAAGTAGAAGTGTTGTATAAACGAATATTAAGTGCAAGATAAATAAGTTGCTGTATTGAGATAAACTGCATAAAGATAAAGTGTGGAAATAAAAACTGTAAAACAACAACAACGTGGTGTTTATTTTATATAACGCAATTTAAAAAGAGCTCAATTGTTTTAAAAAGGTTTAAACATAACAATATTAATTATAAAAAAGCTATTTGACAAAATTCATTAGCCACCCAGTATGTATCGGGTCCGCCATTTAACGTTTTTTTCAACTAGTGCTTATTTCGTGAATGGTAACACTTAGCTCATGTCTGATTTGACAGATAATTAGGTTCATCTTTCCGCTGAACGAATATGGTTGTATATACGCTTGAACAATGCTGGGAAATATTGCGACATTACTTTAAAAATCATGGCAATGTTGAAGAATTCGTGCGATGTGTTCAGATGAAGCTCACTTTGATCTTGGCGGATATGTAAACAAGCAAAATTGTCACATTTGGGGCACAGAAAACCCGCACGCATGCATTGAAAAGCCGATACACCGGAGCCACTGTTTGGTGAGGATTTTGCTCCAGAGGCATAATTGAGCCATTTTTCTTCGAAAATGAGCGAGGAGTGGCAGTTACAGTCAATGGCGATCGTTATTGGGTCATGTTGAACGAATTTTCGTTCACAAAAATTGAAGAGGAGGATATTAGCAACATTTGGTTTCAACAGGACGGCGCTACGTGCCACACAGCCGGAGCTACACTCGAGTTTTGCGCCTTGTTTTTGAAGATCGCATTATAAGCCGCAGAGCTGATGTCGTTTGGCCACCTCGGAGCTGCGATTTGACACCGTTGGACTATTATTTGTGGAATGCCGTCAAAGATAAGTGTTACGCCAACAAGCCAGAGACACCTGACGCTTTAAAGGACAATATTCGTAAAGCCATTGGTAAAATACAGCTGCACACAATCGATAATGCGCTTAAAAATTGGACCGATCGTGTAGGCTACTGCATGGCCAGACGTGGCGGCCATTTGAATGAAATTATTTTCCATTATGAACCGGAAGGATTGTACTTTCAAATAAAAACACAAATTTGAGAAAATATTCAGTAGTTTTTTTATAGCATTTTCAAAAAAAAAAATAAATAAAAGTATTTGGCGGACCCTTTATAAAAAAATTGTAGGGTGGTAACAGATTTTCTCTGAGGAAATAAAAATAAAATCTAGAGGAACTGTTAATCAAGGGCATAAATTTATTAAAAGAGACTATGTTATGGTAAGAAAACATCATTTATTCAAACAGTCACGGAATTATCAAGCTGCTCTCGTAAAACAAGCACATATTTAAATATAAACATTTTATGCCATAATCTGATATAAAAATAAAAACAAAATAAAATTAAATAAAATAAAAACCTTTAAAATGTATTTAAAAAGCGGCTTAACTTTAAAAATAATTCGAATAATTTCCTCTTTCCTGTAATTGCTGCCATCCATTATGGAAAGCATGTGAATTAATTCACATTTGCATGTCAGTGTATAAGTGTAATACATGGGAAATTGTAAACATAATCTTACCAGCACGCATACCAAGGAAATAAATTATAAATTATTCACGTATTTCTACACGACATGTATTTCTACATGTTTGTGTGAGTGGGTGTGTGTGCATGTGTGTGCCTATATGATAATCATTGTAAACAATCATTAACAAATTTTCTATTGACTTAAAGGATTTTCATAATTTTTGTTTTATTCCTCGCTGTATAACCTTTTTTGAGGTTATGCTTGTGTGTGTGTGTTAAGCTAATGTTTTATTTTGTAACTTTTTTTTAAATTTATGCAGAATTTTTTTAACGAAAACTCATGTCTTAAAAAAAAAATAAAAAAACTAAATGTGATGAATATCTGACAGTTACTTTTATGGGATTAATTTTTAAAATTTTACTCCTCTATTTTAAGTGCTTTTTAATCGCTTTTTCTGCTTGATTTTTAAGTGATTTTTTCGGGGATTAAATTTACCTTCAGATTTTATTGACCCTTTTTCTTAAAGAGACAGACTGACTAACTGACATGTTTCTAAGAAATTACATGAAATCAAATATATTTTCTGCTAAATAAGCTGACATTTTAAATGTAAAAGCATGTTTGAAGAACACACGAGTAAAAAAGTTTTCTGAAAATTTTATTTAATAGAAGGTGGCCTGCATACAATAGACGGAAACAATTTTGTAGAAAAAATAATATCTCATTATTTTTTTTTTAGAATAACCAACTTTTTCAAATAAAATGATTATCAGCCTATACTTTACTTTCAAAGGCTTACATAGTGACACAGATATTATTTTATACTTCATATACATCAGCAAAAAGCCAATTTCAATTTTTGGGCTCTTCGTAAAGAGCTTGACTCTCTATATGAGCCAAAAGTAAATGTATAAAACTTGTACAAAAAGCAAGAAAGTCAGAAATATTCTTAAACTTTGTTTACCCAATCATAGCGTAAGCCTTTAGAAATAATATTTGGCCACGTTTTGTTAGATCTGCGTGACAATATATTGGCAAATGGACAACAGAAAGACTATTCTATTCAAAAGTTGATACACACATACATATATACACAATATATAAGAATGTATATACAATATTATTTTATATAAAACATTAATATTAAAAATAGCAAAAGTTCGTGTTGTTGTACTTCATATCTTATGAAATCATAATCCCTTTTGGCTATACCAGTAGTTTTTAACTTTTCTTTTTTTTCTTTTCAGCAACAGTTGGCTTGTAACTGTACCAGCAGCAGCAGCAACAACAATAAATGTTTGACAGAAGAAGAAGAAGAAGAAAATATATCAGATTAACTTAATGAAAATGAATTTTCAATATTAAATATCATATCATGTCTGTACTATGTGCACAATGGGCCACAAAAAATAAGTATTTGCTTTTGTTTATTATTGCTATGAAGCGCTCTTGGAATTTCTTTTATTAACTTACGTACACATACATACATACATATATACTTGATGAAATAAAGGCGGAGAGAAAATGGGGAAAATTAACCGCTGCTTTATAAAAAACCAAATTTGCTTAATTATCAGTGAAAATTTCGTTAAAGGTTTGCGGATGTGCCGCTATACGCTCTTTATCGGATGTCAAAAATAAAAGAGGAGCTGACAACGGCAATGGCCACGAGCTGTTCATTACAGGCGATATCATGATCAAAATGAAATATCATGGCAGAACCATCAGGCACACAAGACAAAGACGGCTCTATCTACAGAAACTCCCGAATAATGCAGCCAGACACGTATTAAACTTGGCAATCTGTGAACGGCTACTAACAAACCAACGTCACTCATGGGAAGATATCACAGCAATATATAATTTAGTCGCAGAAAAAACACTTGGATATCAGATGACACTTGGAACCTAGTTTCTCAAAGAAGGGATGTAAAACAGCAGCTGAATAATAATAATAATTTGAGGCAACAATACTATCAGCTGGAGAGACAAGTAAAGAAAACTGCAAGAAGTGACAGAAGAAAGTTCTTGAAACGACTGGCAATAGCAGCAGAAGCAGCAGCTGCCCAGAATAACATGATGGAATTACACCAGACGATTAATTATCTCTCCAAAGTGCAATAGGAACCACGCAGTTGCTGATGGTAATGGTACATTAATAACGAATAATGATGCATAAACGTAGAGATGGAGAGAACATTTTAATGAAATTAGTAGTCACTTCTACGGGCTCGCATAACATCAGTATGGGTAGAAGAGAGGCTGCCTCCTACGTGGAAGAAGAGCATCATTGTAAAGTTACCAAAAAGTGGCGACATGAACGACTGTAATAATTGGAGAGGAATTACTCCGCTTAACACCATATATAATATACTTACGGTCAAAATACGGGAAAAGTACAAAACAAAATAGACAAAATATTTTGCGACGAACAAGCAGGGTTCAGACCGAATAAAAGCTGCATAGATCAGACCAATACTCTATGAATAATCATAGAGCAGTCTATAGAATAGTGTACCCCTCTGTATCTACTGTTCGTTGATATCAAGAAAGCAATTGATACCATCATACGAACTCCAATATGCAAAGCACTAAGAACAAAAAGAGCACCCAAAAAATATAATTCGAATAATTAGGGCGATGTACGAGGATGCAGAACTTTCAGTGCTTTGCAACGGGAACATCAGTCTGCTATTACATACCGATGCTGGAGTTAAACAAGTATGCCCACTATCTCCTCAGCTATTCACCATCATGCTGGATGACATAATGAGCTAAAACTGTTCAAAGAAAAGAGGAATAACTTGGAGTCTTTCACGCCAAGGACTATGCGGATAACAGTTGTCTACTATCGCATTTTTTTCTGTCCCAAGCGACCCAGATTTGAGCTTCAGTAGAGGACATAACGAAGAAAAATTTAATTGTGGTTTCGAATGTAAAGAGTATTCTACTTTCCTCCATACAACTCCATCTAGAAAAGAGATTCCTCTGGCGAATGTTCAAAAAAAACACACCACCTACCGGGAAAAAATTACAATGCTAAAGTAAAGATCACCACCAATTAGCAAGGATCTTCACCACTACGCAAAATCATAAGAAGGAAGCTACAGTGGCTTAATCATCTACTTAGCTTGAAAGATCAAATTAATTAAAGAAACTGAAACAAAGCAATGGATGCTTTGTGGGAAGCCAATATGCTCCCTAGAGGAGTGACGAAGAGAAACAAGAAAAACAGAACAATCTAACATGGGAAAAAGCAAAATCAACAGCGGTAGCCCGTGTAAGATGGAAATGATTGGTCAAAAGAAGACAAAGAAATTACTTTTCTTTCGAAAAGAAGTCAGTTGCCTTTATTGTGAATGATGTACCTCCCTCTCTTATCGCCATATTTATAACAAATTTTTGTTTTCAAGAATCAAAACAAGTTGTGGTCTTAACAAGATGGCGCCACCTGCCGTACATCTTATGAAGTCATAGAATTATTGAAATATAATTTTGGTGATAACCAAGGTAGTAAGTTTTGCTGCCTCTTTTTTTGGTACTTTAAGGCCAAGTAATATGCTAACAATCCAACAACTCTACATGAATTGCAGACATACAAAATTCATGTCTTAAATGAAATAAAAACAAAAATTCTTAAAATAATGGTTATTTATTAAATAGCATTTTAAAGAGACAAAAATGCCCTTGAGTGTCCTTCCAAATAGGATAATAATTTTATTGATGAATTTTTTTTAAATTAAATTTCTGACCTTTTTAAAAAAATTATATTTTTCTTTTCTGGGCAACTTGGTTAGGTCATATGAGACGAAGTTCCTCATCCAACATACTTATTGTTTACTGTAATCACTGTATTAAATATGGGAATGAAATAGGTTCCTATCTAACCATTTTTACTTAAACATCAGCTAATCAAACCTAAATAATGTGTAGTCCCCACCCCCTAAGCCAGTGCTACGAGTTTTGTCAATCTATTTAATTACTCCTTGGCTCCGGACAAAATATTAGAAAAATAAGTACATATTTAGTCTGGCATATAAAATTTACTGACTGTCTAGCCTGAATCTTTAACCCTTTCAATTTTGCAGAATTTTAAAAAAGATATAAATTTTATTTAATTTGTATTACTCTAGTAGCTCAAGCTTCTCTACTATTTCCTTTCAAATTGCCTAGAAGCCTAAGTATGTGCCTTTTTTTATATCAATGCGTGTGTTTGATGTTGAAATCTTTTCACTTTTCTAAATTAAGTTTTATTTTAATCCTTTTTCTGTCACAGTGATTGACTACATTATGATTGTATTCAATTTATGCCTTTTGTTAGAAAAAAAAAAAAAAACACCAAAGGAAAGTCTTTTAAAAAGTCATTATCTTTTTGATTGATCGTCTGTCGTCTGTCACCTTTTTTCTTTGAGAAAAATCAAGCGGAAGGAGTTATTCTTTATGAAGTGAATTGTAATGTTGATTGTATCTTAATGAAATTGGGTAACAGGTCTGAGAAATTTTTGGTATTTTCTACGAAAACCATTTTTACAAAATGAATAAATAACACAAGTTTACAAAAAATAATAATTTTTTTTTTTTTGTACATGGAATAAAACACATACATTCTTAAGAAGGGACATCTGTGGTAGTTAATTACTTACCACTTTTTGTTTGTTTAACTAAACGTCACAGTTTTATGATGGACAAGTTTTTCATTTTCACTCACATACTGTAGTATACTATAACTAAAGTATCTGTTATCAAGTACATACATTCGAATTCGAATAGAGTTTTTGATGCACAGAATACTTAAAATTGAAATTAGTTACTGAAACTAATTGTATTGCCCCTAAGCGAAATAAACTTTGCTGTTTTTAAAATATTTTAATTATGCTCTAAACATATAGACGACGGCAGGCTACCGACTACAAACTACAAAAAATAAAATACACACATTTATATGAATGCGCTTATTTTGGTAGCAACACAGCTACACGGCTATAGCCAACTTGGGCTTATTTCTATTTTATTTGGCTACAAAAGTTTAAAATGTATAAAATTAAAATATTAAAAAGTGTTGATAATCAAAAAGTGTCGAAAAAGCTAATGTTTGTTTTTGCGTTATAACAATCTTATATACAAATATCAATGTGTGTATGTTTGTTTGTTTGTTTGTGCCTTACAGCTGAATCGATTTTCATGAAATTTTAATGGACCCTAGACTACATAAATATCAAAAATACCAACTAGGTAATGTCACGCCCGTACAAAGTTAATATGTATTTGTCTATATCTTCAAAATGGTAACAGAAAAATTATTCAAGCTTAGCCAAAATAGGAAAAATGGGCAGAATTGGACAAGTGGGAGCGATATAAAAAAAATATTATGTTTTGTATATCTTGAGATCTTGAGAACGGTAGTAGAAGTTTCTAAATTAGTTTCAAACAACGTCGTGAACCATACACATCATCAGACAGTAACCGGGCGAGATTGGATAAGTCGGCTCGACACCTTCCATTCTTACTAAATATTGCGTTTTGTATATGTAGAGAATGACAAGTATTTAAGCTTCGTTATCTATTCACATTAGCCAACAAGCGCATATTGCAGAAAGCACACCGAGTAAAAGCTATCCACTACATACACATACATCTTATATATAAAATTGTAAGTGTGTTGGCTTAAAACTTGAAATTTTTACAGTGTATTTCTGGAAGTAACTACAGGCTGTCTTAAATTTTTGAACTTGAATCAGATGGAGTTTAAATGGTGAAAAAAAAAACAGTTAAAGAAAATAACAAAGATAGGAGTAGCGAAGCACGTGTATTAGGTAGAAAAAATGTAAAGAAGTGAATGCTCATTGAAAGAAGTTACCGAAATTGTAATTTTACATTTTATTTATCAAAACGTCAATTTTTTTATCAGCTGCTTATCATGATGTCGTGTCCAACATATTTAAGTAGCTGACTACACGACTACAGACGCTACTAACGGCAATTGTAGTAGTGTGGCTTGCCATGGTCTATGTGATTTAAGCTGGGATCACACGATTGCCTCAAATACACCACTCAAATGACAAATTAGCACACAATAATAAAATTGTCCCAATTAAAATTTCTGTATTCACATGGTTGTCTTATTTTATACAAAATTTATTGTCACAAGGTGACGCTGTCACACGATTGTTCTTGTTGACGGCAACTCTGTGAATCAGCTGTTGTGGTAAATTAAATTTAATTTGCTTGGTGTTCAAAATACAAAAAAAAGAAAAGAAGAAGTGTGTGGGTCAGAGATTGGCTCACAGGAATGGCCATTGATGGTGCATATGAGAAAATATTTCAACAAAGTAAAAAAAAATAATTCACTAAAATACCTCTTTACATAAATTGGAATATAATTGCAAATTATATCTAATCCTCTAAAGTAAAGATCATTTGTTCCCTAAAATAATAAAAATTGCATCGGATTTGAATGTCGTGTGTCCGCTTGATAAAAAAAGTAACAATAATAAAAGCAAACAAAAAATTCTAGAAGTTTGCGATGCAATTTACATATAAATAATTTAAAAATGCATATTTTGATGGATGAGAATTATAAATACTGTACAAACAAGTGTTTTTTTAAAGAAAAAAAAAAACAATTAAAGAATAAAAATTGGTGAGCATTGTCTTCTTCAATTGCCGCACAATATATTGGTGTATATTGGTGCAAGATTGCCTTTAAAGATTTCACACTATTGTCGCACCAGGGTTGCATTTGATTGAGATAAATAACACAACAATACTGCGAGTTGCCGTATGAGCCAATAAATTGTATAAACACACGATTGGCATATAAAATAGACTAATTATTGGTGCATTACGACAATCGTGTGATCCTACCTTAAAGCATTAATATAAATTTGCAATAATACTTAGTTTTGTAATTGTATAAAATTAAAATTTGGTTTATTCAATATCTAAAGTGTGTAAAGTTAAGCGAAATCGGTTTTGGTATGTTTGTGGTAAAGTTTTTTATACGAAGAAAAAAAAAACACATCCTATTACAAAAACTGTTAAAAATGCTTATGTACGTTCATTATTTTGGCTTTTCCTCATGTGGTTTGAACAAATTGTAGGCTGATCCTTAGCTGCTGGTATTCCGGTAAAAATAGATCTCTAAAGTTTGGGAAATCAATGATCTGGAGAGAACCTACTAGCCAATGAAGAAATTAATGTCATGTATTCATTGAAAAGTATTCTGCTACGGCAGGGAAGTGACAGTGTATTCTAGAGCCTTGCTGAATCTATATTAAAAGAAGAAATATTTGTGGGTCCTCAATTTAATAAAATTTACAATTATTTAAAATTTGAGGGTCTCTTAGGCGGCGATAAAGGGGCTGCTTGAAATTTTTTTACTTGTTGTTCACGAAGTTTTAGGAAATTAAAAAGTGAAAATTACCAGTTACTGTTGCTGAATTTTTGAAGAATTTTAAACGGATGGGTGTAAATATGTCCCTCAAAGTTCATTTTACATTCCAATTTGGATTTTTTTCCAGAGCATAGTGAACGGTTTCACAAATAGGTAAAATTCTATGAGTTTTTGGGACCGGTATATGCTAGAAGACTACCGTTCGAGTGCTAGAAGAGAAACAAATTCGAATTTATATAAACAAAAGCAGTAAAACCCTTAATTTTATTCATGCTATTTCTACGTTTTTCGTTTTTAATAAGCATCTCAAAAGTTTAATGTTAAGGTTTTTTTTTAGTACTTTACTCATAGTTAGAGGGTCAAAACCAGTAATGCTCGTTTCGATGAAACAGCTACGAGTAAACATGCGTAGCGGGTGTATGCTGTTTTTTCTTAAACTTTTTTTCAAACTGTATTATTTATTCATTTTTTTCGATAATAATTACATTTTTCAGAAAATATTTAGATTTTTTAATATTTTATATAGAAAATAAATTCATTCCGATACTAATAATTCAATAAACATACGAATATCCGTCCATGATCATTTGGCAAAACAAACAGCCAGCTTTAACAATATGGATGCTATGAAAACAACATACTAGAAAAACACCCTTTGTATACTTACATATGTCTATTATTTGTAAAGGGTCCGCCATCTAACGTTTTTTTTTTCAACTAGTGCTTATTTCGTGAATGGTAACACTAGCTCATGTCTGATTTGACAGATAATTAGTTTTATCCTTCCGCTGAACGAATATGGTTGTGTCCAATGCGTTTTCGCTTCGCTAAGTGGGCCTGCGATCGACTAACAGAAGATGCCGATTTTGCCAAAAAAAATCATCTTTTCAGATGAAGCTCATTTTGATCTTGGCGGGTATGTAAACAAGCAAAATTATCGCTTTTATAAAAAAAAACCCGCATGCATACATTGAAAATCCGATACACCCAAGACGAGTCACTGTTTGGTGCGGATTTGAAGAAGGATATTTGCAACAATGAGTTTCAACAGGACGGCGCTACGTGCCACACAGCCGAAGCTACACTCGATGTTTTGCGCCCTGTTTTTGAAGATCGCATTATCAGCCGCAGAGCTGATGTCGTTTGGCCACCTCGAAGCTGCGATTTGACACCGTTGGACTATTATTTGTGTGGTGCCATCAAAGATAAGTGTTACGCCAACAAGCCAGAGACAATTGACACTTTGAAGGACAATATTCGTGAAGCAATTGGTGAAATACAGCTGCACACAATCGATAATGTGCTTAAAAATTGGACCGATCGTGTAGGCTACTGCATGGCCAGCCGAGGTAGCCATTTGAATGAAATTATTTTTCATTATTAACCGGAAGAATTGTACTTTCAAATAAAAAAAGAAATTTGCGTAAATATTCAGTAGTTTTTTTTATAATATTTTCAAGAAAAAATAAAATTATTTGGCGGGCCCTTTATTTGGAACCTTTAGTAAAATCTGAGAATTGCGTGTATTGAAAATGTGTTTTTAACTGCCTCACAGAGACTTTTGAAAACTCTTATTATTTTGAATACGATGTATAAATTTATACAAATTTTCCAAAGGAGTAACTAAGATAATATGTTCGCTGTAATGCAACAGAGCAAAGTCCCTGGTGGAGCAGTCAGTCAAAACTTAAATAAAAAACTTTATAAAAACGCTTAATTGTACAAAGAACATTATTTTTATTCATCAAATAATTGCCACTTTCGTGTCAGAATGATTAATTCATTTTTCTATTCCATTATTATGACAATTATTCAGTAATAATTTCAATTTGTTTGTAAACCTCTTTATCTTCTTTCTAGTTTTCATTTTATCCCTCCTTCTCAGTAATTATTTGACCCCCTTAACCTTTTATTGCAAAAAATGAGAAAAAAATGGTGTAGAGTTGCTATCCTTGATATTTACAAATGTCGTCGTCTCACAGCGATTAAGTGTAACAATTAACCGGCACTTAATTTCATTATCATTCCTTCATTCACTCATTCATTCATGAATTTATTAAATGGAAATTATATTCTCATGAAACGTTTTACTTGCCACCTAATGCGTTGCTTTTGCCTGGTTTGAGATACGGAAAGAATAAACAAATATTTGCAAAAAAAGACGAAAAAGAAGAAAAATGACAATTAAATAAACGATTCCAAGGAAACTATTGTAGAAGACCGTAGGCCACTTGATTTATAGGATTAGGGCGGCGTATAGAGAAAATTGCTATTACAGATGGAAGAAAAGACAAAATATGGAAGGGACAGAGATAATGATCAAAAGTTTAATTAATTTGTTTTATATTGAATTACTTTTTTTAATTTTAAATCATTTTTTTATTCGAACTGGAGGATCCGAGTTCGAGTTCTAATTGATCCCTAACTTTTAACAATTGAAAACATTTTTTTTTAAATTTTGTAAGTCTTCGGTTTTCAGATCATAAGCATATGTTTATTCAAAGTGAATAGAAAATTGTTCCTTCCAATGATTTGTACAAGAAAATGGAATTCCAAATTAAACGCTTGCTAATCGCTTATTATTTAAATACACTTTTGAAAGAAGGAAGAAAATAGTTATCATTATACACTTACCGAACATTCGCCAATGTATGCCGTCGATTTTTCAAGTACCGACTGTGGTACTTTTGCAAGTCACCAATTGAGCCCTGTTCTGCTTGCATTTTACCGGCTGGTAATAGCTGCGCACTCGAAGATGGTTGTGTAGCTAAAGCTGTAGATGAGGATGAGGCAAATCGTGTTTGAGCGACAGCAGCAGCAGCAACAGCACTTGCAGTAGCTGCACCGCTGCTAATATTCGAGGATGAAGCTAAAGTTTCACTAGAATTGACACTGCCACCAGCAATCGGTATAATACTACTGCTGGGTGCTAAAATAATACGCGACCAACCCGATTTATGCTGTTTGCGAAACTTTAACTTGATTCTTGGCGAAGGTGTCGAGGTGGTTAGTTCTTGTGGTGTACAACCACCACCGGTTATGGAAGATGTGGTTGCAGTGGTTACAGCTGTGGCTGAGAGGGAAGTACAACTATCGCTGCTACCACTGGGATTGGCTGTGTACGGGGAAAGTTGATCAAGTTGTGATTTTTGTTGTTGTTGTTGTTGTTTATCCGAGGTGGGTTCGTCTTCTTGATTGGCGCTGTGTTGACGTTGCAAAAACTGTTCAGACTCTTCCTCTTCCTTAATGTGTGGCAACGGTGAAGTCTGTGATGGCGGACAACAGCAACGTGACGGTGTCGATGATGACACCGCAGCGGCAGCTGCTGTTGTAGACGAGGTAGTGGTTGTTGTAGTATTAGCTGCTACTATAACCGCTGATGTTGTAAACGTTTGCAGTGGTAGTAGTGGTGGTTGTTGTTGTTGTTGTTGTTGTGACAACGATGACTGCAGTTGCTTATTGTTTTGAATCTGCTGTATGGACTCTTGATGATACAATAAAGTACCGTTACTGTTCGGTGGTGTCACAGGTGAAGTCTGTGATGTCTTGCTATTAGCAAAGGTCACCTGTGTATTGGTATTGGTTGTTGCTGACAACAGCGAGGTCGTAGTCGATAGTAATGAACTAGCCGAGGCCGAACCAGCAGCTGCCAATTGCAAAGCAGCTGTTGTAGGCGATATGCTTGTATCACTTAAAGTCTCTGGTTCTGCTTTGCGTGGCAAAATGCCGGAAGCTAATTTAGCTGCTGCTATATCGGCGGCACTAATGTGTGCTTGCAGATCTTCTTCCTCTTCGTCGTTGATAAGGGTCTTTAAAGAAATGGGCGTTGTAGCCGAAGTGCCTATAGTGTCGGCCAATGAGTGTTTCTTAACAGCTGCTATTAATGATTCGTTACCGTCCGTGGTCAGTTCAATGGCCGATTTACCCGAACGCTTGCGTTTTACTTGACTCTCGGCTTTAGAATTTAACGATGATGAGTTATTCGGTGGTACGGGCGTTTGGGGTGGACTTGTGGCGGGGGCTGCCGAGCCGCTGCCCCCGCGACAAGGTAGGCAACAGCGAAACACTGTGCTTGTAAAACACTTTGACTTTTTCGATTTACCCTTTTTGTTGTGATGAGTACACGTGTTGTTGAAAGAGGCACCGGACGAGGAAATACAACTGCCGTTGCCGAAACTATTACGTTGCACGTTGCTGCTATTAATGCCTGCCACACTACTACGTGCACTGCCACTATTATTGCTGCCGCTGAGTATACTAAGAGTACCACTAAAACGCTAAAAGAAAAAAATAAAACAAAACAAACAAAAAAAATCACATTCAAAAAGGGACTCTCCAATGTATTTTAATTTTTTTTCTTTTCTTATCAGTAAGAGCACTTTAAAGTAACTTCTATCGTTGTTGTTGTTGTTGTTCTAATTTAAATATTTAAAAATTAATTTCTTTGCTTTTCCTATTTAACCTTAACAAATCCTGCTCCTGCTGCTGCTTTTCCCTCCCCTGTTGCCGTTTGTCGTTTCGTAGCAGCCCATTCATTTTGTAGTTGCTGTTGCAATTCGTATTTTTGTTGGGCATTTTTCGTTTTCGATTTTTGTGCGGCAAGTTTAGTCAGACGCATCGTCTGCTTGTCAATATTTTCTTAAGAGTTTTTAACTAATTTTTTATTTTTATTTTTTCAAGGGTTATACGGTTTTAGCAACTTTTGATTTTTGAGTTGTGCTAATTTACGGTCTTAGTAGTACAGAGGGTCATAATGGAAAATATCTGCAAAGAGAAAAAGAAAAAAAAATTATTTTTTAAATAAAATATTTTATAAAAATTAAAAGAAAAAGGATGCTTAAGGACTTGAAAATATCAAACTGCCCTTGGGCCGCCACGCTTTGGAATTGCGATACATTTGTACAAAAACTGATGGATGATTATATTTCATTTGTCTTAGAAGAAGGTTCGAACTGTGAGCCAGAACTTAATAATACGGGTGGTGAACACTCCTTATAAACGGTTCCCCTAACCTAAGGTGGAACAGTATACGCCGAGGGTGCTTGGTCAAGGGGTACTTGGCCGGTAGTAGGCGAACTCTGGATACCAGGTGTCCTCCAGTTTCAATTAATTCGCCTTCCTGCAGCACGCCGGGCAATACTGCAGGTGACTTTCTGACTAAAGCATAATAAACTACGGTGGTTTTAAAAAGCCAAACCCACAGCGATGTCTCCCATGCATCAATTAATATAGAAGATAATACCGAGATGCCAGAAGATATGCGTGTCACTACTCCTGTAACTAAGCTGGCAGTGAGGGCCAGTGTACGAAATTTAGGTGACATAAGTGTCCGTGGTACGTACCTAGGTGTTGATGTGTCATTTCTAGTAAGCAGCGATGAAATTGTGTGTGGCAATGAGTCATCCCTGCTAGTCAGTAGTCTGGCTGATGAGGGGCAGCATTAAAGTGCTTCATATGGCTAAAGGTGTGTTGGGTGTATTTAGTCATAGGTTTACCTACGATAACATCGGACAAGGTCTCATATAGGAGCCATGGGCTTTCGGTGGGAGCGTCAGAGTACTTCAAGACAGGTCTTGTAAGTTGATTTATGTACCTGGGGAAAGTCCACGGGCAGCTATTGTAGTAAATCACTAGGGACTGTCAAAGTGCCACAGGTGAAGGTGTTAAGAAGGTAATGTGTGCCTAGGATTAATTTCTAGGGTATGTAGAATGTGTCCCTCACTTGGAAGTACGGAGCTTCATGGAGTTCTGTCGAGCCAACAACAACCACTACATTATTGGTTGTGATGCGAAATCTCATCATGTAGTGTGGGGCACCCCCAAGATGCCATAGGATATCAACCTGAACAGCGTGGTCAAGGGTATTATTATTATTATTTGAAATTCATTCGGAGTGGCCCAAATGCCATGGCACTGTGACCTAAAAAGATCCGATCGAGTCTCTCCTCTGGGTAGTTTACAGAAGAATACCCTCTACCTTGTCCATGGCAATGTCTCCAATGGGTAGTCGAAGAACTTGTTCAGGACCAATAAAGGGCTCCATAAAAGCTTATCTTCAACTGATTGCCAAAGCAACACTTTCACAGAGAATATGATCTGTCGTGTCCTCCTCCTCTCCACATAGGCGACACTCTGAATCAGCAACCACAGCAACCATGCCAAGGAGGTAATATCTTAGACAGCAATGTCCTGACAGGAAGTCAATCAGCCTCTTACTAGTCATCTTGCCCATGTGGCGCAGCTCCTGGGCATTGTAGCTAGTATAACGAGCGTAGCCAATTCGTCGATTTTCCGCCTGACCGTGAACCAGCCAATGCCACAGTACGCGTCTGGTCCCACGAAACCAGTGGATGAGCCACGCCTTGATAGTTCATTAGAGAACTTGTTACTCAGAGCACCAGTATGCTCAGGGACCCAAAAAAGTGTTACCCTGTTCTTTAATGCCAGTTTGTTAACATATATTACTACGTGCACAAATGGAGTTAGCCTGGATCTCAGCCTGGAAAACGGTGGTCCATTTTCCCATGGGCTTCCAAACTTTAGTATTGGGACCGAGTATCCCGGCACCGCACCACTATCCATTTTAGATCCATCTGTGTACCATTGTAAATAGCTGGGGTTTAGCCTAGGGACGCCATGGTTCCACTCAACACGATCATGAATAGCAACCTCGAATTTTCGACAGAAGTTCAAGATCAATGGTAAGATCCTTAATATTTGGTCTGACATCCATGCTGACGTAAGGCACTTGGCTCAAATCGTATGACATCTAGATACGTTGCAAAGTTTCGCTTGGAAATAAAGTCTAGTTGTTTTGGGTACCTGGACAGTGTGGAATAGTTGGCAATGAAATATCGGATGCATTAGCCAGAAAGACTTAAACTCCTAACATCCTTAATCTAGTTAGGGATTGCGAAATTGTCAAATGCTGGGAATACTGGAACGCTTAAAAGGGAATTCGTCAGTCCAAGGCAGCGATCGTTCCGCGATTTGAGCATCGCTCTGAGGTTCTTAAGTATGGTAGAACGGATTTGAAACTTCTTACAGGCTTCTGTTGACTAAGAGCGTATCAGAAGAGGATGGCGATCACAGATGTGGATGCTTGTAGACTGCGCTCACAGGCATCAAAGACAGCGGAACACATATTATGTGAATGTGGGGTTCTTGATAGGTTTAGGTGGAAATGTTAGGTAGACAAAGGGGCTCACTGGCAGCAAAACTACTGAATAAACTATAGAACGGAAGAGACACAATAGATCTTATGTGTCGTTGTGTCTTGCAATGGTGCTTGGTCAATATGATAATAATAAGAATCAGTTAATATATTTGTGTGTGGTGATGTCATGGTTTACGTGAGTCTCGCCGCGCTGGCGTAGCGCACGGTGCTCGAGGCACGGGTAAATACCATGCATCCACCAACGCCCCCACCTATGATATTTACAAGTGAGTACCAAATTCGGTAATTGGTGTAGGATATAGAAGTCAATATTAAAACCTTCAGAGTTTATATGCCAAAAATAAATTTTTAAATTTAAATATTTATTTAAAGTCTTACGCCAACACTTAAAAAAAACTTATTTTTTAAAAGAAAACAAAATTAATATTATTTTTAAAATCACTTGTATTTATTTAATATTTAAATAAATAGAAGAATTCAAAACAGACTTAATGATGAAAATAATTCAAACACACGCACTTTAAATATTTCTTCTAAAGCTTTGTACGTCTTGAAAATCCTGCTTTAAAACCGACTGATTTGTACTAACGATATAAAACCCTCAAGATTTTTGAATTTCTTAATTAGTTTTGTGTGAGTTTTCAAAGTAGAAACTGTTCAAATTTATTTTAAAGACAATGAAGTTCTTTTTGAGTATTGCTTCCTTGGTTTTATTAGTTGGGATTTGTTTGCAGACATCCCATGCTGCTATATTACCCGCCACTTTAATTTCAAACGTAAATGAGGTTGAGTGTTTAGACTTGGATGTTTACGGAAATGGTTCAAATTTTGATACTGACTACGATGATGACGATGGTTTCGATGTTGGGTTTGTGAACCCGTTTGAAGAACCCGAAAGTAACAATAATGAAGTAGATGAAGCTGATTTAGAAGTGGTTGATGAAACTGAACCAGAGGATTTTGGTTTTGATAATGGCTTTACAGACTTCGATTTTGATGAATCTGAATAATAATTACGAATTCAATAAAACCAAATGCTAAGGAAAATTTAGAAAATTAAAAAAAATAAAATTGATTTTAATTTTAATTTTGGAACTGGGAACTGCTTTTTAAAAAATACTTGTAGTGTAACGGGAGTTTGACGATATTGTTAAGCAAAAATTAATTTTTTTAAAACGTGCTTGAACTTGAAACCTTGAAGTCGTAGAAAAGTTCAATAAATTCACATCGGTTTTGGAAAGTCATAAAGCAAAAAACGACACATTTTGCTGGAAAAAATAATATTTTTTTTATACTTTAATTTATTTAATTTATTTATTTTTTGTTTTGTTTTTTTTTTTTGTTCCAAAAATTAATTGTTTTTATTTGTAAAACAGTAACAAAAACCGATACAAATTTTGACGCAGACATATCATGCATAAATAGGGTAAAATTTTAGGAAAACTTATCATATCTCCTTTTAAGGTACGATTGTGCTAAAATCGATCGTAAGAAAAGAAATTAATTAAAATGAAATTTTACTTGATTTTTATATTGGCCATCATATTTGGCTTGGCTGTAAAAGATTCTATGCAGCACACGGATTCAGCTTCATCGGATGAGGAATATGACGACAGTGGTGTTAATGAGCATAACGAATCAAGAATTTCCGAAAATGCCAGTGGTAATAGTGAGTATAGCGATGTAGAAATTTCCGGAAATGACAATGGTGAAAACGAATCCGAAAATGAAGGCGAAGTTGAAGATGCAGATACTGAAGATGATGGTGAAAGTGAAGATTCTCTTGGTGAGAATGATGTAAGCGAAAATACAACCGATAATAATACCACCGAAAGCTCAACAGAAGAAATTCAAGCTAAGAAACCTAAGAAAGGAAAGCATGGCAAAGGTCTTGCACATGGTAGGGGTGGCAAGCATAGAAGCCATGGCAGACATGGCAACTATACTCGTAATTTGGCCAAACAGTCAAGAGAATCTGCATAAAACGCTGCCAAGCAAAAACACAATTTTTTTTATAAATTATTTTTTTTATATTAATTCTGTAAACCGTAGTAGAGAAATATTTTCTATTTCAAATAAATAAATTATTTATTACTCATTCTATCTGCTTATATATTAAAAAATATTTAACGAAGCTTTAAGGCCAACAGCGGCCTTTAGTTCTTACGTTAGTTGGTAACAAATAATTAAAATATGATTCAATTTTTTTTCAACTCAGCACTTGGGAATTTTTATGGAGTTACTTGTGAGTGCATCGTTCATATCCAGCCTTTTTGCCTCAATCTACAAGAGGATGAAAAGTAAGATAAGTAAGGTCACTAAGATATGTTAGAAATAGAGTAGGAGATAAAAAAGAGCTGGAATTAATACTTTAACTGTAATTAATTGCATAAGATCCCATTTAGAACTATTCATAGAATGTGATCTCCAAGAAAGTTTGATATAAATCGAGAAACGTAGCTGACATAAGCAATAAATTTTGATATGATTGCATAGTGTCAAGCTTTATAATTGGATATATTAATGGCCACATCTTTACTTTCACCAAATCTATGAAAGATAAAGTTACTTGCGATTGATCAATAAAGCATTAAACTCTAAATCCTATACATGACGCTTAATAATTGTACTCCACATTATTTTAGTGAGTGCCGAACAGTGGAAAATTTCTAGCATAGAGGAAAACTATCGGCGCTATACGAAAAGTCTCTGAAAAGGTTAGCTAATGGACGAAAAATTGTCGAAGAGCACTGCATAATGGTCAGTTCTTGTATGCGTCCTTATTCAATAGGATCACTAATTGCAAATCAGCATTTTTAACATATGACCAAAATCAGCATTGAAACATACCAAGAAATCATCTGTTTGCGCAGCCACAAACATCTACTCGTACCTGTTTTTGAGCCAATTTCTAAACGTGTGAATCAACCAAGACTATTTCCTTTACTCAAGTAAAAGCTTTAATAAAAAAGACGCAATGAAAATATCAATTCCTAGCTTTTTTATGTATATGCATTCATAACCATTTCTGTTATAACTTCGACGTCCGAGTTAAGAGGCCAACGATTTACAGTGCCTTAATGCATTTTATTTTTTATTATATTTCATTTCAGCAATGAAAACCATATAAAATAACACAAATTTTTTATTCGTTTTATTTTCAATTTTTTAGTATTTATTTGTTTAATTATTGTGGTGTACAAACAACACATGCCAAATAAATTGAGTTTATTTATGTTCAAGGCGAATTTAATAAGGTGGTTTTAAATTGAAAATGAATACAACACTGTAAAACAAAATTTCGGTGAGTCAACATAATGCAACACTGTAGTAAGCATAAAGCTGCAGCATCAAAAATATTTGTTGTCAACAATATACAGAATGTTTGTGTTTTTTGACATACGCGAATGTATCAGCTGTTGATTACGTAGTAAATTAGAGCCACCTTATTGAATTCGCCTTGTTTATGTTTTTACGTTTTATTCTTTTGTCAAATTTGAATTAATAAATAGAAATTTTATTTAAATAGAAAACAATATGAGCTTGTGTTCTCAAATTATATTGTGGCTATGACGTTAAACAGACTAAGAAACAGTTTGTATTATAGAAGAATTAATGCATTTTCTTTATATACACAAATACCAAATACCAAATACCATGGTCTAATACAGCCATGCACGTTTCATAGAACTTTTGTTTACGCTCAATTTACACGTAATCTTACGCTCCTGCTTTTAGTCGTCAATGAAACAGCGACGAGTGAAAATGCGTACGGGTGTATGCTGATGTTTAAAAATTGTTTGTTTTTAAACTGTATAATTTATTTCCCTTTTTTTCGATAATACTAAAATTTGTCACAAAATATTAAGATTTTTACGTTTTTTAATAAAAACAGATTCATTTCTACACTAATTATACATTCAACTTAATTCGCAGCGAAACAAAAAATTCTCTGGCCTTTAAATAAACCATTTGGAATATGATGATTTTGACGCGCTGAATTCAAATCCGTTTGCAGTTTTTTTCCATCTGGCTCAAATTTTTTTTATGGGCGTGGCAAATTTTTCGCCCAAAATATGGTATTTCATCATAACTTGAAAGCTACTTTCCCGATTTAATGAAAATTTCGCGCAAAATTGGAGCATTTTTTTTCAAAAAGTCATAAAAAATTTTTCATAATGAAAATTTTACATTTTAAACATCCTTCCGGTTAATAATGGAATATAATTTCATTCAAATGGCTGCCTCGGCTGGCCATGCAGTAGCCTACACGATCGGTCCAATTTTTAAGCACATTATCGATTGTGTGCAGCTGTATTTCACCAATGGCTTCACGAATATTGTCCTTTAAAGCGTCAATTGTCTCTGGCTTGGCGTAACTCTTATCTTTGACTTATTCAACGGTGTCAAATCGCAGCTCCGAGGTGGCCAAACGACATCAGCTCTGCGGCTGATAATGCGATCTTCAAAAACAGGGCGCAAAACATCGAGTGTAGCTTCGGCTGTGTGGCACGTAGCGCCGTCCTCTTGAAACCAAATGTTGCTAATATCCTCCTCTTCAATTCTCGTGAACAAAAATTCGTTCAGCATGGCCCGATAACGATCGCCATTGACTGTAACGGCCACTCCTTGCTCATTTTCGAAGAAAAATGCCCCAATTATGCCTCTGGACCAAAATCCGCACCAAACAGTGACTCGTCTTGGGTGTATCGGCTTTTCAATGTATGCGTGCGGGTTTTCTGTGCCCCAAATGCGACAATTTTGCTTGTTTACATACCCGCCAAGATCAAAATGAGCTTCATCTGAAAAGATGATTTTTTTTTGGCAAAATCGGCATCTTATGTAATTCGATCGCAGGCCCACTTAGCCAAGCGTATACACAACCATATTCGTTCAGCGCAAGGAAAAACTAATTATCTGTCAAATCAGACATGAGCTAATTGTTACCATTCACGAAATAAGCACTAGTTGCAAAAAAACGTTAGATGGCGAACCCTTTATTCAAAATTTAATTCAGATACCTAACATTTTGAATATAATCAGCAACAACTGATTTTCATTTTTTATGACTTAAAAAAAAGAAAATTTTTCCAACTTTGCGCGAAAACAATTTTTTTTCGCACATACATGTGTGTGATACGTATTGGTCGGTGCACACAAAATATACATACATACACATATACGTATGCAATGGTATTACAAATTTAATCTTACACAAACAACATTCGTTAATTCGTTCGCAGTATAAAATTCATGCTCACGAGTTAAAAAACGAAACTCGTAAGCACAAATTTAAAATTTTTAAAGTCGAACAAAAAATATTATTCGCGCTCCCGAATGAAAAAGTAAAACTCACGAACACGAGTCATAAAACGAGCGAACCAAAGAAAATTCTGCTCACGAGCGGAGTTTTTACGTACTACAATAACAATGTAATACATTACTAAGCCATCCAAATCGGGTGATAGTGCAATGGCTTTCTCTTTTGATTCTATTCTAATGTACATTTAATTTAAGTATTTGCGGGGTGTAAGACCCATCTGAATCGGATGCATGCAAAAGGGATTTGTTTTTTGCCTCTGATAAACATTTAATTTTACAATTGGTTCGGAATGAGACTAATCTGAATCGAATGGGAGTAGTATGTATGTGCTCCAAATTTTATTTGAATTTTCCTTATTGATATAATAATATGTAGGAGTATGTATATAATCGGATGAGTTAGAATTTGTAATATCTTTTGTACTGCTCGGATTTTAAGTATTTTTCTCGAAAATAAGAACTTCAGACATAAACTGTTTTTCCATGTTACGGCAGGCAACAGCATTTATAAAAAGTAATCTAGAAAATAAATTATTTTTTTGTGAAACTAATTTATCATGAAAATAACTGAAATATTGGCAATAATATTTGTTTTTTTGTTTCATTTTTTAATTTAATAATTTTAGTTAAACGCTTAAAGACAATAAAAGAGATTTTACTTAAATAGCTACACAAAAAATTTATAATATAAATCAATGTTTATATAATATTTTGTTTATATCATTTTATTTATTTATTTATTTTATTTATTTTTTTGTTTATGTACCACATGTTTATTATTAGATTTCATATATGAAATATTTTAAAATGACAGTGAGTCGGACGAAAACAATTATAAATTAAAACTATAACGAATTATGAAACATAAACTATTTCAGGGACGTCATGTTATGAGTATTTAAAAATGTCTCTTAATATGCTTATTTGGCTAATAAGCAAATTAATTTGGTAATGTTTTATGCAACATTGCATCAGCTTACTGGTGGCTGTTGTAGTATCGTTTGATTTTTTAAGAGCTTTCAGATTTCAAAAAAATCTATAAAATTTAGAGAAATGTATGAAATCTTTATTTGAGTGGATAAAACGATCCATGCATATAATTTAATGTTTAAAGATGTTTTCATGTAAATGTTGTCTGAGGCTACGCCTGAAATGTTTCATACGCTGGGTCCAATTTTGGCATAATCTCTCCAACAAATCGGCCGGTATCTCATGAGTAAATTCTTCAATATTGGCTTCCAGTGCGTCAACAATTGCTGGTTAGTCTCTTCAAATATGAGCCTTAACATAGCTCCATAAAAACAGTCTAAAGACCCCAAGCGTGAAATAAACTGTTGAAATCAAATGTCAGCCAAGTCCAGCTCTTCTATTACAGGCAAAAAAAAAAAAAAAACAATTGTAATCATCGCACTGTAGCGGTCCTGCCTTCGTAGTCTTTGAAAAAGTGGGGTCCAATGATGCCACCAGCCAATAATCCACACGAAACAGTGCATTTTTCGGGCTGCATTGGCGGTTATTGCAATGCTTCTGGCTGTTGTTCACACCAAATATGGCAATTTTGTTTGTTCACGTATCCATTCAACCAGAATTGAGCTTCTTCACTGAATTTTCCAATAAAAAAGTGAATCTTTATCCAACTGAATTTTGATGATTAAACTCAATAATCTGCAAGTGTTGTTCGTTTGTGAGTCGGTTCGTGGTTTAATTGAATGTGCAATTTCGGAAAGGGCACATGTCCGAATATTTAGAGTTTACAGGAAATGAAAAAAACTAATTATTTTTTAATGAAGTATATTAGGAAAAAAGAATTTTATACGGATTATATTTTGAGGTTAATTTGTAACCGAAAATTACAGAAATATTTGCATATTGACTTTATTATATATATTTGTTTATATATTTAAAATTAGTGAGATGTGCCCTTTTCGAAATTTATGACAACGAGTCTATAAAACTGCTACTAAAAATAAATACTATACTCTTATCAAAAATCGTCTTTAGGAAGCTATTTTTCATTTGTAGTTGGCCATTGCAGTATTTCGTTATAAAATTCTGTAAATTCTGTCAGTATATATTGCTTGATTTTTACAATATCTTTGTCTCTATAAGCTCGATAAGGAAGAAGAAGAAGAAATAAATACTCTTTGTTTAAACAATAATTTCGAAAAGGGCACACATTTAAGAGTTGTGACCTATCTGCCATGACATCTAAGGTAGAAAGAATGCTAGGGATGAAAGTTTTACAAATAGCTTAAGTGGTAGGTGCAGGGAGCATTTGGGAGTCATTGATACGAAAAAACGCATATGCCAAAATGTGCGAGATGTGCCCTTTTCAAAATTGCATATTCAATTACAGACCATACTAAACATGTTTGACAATAACATTTTACACGAAAGCAGCTGAACTGCCAAAGACAGTGTTGGCTAAAAGAAAATTGATAAAAAAATCATCAGATATAAGTCTTACTGCTCTAGATTATCTATTATATATTGAACTTTGTGCCGCGTTTCTATATTTATTTGTGAGAAGTATTTGCATAGAAAAGTTTGAAACCAAATATATTATTTGAAACTCATTCGGAGTGGCCCAAATGCCATGGCACTGTGACCTACAAAGATCTATTGTGTCAACACTCCGGGGTCATATCCGCCAGCATAATGGCCGACGGAGATAGAAAACCGATCGAGTCTCTTCTCTGGGTAGTTTCCAGAAGAATACCCTCTACCTTGTCTATGGCAATGTCTCCAATGGGTAGTCGAAGAACTTGTTCAGGACCAATAAAGGGTTCCATAAAAGTTTGTTTTCAACTGATTGCCAAAGCAACACTTTCACAGAGAATATGCTCTGTCGTCCCCTCCTCCTCTCCACATAGGCGACACTCCGAATCAGCAGCCACACCCATGCCAAAGAGACACCAATGGCCTGACAGGAAGTAAATTAGAGGCTTATAGTCGTCTTGGCCATGGCTCAGGGATCTAACAAAGCGTTACCCTGTTCTTTAATGCCAGTTTTTTGACATTCACATACCAGCCTCGAGTCTATATACTCCAAAGAATGGGCCCTTAGTGCCGCTCAGCGATGGGAGTATGTGTATATTAATAGAAGCGCCCCTGATTCCACGCTCTATATTACTACGTGCACAAATGGAGTTAGCCTGAATCTCAGCCTGGAAAGCGGTGGTCCATTTTCCCATGGGTTTCTAAACTTTAGTATTGGGCCTCAGTATCCCGGCACTCAGTACCATCTCCCCAATCTAATCAAACATTGGGAAATTTCCAGATGCTTGGAACACTAGAATGCTCAAAGAGGAATTCGCCACACTAGGGCGGCGATCAGTCCGTAATTTCGGCACTGCTATGAGGTTCTCAAGTATGGCAGGCCGGACTTAAAACTCTTAACATCCTTAATCTAGTTAGGGATTGCGAAATTGTCAAATGCTGGGAATACTGAAACGCTCAAAAGGGACTTCGTCAGTCCAAGACAGCGATCGTTCCGCGATTTGAGCGTCGCTCTGAGGTTCTGTTGACTAAGAGCGTATCAGAAGAGGATGACGATCACAGATGTGGATGCTTGTAGACTGCGCTCACAGGCATCAAAGACAGCGGAACACATATTATGTGAATGTATGGTTCTTGATAGGCTTAGTTGGAAATATTAGCTAGACAATGGGGCTCACTGGTTAAATTTGTGTTGGTGTTCATTAGGAAGGCAGCAAAACTACTGAACAAAATATAGAACGGAAGGGACACAATAGATCCTATGGGTCGTAGTGTCTTACAATGGTGCTTGGTTGATATGATAATAATAAGCATCAGTTAATATATTGGTGTGTGGTGATGTCATGGTTTACGTGAGTCTCGCAGCACTGGCATGCGTCCACCAACGCCCCCACCTATGATATTTACAAGTGAGTACCAAGTTCAAAGGTGCGTTGTTAGAACACTAACCTTCACACCTTGGTAAAGCGTTGGAAACCATATAAACTCCTGCTCTGATATGGTACACAGCACCCGGTTGAGGAGATGCAACACCACACCAACCCTCACGCTCTGTCTGCGTTTTAGGTCTAAACCACAGCCACCACGAACCTCCCACAAGGGAGCTTAACCAAAAATCGGACCGACTCCCGTGGCACCAGACTACCTTTAATCAGGCTTCGCAGCACGCATAATGGCCCCGGACTGGTAGCCGGTAATAGGTGTAGGATATAGAAGTCAATATTAAAACTTTCAAAGTGGGAGTTTATATGCCTAATAGATAAATAAATTTTTAAATTTAAATATTTATTTAAAGTCTTACGCCAACACTTTAAAAAAAAAACTTACTTTTTAAAAGAAAACAAAATTAATATTATTTTTGAAATCACTTGTATTTATTTAATAATTAAATAAATAGAAGAATTCAAAACAGACTTAATTATGAAAATATTTCAAACACACGCACTTTAAATATTTCTTCTAAAGCTTTGTACGTCTTGACAATCCTGCTTTAAAACCGACTGATTTGTACTAACGATATAAAACCCTCAAGATTTTTGAATTTCTTAATTAGTTTTGTGTGAGTTTTCAAAGTAGAAACTGTTCAAATTTATTTTAAAGACAATGAAGTTCTTTTTGAGTATTGCTTCCTTGGTTTTATTAGTTGGGATTTGTTTGCAGACATCCCATGCTGCTAAGTTACCTGCCACTTTAATTTCAAACGTAAATGATGTTGATTTTATAGACTTGGATGTTTACGAAAATGGTTCAAATTTTGATGCTGACTACGATGATGGCGATGATTATGATGTTGAGTTTGTGCTTGAAGTTGTTGAAGAAGTAGAAGAACCCGAAAATAACAATAATGAAGTAGATGAAGCTGATTTAGAAGCGGTTGGTGAAACTGAATCAGAGGATTTTGGTTTTGATAATGGCTTTACAGACTTCGATTTTGATGAATCTGAATAATAATTACGAATTCAATAAAACCAAATGCTAAGGAAAATTTAGAAAATTAAAAAAAATAAAATTGATTTTAATTTTAATTTTGGAACTGGGGACTGCTTTTTAAAAAATACTTGTAGTGCAACGGGAGTTTGACGATATTGTTAAGCAAAAATAAATTTTTTAAAACGTGCTTGAACTTGAAACCATGAAGTCGTAGAAAAGTTCAATAAATTCCCATCGGTTTTGGAAAGTCGTAAAGCACAAAACGACACATTTTGCTGGAAAAAATAATATTTTTTTATACTTTAATTTATTTAATTTATTTATTTTTAATTTATTTTTTGTTTTTTTTTTTTTTTTTTTTTATTCCAAAAATTAATTGTTTTTATTTGTAAAACAGTAACAAAAACCGATACAAATTTTGACGCAGACATATCATGCATAAATAGGGTAAAATTTTAGGAAAACTTATCATATCTCCTTTTAAGGTACGATTGTGCTAAAATCGATCGTAAGAAAAGAAATTAATTAAAATGAAATTTTACTTGATTTTTATATTGGCCATCATATTTGGCTTGGCTGTAAAAGATTCTATGCAGCACACGGATTCAGCTTCATCGGATAAGGAATATGACGAATATGGTAACGAAAATGCCAGTGGTGTTAATGAGCATAACGAATCAAGAATTTCCGAAAATGCCAGTGGTAATAGTGAGTATAGCGATGTAGGATTTTCCGAAAATGACAATGGTGATAACGAATCCGAAAATGAAGGCGAAGTTGAAGATGCAGATACTGAAGATGATGGTGAAAGTGAAGATTCTCTTGGTGAGAATGATGTAAGCGAAAATACAACCGATAATAATACCACCGAAAGCTCAATAGAAGAAATTCAAGCTAAGAAACCCAAGAAAAGAAAGCATGGCAAAGGTTTTGCACATGGTGGGGGTGGCAAGCATAGAAGCCATGGCAGACATGGCAACTATACTCGTAATTTGGCCAAACAGTGAAGAAAATCTGCATAAAACGCTGCCAAGCAAAAACACAATTTTTTTTATAAATTATTTTTTTTATATTAATTCTGTAAACCGTAGTAAAGAAATATTTTCTATTTCAAATAAATAAATTATTTATTACTCATTCTATCTGCTTATATATTAAAAAATATTTAACGAAGCTTTAAGGCCAACAGCGGCCTTTAGTTCTTACGTTAGTTGGTAACAAATAATTAAAATATGATTCAATTTTTTTTCAACTCAGCACTTGGGAATTTTTATGGAGTTACTTGTGAGTGCATCGTTCATATCCAGCCTTTTTGCCTCAATCTACAAGAGGATGAAAAGTAAGATAAGTAAGGTCACTAAGAAATGTTAGAAATAGAGTAGGAGATAAAAAAAGCTGGAATTAATACTTTTACTGAAATGAATTGCATAAGATACCATTTAGAGCCATTCCTAGAATGTGATCTCCAAGAAAGTTTGATATAAATCAAGAAACGTAACTGACATAAGCAATAAGTTTTGATATGATTGCATAGTGTCAAGCTTTATAATTGGATATATTAATGGCCACATTTTTACTTTCAGCAAATCTATGAAAGATAAAGTTACTTGCGATTGATCAATTAAAACTCTAAATCTCAATTAAACTCTAAATTCTATACATGACGCTTAATAATTGTACTTCACATTATTTTAGCAAGTGCGAAGGCTCTGAAAAGGTTAGCTAATGGATGAAAAATTGTCGAAGAGCACTGCATAATGGTCAGTTCTGGTATGCGTCCTTATTCAATAGGATCACTAATTGCAAATCAGCATTTTTAACATATGACCAAAATCAGCGTTGAAACACACCAAGAAATCATCTGTTTGCGTATCCACAAACATCTACTCGTACCTGTTATTGAGCCAATTTCTAAACGTGTGAATCAACCAAGACTATTTCCTTTATTCAAGTAAAAGCTTTAATAAAAAAGACGCAATGAAAATACCAATTCCTAGCTTTTTTATGTATATGCATTCATAACCATTTCTCTTACGACTTCGATGTCCGTTTTTTATTTTTTATTATATTTCGTTTCAGCAATGAAAACTATATAAAATAACACAAATTTTTTATTCGTTTTATTCTGAATTTTTTAGTATTTATTTGTTTAATTATTGTGGTGTACAAACAACATATGCCAAATAAATTGAGTTTATTTATGTTCAAGGCGAATTTAATAAGGTGGTCTAAAATTGAAAATGAATATAACACTGTAAAACAAAATTTCTGTGTGTCAACGTAATGCAACACTGTAGTAAGCATGAAGCTGCAGCATCAAAAATATTTGTTGTCGACAATACACAGAATGTTTGTGTTTTTTGACATACGCGAATGTATCAGCTGTTGCTTACGTAGTAAATTAGCGCCACCTTATTGAATTCGCCTTGTTTATGTTTTTACGTTTTATTCTTTTGTCAAATTTGAATTAATAAATAGACATTTTATTTAAATAGAAAACAATATGAGCTCGTGTTCTCAAATTATATTGTTGCTATGACGTTAAACAGACTAAGTAGACTTAAGAATAAAATTTGAACAATTCCTCATGATAATTCAGAAACAGTTTGTATTTTAGAAGAATTAATGCATTTTTTTATTTACACAAATACCAAATATCATGGTCTAATACAGCCATGCACATTTCATAGAACTTTTATTCACACTCAATTTACACGTAATATAACGCCCCTGCTTTTAGTCGTCAATGAAACAGCGACGAGTGAAAATGCGTACGGGTGTATGCTGATGTTTAAAAATTGTTTGTTTTTAAACTGTATAATTTATTTCCCTTTTTTTCGATAATACTAAAATTTGTCACAAAATATTAAGATTTTTACTTTTTTTAATAACAACAGATTCATTCCTACACTAATTATACATTCAACTTAATTCGCAGGGAAACAATAAATTCTCTGGCATTTAAACTACATGGAATATAATGATTTTGATGCGCTGAATTCAAATCCGTTTACAGTTTTTTTCCATCTGGCTCATATTTTTTCTATGGGCGTGGGAAATTTTTCGCCTAAAATATGGTATTTCATCATAACTTGAAAACGATTTGCCCGATTTTAATGCAAGTACCAGCAAAGGTTAGCAGTTTCGAAGGTATTCATAATTTTGCGCAAAATTGGAGCTTTTTTTGTTTTTTTTTTCAAAAAGTCATAATAAACTTCTACTAAAAATACATATATGCTTATACTCTTATCGTCTTCAGGAAACTATTTTTCATTTGTAGTTGGCCATTGCGGTATTTCGTTATAAAATTCTGTAAATTCTGTCAGTATATATGGCTTTATTTTTACAATATCTTTGTCTCTAAAGACCTACAAGGAAGAAGAAGAATAAATAACGGCTTTGCACGATAAAGAAAAAAAAGCGGTGCTGCATTGCATTTTTTTTTGTACTCTTTGAAAAATAATTTCGAAAAGGGCACATCTCTTAGAGTTGTGTCCTATCTGCCATGACGTCTAAGTTAGAAAGAATGCTAGGGATGATAGTTTTACAAGCGTATTTTCATTTCTGTGGAACCAAGTCATGGTGGAAATCCAGCAGCTTATTCGGATGAGACAGTGCTTCTTCTCTGCTTCATGGAATCATCGCTGGGTGTTATTCTGCCTTGGGCTAGGGAGAACGGCCTGTGGATTAACCCAATGAAAACTGAGCTGGCCATCAAAATTATGTAGCACTACTCTAAAATTTTTAAAGGAGTTACTTGGGCGTAATTCTGATCTCGTGCAAACGTCATGCTGAAAGTCGAATGTGGAATGCTGTATGTGCCTTCTGCAAGTGTAAGAGAACTTGTGGGAGGAAACTGGGTAGTATACCATGGTCTGGTGGAAGACTGTGAACAGCAGATCATGCCTCACCACTCTGAACAAAGTACAGACGCTGGTATGTCTTGCTATTATTGTTTGCTTGAGTTCCACTCTTTAGCCTAGTCTGAAGACGATGCTGGGTACAAAACCCCTTACTTATTTATCAAGCGTGTGTCTGCGAAATCCGCTCTGAAACTTATGGATCCAAGCAGACTACAGCACGTTGGCATTGGTGACGCCAGAATCCTGCAAGAAGTTGGCAGACCGATCTTGTGGCGTCGATTGGGTAGTACCTACCATAAACTTCGATAGAATCTAGGAGACTAGAATACCTACAAGAAACGATTATACTGCGGGACATGTTCTTCGCAATGACTCGAACTCAATCTATGCCGATGGCTCGAATACAGTGGTGTACACAGGATAAATAAACTTGGCCTCTCGGTTCTCTCTCAGATTGTCTGCACTGTCTTCCAGCCCAAGTTTTCTACCATCGATGTTTTGTATCCAGTGAATTAGATATAGAACATTCGGATATTGATATCTACGTCGATAGATGCTTTCAATTCTAATATAGTTACGTCGAAATGTCGAACCTAGTTCTGGACGTGCCTACACGTTTAGAATTGAATAAAAGTTTGAAAAAGTAAGGAACAAATAGTTAAAGAATCGTCGAATTATCAAAAGAGAAGTTTGTTTGGATGGTCTTGACAACTCGGTTGTTGCTCTGGTCATGCAATATTTTCTAATGTTTTGATAAGAAAAGCAATCGCATATACAATAAATAAAGCGCGTAAAATAAGTGCCAGCAAAAGGTTAAGAAGAAGTTGCAATTGCATTTTATAGTTATTAAATATAAAGCCATTTTCTACTAGAATAGCCCTTCCCGCTTTGCCTAGAGCCTTTGTGTTGTATTCCTCATAGGAAATAATTAAAGGAATGCACACATTTTCTATGGGAAAAACACATTATCCCAAAGGGACAACTTATTCATATATAACCTTTACCCGGTGTGCTTTGTGCAATACCCGCCTTATGACTGACGTGGATGAATAAAGAATATACGATATGTACAAGAAATAATATTTCCTATGTATGGGAGATACCACGCCTGCTTATCGAATTCCGCTGACTTTAAAACTGATGAATTGTAGTGAGAGCCAACTCATTTAGACCAAATTCTTAAACATCTTTCACCGTTCTCTAGATATACAAAAATCACTCTTTATTTTGTATCAGAGGTACCATGCCCACTTTTCTGATACTGCCTACTTTTTGACTGCTAATTTGTAAAGACTACGAACCTATTTGGACTAAATTTAGAGATTCTTACTGTTACTGTTTTGAAAATATAGACAAATAAACATTTTTAGGGATGCGGCACCGCTTATTTTAAAAATATCAGTGAAGGAAGACCTGCCCAATGAATGTATTGGTTTGTAATTCGGTTGAGTCGTTCTCGAGTTATTAAATGACGGACATAGGACAACTTAGTTTTGTATAAGGTGCTCCTCCAAATGGTAAGATCACCTTAATATTTGCTCAATTGATCCAAACTATAAAATGTTCTGTATGGTCAATTTATTCAAAAAAATTCTACGTTTAAATAAGTGAAAAATAAGCCGCTTTTGCTCTTAGAGATTTACCGTTATATTATGTTTATTTAAATTTACGTAAATAAGTGCAAAATTCAATGTGTCAAAATGATAAGGCCAGTGATTAATAAGCAATAAATCTAATCAGAAGTAATAAATTATAATTTAAATAATATCTGCTCGGTGTGGGTTGCGCTAAACCTTTGTCACCTTATGAACAAGGACAAATTGTGGCACTTCACGAGTAGGAATTGAGTATACGTGGAATAGCGAAAAAACTGGGACGATCTTTGTGCATTGTGCAAAATGTTCTCGAAAACAGAGAGAATTATGGAATATTAAAAAGCACGGGTCGTCCAAAGGTCCTGACTGCCCGTGAAACACGTGCGGTAACAACAAAAGGGGCACTGAAATTGCAAGCTTCAAAAGACACAATTCTAAGAGCTATCGACGTCCAGCCAAACCTTATTCGAGCAAAATTAAAAAAATTCCATCTGACTAGCAGCAAGAGATTAAGCGTAAGGAGTTTGCGAAAAACAATATGGCAACTAATTGGCAGCAGGTAAACATTTTTTAAAAAGGTTATAAGATATTTCACACATTTTTGGGTTTGTAGGTAATTTTTTCTCATGAGAAAAAATATAACCTAGATGAACCAGATGATTTCAATTACTATTGGTGAGATTTAAGGAAGGAGCCGTTTTTTTTCCAAACGGAATTCCGTCGGTGGCTCACATGGTACCCTGGAACTCTACTTTCCTTCCGCTCGAACGTTTGTTCTGTCTGAACGTTTGCTGCCTTATTTGGCCCAAAATGCTGACAAAACTTTCACCCTTCAGCAAAATAACGCAGCAATTCATGTCGGCAAGTCGACCAGAGAATTGTTTGAGGAGCACAATATTAGAGTACTTGATTGACCAGAACGTTCCCTCGACTTAAACCCCATGGACAATTTGTGGGAACTGCGTGTGCGTAATGTTTATGCAGGCAACAAACAGTACCGGACAAAAGATGAATAAAAAGTGGCAATCTGCAACAGCTGGCGCGAAATCTGCTCCAACGTACTTTACAATTTAGTAAGTGCGATGCCATCCCGTATTTTTAAGACAATAGAAGGGAATGGAAACTGCATAAATTAAAAATAATTGTGAGAAAAAGGGTTAAATTTGGTATTTCATGGGTAAGAGAGCTCGAATATGAGATTGAAGTGGACTGTAGACTGTAGACTGAAGTGGACTGTAGACTGTGGGACCTGTAGAAAAAATACTTAATTTCTTAAAGTGTAGTTTAAAGTGTAATTTCTCATAAAGAGAATTTATATGAGTATCGGAGGAAATTAATTTTAGATTATTTAAGAAAATAAAGTAAATTAGTGGGTTAAATTAAGTCTGTATGTGTGCTCACCCTATCTTGTGTCTGTTGTATGTGTAGTTGTAAGATATATATGAAGAGCTAATAATTATGTAGAATTCAATCTATTAAAATCCAAATAGAATATAATTTGCCAATTTTAATTTTTACTAAATTCAAATATCTAATAATGTTTTAATTAGAATTTTAATTTTAATTTAAGTTCACAGTTCGATAGAGATAAGTTTTAATAAAGTTTTAGCTTGATGGCTTAAATTCTTAATTAGGATTCTTTATTTAAGATTTAAAAGAAAGTAATTATAGAAAAAAGTTTCACGCTTTCTAATAGAAGCAATCAGACCTGAATGCAGTTTGACTGACACTTGATGTCTAAATTATATCTTTATCATACAAGAAACTTGAATTAAAAAAAATCATTGGAAGTTTAACGTTATCATCTTAAAATTACTTATCTTAACTACTCTACATATTAGATAAATAAATCTCCACTTTCAATTAACGTTCATTTCTAATTCAATTATGAGACAAACATAAACAAATAAATCTCAGTATAAAGTAGAAAATCGTTATTTTTTGCGATTTTGAACAAATTGATTAATGCTTAGTTTAAAAAAAATACGTAACATTTTATAGTTTGGATGAATTGAGCAAATATTAAGGTGACCTTATCATTTTAAAGCACACCTTATGTGTATAGATCAGCGTTTACTGATACCAACTTTATTCACTTGAAAGAAATTTTCAGTAGCAGCCCTAAAGTATGCAAAGTTAAATACATGAAAATCGTTCTAGAAGTGCTACCAAGTAAGCTAAGCTCTATTTCTTTAGAATAACTCAGCTTTTATTCTTATTTTCTTTTAATTTCTTGCTTTCTTCTACCAAAACAGCCTTCTTTTTTTTAGTTAGAAAAGTTCTTCTTTTATTTATCCAAGACCTTTATATTCTTTATTTCTGTTTAAGGCTATCCTATCTTCAGAAGCAAAAGCATCGTTATCTTTCGGTCATTCAACATTTTTATTAACATCTTCATAAGAGCGTGAGACAGAAAGAGAGAGAGAGAGAGAGAGATGGATGTGTGTACATATGTGTGAATGTATCAAAATAAAAAATACAAAAAATGATAATAATCAACTCTGCTCGGTGTCTAGCAAAAAATTCAAGCTTTTATACTCCATTTTGTAAAATATTGTATGATGAGTTTTATGGTGACGATGAAAGGCAGTGTTTAAATCATCATTTCAATTGGATTTAGTGTCTCTATTGATTTAAAATTATTGTTTGTTTAGTTATTAATTGAAAAATGTTTTATGTTTTATTTTTATTTGAAAGTTTTAGTTTAATTTTTGCGAACATACATACAGAAATATTTGTTAATAAAAAAAAATTATTTTTTAAATAAATACAGACGAAAAGCTAACAAAAGTGTCTCCTCGTAGCTTATTAGGAAATAATATTAATAAGTTTGGTTTATTTTAAAATTCAAAGATAAATAATAAACTATGGAATTTATCTATTAAATTTTTATGGGAATGTAAAGGGTCCGCCAAATATTTTTTTTTTTTGTTGAAAATGCTATGAAAAAAACTACTGAATATTTTCTCAAATTTCTTTTTTTATATCAAAGTACAATCCTTCCGGTTAATAATGCAAAATAATTTCATTCAAACGGCTGCCTCGGCTGGTCCAATTTTTAAGCACATTATCGATTGTGTGCAGCTGTATTTCACCAATGGCTTCACGAATATTGTCCTTTAAAGCGTCAATTGTCTCTGGCTTGTTGGCGTAACAGTTATCTTTGACGACACCCCACAAATAATAGTCCAACCGTGTCAAATCGCAGCTCCGAGGTGGCCAAACGACATCACCTCTGCGGCTGATAATGCGATCTTCAAAACAGGGCGCAAAACATCGAGTTCAGCTTCGCCTGTGTGGCATGTAGCGCCGTCCTGTTGCTGATATCCTCTTCTTCAATTTTTGTGAACAAAAATTCGTTCAACATGGCCCGATAACGATCGCCATTGACTATAACAGCCACTCCTTGCTCATTTTCGAAGAAAAATGGCCCAATTATGCCTCTGGACCAAAATCCGCACCAAACAGTGACTCGTCTTGGGTGTATCGGCTTTTCAAAGTATGCGTGCGGGTTTTCTGTGCCCCAAATGCGACAATTTTGCTTGTTTACGTACGCGCCAAGATCAAAATGAGATGATTTTTTTTTTGGCAAAATCGGCATCTTCTGTAAGTCTATCGCAGGCGAAGCGTTGTTCAAGCGTATACACAACCATATTCGTTCAGCGGAACGATAAAACTAATTATCTGTCAAATCAGATATGAGTGAAGTGTTACCATTCACGAAATAAGCACTAGTTGAAAAAAAAAAACGTTAGATGGCGAACTCTTTAGGTTACAGGTTATATTTGAATGATTGTAGTCTATTGCAAGACCTAGACATTTTATAACTTTAGTTAAAAGAGAATCAAAAGAAAAAAAGTTTGTGGATTGATTTTAATGACATCCATGAAGGAATATAGTATGCAACAACACTAGCAGAACAGAATATGTTTTTGACCCCAGCTACGTGAGCCATCATCAGAGTTTTCTATACTCACACTTTTTCCTAGAAATTGCATATGGAAATTATGATCTTTTATTTAACAATTGAAGACATTGCTTATAATTTTTTCGCTTTTCAGATCAAAAGCAAATTTCTATTCTAAGTGAATAGAAAGTTGTTCGTTTCAATGTTTTGTAAGAAGATAATTGACAACCGTAAAGGAACAACATAATGTTGGAACAAGACAATCATAAAAAGAGAATGACATTGAAAGAGTGTGAAATTGATAATTTCAATATGCAATTTCTGAGAGATTTGCGTTAAATAGTTATGTTCTAGAAAATGAATATGCATAACACAAAGAACTCTGATGATGACTTCCGTAGCTGGGGTAGAAAACATGTTCAGTTCTACTAGTGTTGTTGTCAATTATCTTGTATAACTGTGTGCTACAGAAATTTTTTAATTTAAATATAAAAAAGTATCTTAACATAGGATTTCTTTTTTAAAAATATATTTTCAATTTCATTTATCAACGCCGACTCTCTCTATTTTTGTCCATTCGCTCTATGGAAACGACGCACTGTGCGTTTTAAGGCAGACATTTAAACACATTCCCTTCTTCTACTCTATATATCGTGCAATATACCACAGACGATATGCAAATATGTGCAGCCGAGGTGGTCGGGTTCTCGCCGTGGCTAGTGTTTTTATTAACGTTATTTTATTTATTTATTTTTTACTTTTTTTGAATTTGAATTCAAACTTCCGGAAATAAAATTGTTTAAAGTGAATACACAATTTTTTCAATATTAGTTTCTAATACGAAACTATCATCCATCAATTCTTTTGTTATAGGAAACTAACGATTAGTAACTTATGTGTGCCAAACCCACTTTTGAAAATAACTACAGATAATGGTGAAAATAACCGATATCTTACAATCTCATTGCCTAGCACATGTATTTCCGCTACAGCACATTCTTTTGTCGCTAATTTTCTAGTGAATGGCAAAATGCAATACGGAGATAATGTTTGTTTAGTAGCAGCACTGTTAGAGCAATATAACCGCTAAAGTTTGAATCGAAAATTACATTCAAATGATTACAAAAACAACTTTATCTATTCTCCTTTACACAAACTGCATTCCTCGCACCAATGCAATGCATGAGTAGGTGAAAGCTCATGAAAAGAAAAACAAATTATCACCTATTTGGTCAGGATTTGAAATTTATTTGAATTTCCGCTGCATTGTAAGCAACATTACATAGGTTACGACTCCATTCCTATCTCTTTAAAAAGCAATTTTTTCAGACTTTTAGAGTCTGTGGTTAGACCTCAAAAATTCTTCTATTTTGTTTCCAGAAAACATACTGCGAAAATAAATGAGCCTCTAAAGGAAATATATAAGCAGCAGTTATAATTTAAAAGACATTAACTGTATAAGTAATCATTTTATTATCGTTTATATTCGGTCATATTTACAAATAAAATAAATGTATTTAAACGAGGAAATCTTCATGTTCTTAAGCCCTGTTCCTATTTCTCAATGAATCAAGTTTGCTTTTAATACCATCCTTAACATCATTTACAGCTTCTTTTGTATTTTCTAAAGCAGTATTTTGTTTCTCTTTCAGTTCAGCTTCCTTCTCTTTCAGGGCAGTTTCGGCCTCTTTGAATATGCCCTTAGCAATATATTCGCCTTTATCTAAGGCAGATTGAAGTTCATTATGAGCATCAATTCTTCTTTTCTTTAAATCTGCAATCTTTTGTTGCAATCCTGACTCTATTTCCTTAAAAGAGTTTTCAAGTTCTTGAATTTTTTCTTCAATTTTTCCTTTTTCTTCAGCCACAGCGGTTTTTGCGCTTTCTTTCAATTGAGCCAATTGTTCATCAATTTCAGCTTTTATTTCTTTTAAAACTGATTCAGCTTGTTTAATGCTTTCTTCAATAGCATTCTTCTTTTCTTCAATTGCAGCTGAAAGCTCTTTTAAAACAGTCTGCTTCCTTTCTAACAAATCTGCAATTTTCTGTTTTAATTCAGCTTCTTTAATATCCATCTCAGCCTTGATGTTCTTAATTTTCTGATGAATTTCTTCTCTCTTTTCATTCAGAGCATTATCAGCTGCTACTCTTAAGTCGGCAAGTTTTACTTCTAATTCGGCTTTCTTATCTTTAAGAGTGGCTTCAGCTTCTTTAACTCTTTCTTCGATGGCTTCTTTCTTTTCATCCACGGCGATCTTTATTTCATCCAAAAGAGCATGTTTCTTTTCTGCCAAATCAGCGAGTTTTAGTTTCAATTCAACTTCTTTTTCCTTTAAAGCTGCCTCAGCATCTTCAATTTCTTTCTGTATTTCTTCCCTTTTTTCGCCTAAAACTTGTTGAGCTTCTTTCCTCAATTCAGCAATTTTCCCTTTTAATTCGTTTTTGTTTTCCTTTAAGTCAGCAACAGTTTCTTCGATCTTCTGCTTGACGGCTTCTTTCTTTTCGCTCAAAATGTTCTTTAGATCTTCAATGGCAGTTTCCTTCTTCTCCATTAATTCTTCTATTTTTGCCTTTAATACAGATTCTTTTCTTTCCATCTCAGCCTTGATGTTCTCAATTTTCTCATGAATTTCTTCTCTCTTTTCATTCGAGACATTTTCAGCTGCTACATTTAAGTTGGCAAGTTTTTCTTTTAATTCAGCTTTATTTTCTTTTAGGTTGGATGCAGCTTCTTCAAGTCTTTCTTCGATGGCTTCTTTCTTTTCTTCTACGGCGGTTTTTATTTCGTCCAAGAGAGCATCTTTCTCTTCTGCCAAAACAGAGAGTTGTTGTTTCAACTCAACTTTCTTTTTCTCTAAAGCAACCTTAACACCCTCGATTTGTTGTTGTATTTCTTCTCTCCTTTCGTCTAAAGCTTCTTTAGCTTTCTCCTTTAATTCAGCAATTTTTCCTCCCAATTTGTTTTTGTTTTCCTTTAAATAAGCAACAGCTTCTTCGATCTTCTGCTTAATGGCTTCTTTCTTTTCGCTCAAAATTTTCTTTAGATCTTCAACGGCATTTTCCTTCTTCTCCTTCAATTCTTCAATTTTCTCCTTTAATTCGGCTTCCTTGTTTTCCCTCTGAGCCTTAATGTTCTCAATTTTCTCTTGAATTTCTTCTCTGTTTTCATTTAATGCATTTTCAGCTGCTACTTTTAAGTCGGCAAGTTTTACCTCTAATTCGACTTTCTTATCTTTCAGAGTGGCTTCAGCTTCATCAACTCTTTCTTCGATAGCTTCTTTCTTTTCTTCTACGGCGGTTGTTATTTCGTCCAAGATAGCATCTTTCTCTTCTGCTAAACCAGAGAGTTTTTGTTTCAATTCAACTTTCATTTCCTCTAAAGCAGCCTTAGCATCCTCAATTTGTTGCTGTATTTTTTCCCTTTCTTCGCCTAAAACTTGCTGAGCTTCGTTCTTCAATTCAGCAATTTTCCCTTTTAATTCGTTTCTCTTTTCCTTTAAATCAGCAACAGCTTCCTCGATCTTCTGCTTAATGGCTTCTTTCTTTTCGCTCAAAACTTTCTTTAGATCTTCAACGGCATTTTCCTTCTTCTCCTTCAACTCTTCAATTTTCTCCTTTAATTCGGCTTCTTTGTTTTCCATCTCAGCCTTCGTGTTCTCAATTTTCTCTTGAATTTCTTCTCTGTTTTCATTTAAAACATTTTCAGCTTCTGCTTTTAAGTCGGCAAGGGCTACTTCTAATTCGGCCTTCTTATCTTTCAGGGTGGCTTCAGCTTCTTCAACTCTTTCTTCGATGGCTTCTTTCTTTTCTTCTACGGCGTTTTTTATTTCGTCCAGGAGAGCATCTTTCTCTTCTACCAAACCAGAGAGTTGTTGTTTCAATTCAACTTTCTTTTTCTCTAATGCATCCTTAACATCCTGAATTTGTTGTTGTATTTCTTCTCTTCTTTCGTCTAAAGCTTCTTTAGCTTTCTCCTTTAATTCAGCAATTTTTCCTCCCAATTCGTTTTTGTTTTCCTTTAAATCAGCAACAGTTTCTTCGATCTTCTGCTTGACGGCTTCTTTCTTTTCGCTCAAAATGTTCTTTAGATCTTCAACGGCATTTTCCTTCTTCTCCTTCAACTCTTCAATTTTCTCCTTTAATTCGGCTTCTTTTTTTTCTATCTCAGCCTTGATGATCTCAATTTTCTCTTGAATTTCTTCTCTGTCTTCATTTAAAGCATTTTCAGCTGCTAATTTTAAGTCGGCAAGTTTTAATTCTAATTCGGCTTTCTCATCTTTCAGAGTGGCTTCAGCATCTTCAGCTCTTTCTTCGATGACTTCTTTCTTTTCCTCCACGGCGGTTTTTATTTCGTCCAAGAGAGCATCTTTCTCTTCTGCCAAACCAGCGAGTTTTTGTTTCAATTCAACTTTCTTTTTCTCTAATGCAGCCTTAACATCCTGAATTTGTTGTTGTATTTCTTCGCTTCTTTCGTCTAAAGCTTCTTTAGCTTTCTCCTTTAATTCAGCAATTTTTTCTTCCAATACGTTTTTGTTTTCCTTTAAATCAGCAACAGCTTCTACGATCTTCTGCTTAATAGCTTCTTTCTTTTCGCTCAAAACTTTCTCTAGATCTTCAACGGCATTTTCCTTCTTCTGCTTCAACTCTTCGATTTTCTCCTTTAATTCGGCTTCTTTCTTGTCTATCTTAGCCTTGATGTTCTCAATTTTCTCTTTAATTTCTTCTCTGTTTTCATTTAAAGCATTTTCAGCTGCTAATTTTAAGTCGGCAAGTTTTACCTCTAATTCGGCTTTCTTATCTTTCAGAGTGGCTTCAGCTTCTTCAACTCTTTCTTCTATGGCTTCTTTCTTTTCTTTCACGGCGGTTTTTATTTCGTCCAAGAGAGCATCTTTCTCTTCTGCCAAACCAGAGAGTTTTTGTTTCAAATCAACTTTCATTTCCTCTAAAGCAGCCTTAGCATCATCAATTTGTTGCTGTATTTTTTCCCTTTCTTCGCCTAAAACTTGCTGAGCTTCGTTCTTCAATTCAGCAATTTTCCCTTTTAATTCGTTTCTCTTTTCCTTTAAATCAGCAACAGCTTCTTCGATCTTCTGCTCAATGGCTTCTTTCTTTTCGCTCAAAACTTTCTTTAGATCTTCAACGGCATTTTCCTTCTTCTCCTTCAACTCTTCAATTTTCTCCTTTAATTCGGCTTCTTTGTTTTCCATCTCAGCCTTCGTGTTCTCAATTTTCTCTTGAATTTCTTCTCTGTTTTCATTTAAAACATTTTCAGCTTCTGCTTTTAAGTCGGCAAGGGCTACTTCTAATTCGGCTTTCTTATCTTTCAGGGTGGCTTCAGCTTCTTCAACTCTTTCTACGATGGCTTCTTTCTTTTCTTCTACGGCGTTTTTTATTTCGTCCAGGAGAGCATCTTTCTCTTCTACCAAACCAGAGAGTTGTTGTTTCAATTCAACTTTCTTTTTCTCTAATGCATCCTTAACATCCTGAATTTGTTGTTGTATTTCTTCTCTTCTTTCGTCTAAAGCTTCTTTAGCTTTCTCCGTTAATTCAGCAATTTTTCCTCCCAATTCGTTTTTGTTTTCCTTTAAATAAGCAACAGCTTCTTCGATCTTCTGCTTAATGGCTTCTTTTTTTTCGTTCAAAACTTTCTTTAGATCTTCAACGGCATTTTCCTTCTTCTCCTTCAAATCTTCAATTTTCTCCTTTAATTCGGCTTCTTTGTATTCCCTCTGAGCCTTAATGTTCTCAATTTTCTCTTGAATTTCTTCTCTATTTTCATTTAAAGCATTATTCGCTGCTTCTTTTAAGTCGGCAAGTTTTACTTCTAATTCGGCTTTCTTATCTTTCAGAGTGGCTTCAGCTTCTTCAACTCTTTCTTCGATGGCTTCTTTCTTTTCTTCCACGGCGGTTTTTATTTCGTCCAAGAGAGCATCTTTCTCTTCTGCCAAACCAGCGAGTTTTTGTTTCAATTCAACTTTAATATCCTCTAAAGCAGCCTTAGCATCCTCAATTTGTTGCTGTATTTTTTCCCTTTTTTCGCCTAAAACTTGCTGAGCTTCTTCCTTCAATTCAGCAATTTTCGCTTTTAATTCGTTTTTCTTTTCCTTTAAATCAACTACAGCTTCTTCGATCTTCTGCTTAATGGCTTCTTTCTTTTCGTTCAAAACTTTCTTTAGATCTTCAACGGCATTTTCCTTCTTCTCCTTCAACTCTTCAATTTTCTCCTTTAATTCGGCTTCTTTTTTTTCTATCTCAGCCTTGATGATCTCAATTTTCTCTTGAATTTCTTCTCTGTCTTCATTTAAAGCATTTTCAGCTGCTACTTTTAAGTCGGCAAGTTTTAATTCTAATTCGGCTTTCTTATCTTTCAGAGTGGCTTCAGCTTCTTCAACTCCTTCTTCGATGGCTGCTTTCTTTTCCTCCACGGCGGTTTTTATTTCGTCCAAGAGAGCATCTTTTTCTTCTGCCAAACCTGCGAGTTTTTGTTTCAATTCAACTTTCTTTTCTTCTGAAGCAGCCTTGACATCTTGAATTTGTTTTTGAATTGCAATCTTTTTTTCATTAAAGGATTGTTTCTCTTCCTCTACTAATGCAGCAAGTTTTGCTTTTAATTCAACTTGCTTATCTTTTATAGATGCAACCGTCTCACGAATCTTTTCATCAATAATTTCTTTTTTTTCTTGGGCAGCTGAGTTTATGTCGTTTATGGCATCTAGTATTTGCTCTTTGATTTGAGCTGCTTCTTGTATCAATTCATCTACTTCTTCCTTAAAAGCAGCTTTCGCATCTTCAATCTTTTGTTGGCTTTCCTGTTTCTTTTCATTTACAGCCTCGTTTTTTTCTTTGATTAACTCAGCAAGTTTTTCTTCTAATTCAGATTTATTTTCGTTTAATTCAGCTTCGATTTGTTTAAGTTGTGCTTTAAGAGCTTCTTTCTTTTCTTCAGCAGCAGCCCTTAGTTGTTTTAAAGAAGCTTCTTTTTTGGCCATTAATTCGTCAAGTTTTTGCTTTAACTCAGCTTCTTTCTTAGCGAATGCAGCCTCAGCTTCCTCAATCTTCTCTTGAATTTTTTGTTTCTTTTCATTTAGAGCAGTTTTGGCCTCTTCTTGCAATTGCTTGATTTTTTCTTTTACTTGATCTTTTTGAACCTTTAAGCCAGATTCGATTTCTTTAATTTTTTCATTGAGATCCTCCTTCTTGCCGTTTCGGGCTGCTTTGGCCTTTTGCAATGCATCATCTTTCTCTTCTAAGATCGCAGTAATCTTCTCCTTTTGTTCAGCACGTTTCTCCTCGAGTTCAGCTTCCGTTTTTTCGATCCTTTGCTGAATTTTTTCTTTCTTCTTAGCCACAGCAAGTTCTTTTTCTGATTTTAGTTGAGCAAGTTTAGCCTTTAGTTGCTGTTGCTTGTCCTGTAAGGCAGTCTTAATCTCTTCAAACTTTTCCTTCAGATTTTCTTTGGTTTCTTCTTGAGATTCTGTACTATCTTCTAGCTCATCTTTATCCTTGTTATTGTGTGAGTCAAGCTTATGTTTCAAAGAGCCAAAAGTAGATTCTCGAGAATCCTTCAGCTTTTCTTTAGATTCTTCTAGAGATTCTCTACTATCTTCTCGAGAATCCTTCAGCATTTCTTTAGTTTCTTCTGAAGATTCTCTACTATCTTCTAGCTTTACTTTTCCCTTATTATTGTGTGATTTATGCTTATTTTTCAAAGAGCCAGAAATAGATTCTCGAGAATCCTTTAGATTTTCTTTAGTTTCTTCTGAAGATTCTCTACTATTCTCTAGCTTTTCTTTTCCCTTATTATTGTGTGATTTATGCTTATTTTTTAAAGAGCCAGAAATAGATTCTCGAGAATCCTTCAGATTTTCTCTAGTTTCTTCTGAAGATTCTCTACTATCTTCTAGCTTTCCTTTTCCCTTGTTATTGTGTGATTTAGGCTTATTTTTCAAAGAGCCAGAAATAGATTCTCGAGAATCCTTTAGATTTTCTCTAGTTTCTTCTGAATATTCTCTTCTATTGTGTAGCTTCTCTTTTCCCTTATTATTGTGCGATTTATGCTCACTTTTCAAAGAGCCAGAAATAGATTCTCGAGAATCCTTTAGATTTTCTCTAGTTTCTTCTGAAGATTCTCTACTACCGTGTAGCTTTTCTTTTCCCTTGTTATTATGTGATTTAGGCTTATTTTTCGAGGAGCCAGAAGTAGATTCTCGAGAATCCTTCAACTTTTCCTTAGATTCTTCTAGAGAATCGCTACTACCCTCTCGAGAATCCTTCAGCTTTTCTTTGGTTTCTTTTGTAGATTCTCTACTATCGACTAGCTCTTCTTTCCCGTTGTTATTGTGTGACCCAAGCTTATGTTTCCAAGAGCCAAAAACAAATTCTCGAGAATCCTTTAGATTTTCTCTAGTTTCTTCTGAAGATTCTCTGCTATTTTCTAGCTTTTCTTTTCCCTTGTTATTGTGTGATTTAGGCTTATTTTTCAAAGAGCCAGAAGTATATTCTCGGGAATCGTTCAGCTTTTCTTTAGATTCTTCTAGAGATTCGCTACTATCTTTTCGAGAATCCTTCAGCTTTTCTTTAGTTTCTTCTGAAGATTCTCTACTATTTTCTAGCTTTTCTTTTCCCTTATTATTGTGCGATTTATGCTCATTTTTCAAAGAGCCAGAAATAGATACTCGAGAATCCTTTAGATTTTCTCTAGTTTCTTCTGAAGTATCTCTGCTATTTTCTAGCTTTTCTTTTCCATTATTATTGTGGGATTTATGCTTATTTTTCAAAGAGTCAGAAGTAGCTTCTCGAGAATTCTTCAGATTTTCTCTAGTTTCTTCTGAAGATTCTCTACTATCGTCTAGCTTTTCTTTTCCTTTGTTATTATGTGATTTAGGCTTATTTTTCGAGGAGCCAGAAGTAGATTCTCGATAATCCTTCAACTTTTCTTTAGATTCTTCTAGAGATTCGCTACTACCCTCTCGAGAATCCTTCAGCTTTTCTTTAGTTTCTTCTGAAGATTCTCTACTATCGACTAGCTTTTCTTTCCCGTTGTTATTGTGTGATCCAAGCTTATGTTTCCAAGAGCCAAAAACAAATTCTCGAGAATCCACTTCCTGCACGATATGAGAATCTTTTTGCCGCCAAGGCAATGCGAATGCATATAATTCAACCGCTAGGCCCAAGACGAGTGCCAACAGAGCAAACAGGATTATAAATTTCATGGTCTATCGATTCTTACTACAAGACTACTTGCAATAAACTATGATGATTAGCGTTAATTGTCTCGGTATTTATAACTCGAGCTATACGCGTTTAAAATTCTCGATCAGCAATAGCAGTAGTGTCAGCGTTGGATTCACGTTTTATTTGAACAGTTTTTTTATTTGATGATGTAAATTCTTGTTTGTTAATAAAAGTTTGTTTTGCAATTTATTGTTATTTTTTTTTTAATTTTAAATTAAACAAATGATAGCCAGAAGTCTAATGGTATTTGTTGTTATATTTTTATACTTGCTTTCCACGACAGCTGCTGTATTAGTCAGAGAATAAAATAGTTTTTTGGAAACTTAGGAACTAAAACAAAAATTTGCCACACAATTTAAATGTTAATTTAAACCACAGAGTCATATGTGTATTAAACTCTTCCACACTCCATGCCCTGCTTATTTTTGCCATTATGCTGGTAAACTATCGGCCAATGTTGTTCACTTTTTAAGATTATGAAAAGTGTCATCAAATACCAATTTTGAACACAGTAAAGATAACATACTCTGCTTAGCGAAAAGTATTATAACTTGCCAGTGTTGTCATAATTTCTTTTAGAAAAACTGATTTTCAAGTGTAAGAACTGCACATACTTAAAAAACTAACAAAAATATACTCATATGCCAATTATTAAAAACTTTCGATAATCAAAGAAGTTATTTGAAAGGTAATTAAGTGATTTAATAAGAAAAAATAGGAATAACGAGCAATTTGAATCATTCGATTCTAATTTCAGTCGATTTCTGTTTTTGCTTTTAATTTAAGCATAACACAACAAATTAAATGTGTGTACATAAATGATTTGATATAATCACACTGTGCTCGAATATGACAATTTCCGACAAGCTTGGCTGTCAGCGGATAAGCCTGATTCAAATATGCTTAATCCAATGGTGCTAGCCGCTTTTTTATGTTAGCTCTTGTTTTTGAGATAAAAACGGTTTAGTTTATTGAATAAACTAAAAAGTGAAATTTTGCAATAAAATTACCCTTAAGACTACATTTTTTTAATATTTTATTAGTAAAGCAGATATATTACTCATACGTCCATACTTACGTAGTATGTAATGTGATTTCGCTGTTTTTTTTGGCAAAAAAAATTTACATTTCTAAAATGACGCAGCTTTTTTTGACCTAAATATGAGTACCACACATTGTGTGAATTTTATATATCTTTCTTTGTGATCAGTGGTTAAAAAAAGGGATAATTATATTGTCGCCATAAAAAGGTACGAGTAAGCATCACAACAGCAAATGGGGTGAAATTTCTACTTAAGAAGTTGTAATTAATATAACAAAATTGAAATTAAGAAACAAAAATATTAAAAACTGCAAAATCTTCACTATTAATAGACAAACTATTTTATTTTTGGCATATTTCATATTTGGCAACGCTGTAGCTTCCACAGGGTTCACTATTTGATTTGTCCTGTTTTAAGTTCAATTTTGATAGCCATTAATAGCGGACTACTTCTTAAGTATAAGTATTGTGTTTATAAAACATATTTTTCACGACCAAGCGCTACAACATCAAAGGAGTAGATTTCTTCGCGTAAGCTTTAACCAGTGTTGCCAGAAGTAGAAGAAATCCTTATATGTTGGATTTTTTTTTGCTCCTAAAACAGAAGCGTAGAAAAAATCGGACAGATTTTTCATATTTGCGAAAACGTAGGGAATTTTTATAATTTTGCATTATTTATGAACTAAATGCAAACGAATTTATTTATAATATTTGTTTATAAGATTTTATTGTTCAAAACGCTTAAAAAAGTGTGTTAGCCCAAAAACCGCTTAAATGTAAATAGATAGTATTATGAAACGAAAACAGAGCAGTTGTGGTTTATAAAGTTCACGACTTTGATAAGTACCTATCATTTTACAAAATTCAGTTCACAAGAACTATATTAATTTAAATTTTCCATGGAGTTGCTAAAGCCACGGTCACATATATCAAATACGTTTATTTTTACTTACTTTCTTAAATTAAATAATTTAAAAATGTAAATATTTTTTGGTACTATTACTTCTTTTTAAATAAGAAGGGCTGACATAAAAGGAAATTTTGTCATAAAATGTTTCTAGAAAATAGCTATTACCTTTTCAAATACTTGACAAATGTGACCATAGCTTAAATTGAGACCACGGCAGGCTTAATATCGCTCAGCGTACTGTAAAGCATAATGAGGAAAGTATTATGTCTTAAATGTGTTTCTCAAAAAGAAGGGTTTGAACTTAGCAAAAATCGATCAAAATACTCGTATCGCAGCTAATGTGTTTGGTAAATCCTTCAGAAATATTTAAATTATGATTGATTCTCTTCTTACAGAATAACGATCCTAAATACACACTACTCATTTGCAAGATCATATCTTTTATTTTAAAAACCAAAGATTTAAAACCATCAGATTTAGCCGTCATTGATAAAATATCACAAGTTCTGAAGATTAAATAAAAATTCTGAAATTTTAAATAGCAGTTCTAATGACATAAGCTTCTGAACACGAGACAGGTTAAATGAGCAAGGATTTTTCGAGAAACATTAAATAAGTTGGTCAAAAGCTTCCTGAAACTAATAATAAGAACCTATAATTTCATTTTGGAGTTAATTTCATACTAGTGGACGTAGCGGCTGACACAATCAGCCGAATTCTAGCATCTAACATATATTTTTTATGTATTAAATTTAAAATTAGATTTAAGTGCAGTTCATTTCAGAGGTTCCATACAAGATTTTCTCTAAATAGAAAAATATCAAATAATATTTTCCAAAAAATTTCTTTTTTAAAAAATCAAAAAAAAAATATTTTTATATGACAAATAAAAAAAACATATTCATACACAAAAGAATGTTGTTTTTGCTGCATACTAGTGAACGTAGCGGCTGACACAATCAGCCGCATTCTAGCATCTAACATATATTTTTTATGTATTAAATTTAAAATTAGATTTAAGTGCAGTTCATTTCAAAGGTTCCATACAAGATTTTCTCTAAATAGAAAAATATCAAATAATATTTTCCAAAAAATTTCTTTTGTAAAAAAATCAAAAAAAGCGACTATTTTCACTTTTTATTGAATAAAATGGACATTAACTGTTAAAAATTATAAATAAAATTATTTTGTGCAATATCTCGGAAACTAGAATCAGTTCATAAAACATGGAGTGTATATTTGAATTTAGCGCCCTAAGTCTCCTAAGAGATAGCATTTAATTGCTCTGATCCAAAACGGTGTATACTTATGTTATGAGTATGAATTTCGAAAAGCTTTTTTGTCTATAAAATGCGTGTATTTTAACTAATTTTGACTTAAAACCTAAAGTGAGATATTTCCATGGATACGACTGTTGTTTTTTACCAATTTACGTATTTTTTATTTATCAGAAAACAAAAGTATAAAACTAAAATATTATATTAAACGACATTTATGTTAATAATTAAAAGGTGTTTAAAGCACACCATTTCATCAATTTTTATATTTTTGAGTAATATTTTGAAAAATCGAATTTATTTTGGCGGTTTTGAAAAGCTTGAGTGTCACCACAGAAATTTATATTTTTGAAACCTAAATGAAACCTCATTTTATTGCTGTTGCTGCTTTCAAGTCGATAGCATAGCAGCAAATGCTGCCAACAATAACTTGCTACTTGCTGTCGTCTATGTATTTTAAGCATTAATTACACAAAAGTAAGACTGTGTTAAAAAAATATACAGCAAAAGTCTGCGTACAACTATTTTGACAGCATTAACAATAATTTAGTATTTAGTTGGAAAGTTTGATTTTTGAAAACCTCAGTCAATCAGTCTTTTGAATGGAATGAACCAGTTATGTGGTGACTTTCAATGGTATATCCTCCCATTTAGTTGGAATAACTTTTTCAATATAGTTTTTGAAAATTTTGCCCCAATAGATTCTAAAAGTGATCAATAGGATTGAAATCTGTAGACAGCGGTGGCTAACGCAACTATGTTGGCTGCATAAATAAAATAAAAAATTGATCCCAAGAACCAGTTTCGCTAGATTTTTATCTATATTCGACTCAATAACCTTCAAATTTCACCACCGTGTTTGACCGTGTCGCACAAATTAGTTTTACATAGTGCTGTACCGGATTTTCTCCACACGAATTGACGACCTTTTATTCTGAAAATACAATACTTACTCTCTTCCGAAAATACCACCTTTTCCCAGAATTTGAATTATTTATTGAGGTACTCCTTACGGAATAACATTTATCTTAAACGCTTTTAATGAAATTAAGGGCTTCTTACGTGCTATACGAGCATGAAAACCCTTTCGACAATTTTGGTGTTGTGTCTTTAATCGAAAAATCGTAAAATTTGTAGTAAAGTTCATTCTATCCTACGGCTGCGGGGCTGCTTTTTTGGAAGCATTGGTAACCGTAATGAGTGAAGGAAATTGTGGACGCAAATAAAATTAATAAATAAACATTTTATTCAACATATTTTGTGCACAATTGCTAGAACAGACTTCAAAATTATTTTTTTTTTTCAATTTTTCTTTGTAATCTTTACTTATTTGACAGAGTTACCAGTCGACTATCGCTAAAGTGTACATAGTGAATCACATTATCGTTACTGCAAACGAAAAAAGTAATATCGACTTCTTTTGCGATTGTCGTATCGCACTACAGAACATGGTTTTGATATAAAGCCTTCAGTTTCTTTGTAAGAGTTGATGACCCACTGGATAAAAGAGTGCATTCTCTCCTGCAACTTCTATGAAGGTTTTCCTTGTTCTCAGAATAAATTCCCTTCTTTTTCAACTCATTGCAAATAAATTTCCCTTTTACAAAATGAAATAATTTTTTTTACAAAAATTTGACTAAAAATGAAACAAAGTTTAAAGTTACAAATTAATAATACCGATTATTCTATTAATACTTAAGGTGTACGCAGACTTTTAACAATGAATCTTCTTTCTTTTTCAATACAAATTTTGGTTGCAATATATTAGAGGGATTTAAGATTTTAGCGAATTCGTAGGAACATATAGTCCTGGATGTAATAAAGAGTTTTGTACGTAGACCTTTACTGCCTGGTGTATGTATAGAAACATAGAAACTACTATTGAAATCTTTATGTTTTAATTTTTAAATGTTTAACGTATTTGTTCTTGTAATTATTCTTTTAAAACTGATGAAACTACTTATTTATGTTTTCGCCTAAAATAATGTTGATTAAAATCAAAATCTTCAAAATTCTATTAATGAACTCAAGTAATTTAAATGAAACAGTTGTAGAAACAGTTGTAGAACATGTTGTAGAACATGTAAGTGTTTAAGTTTTCAAATTCAGATATCTCTGTAACCGTTAAAGATATTAAGCTAAAACCAAAAGCAATTTGAAGGTTAATTAGTTAGCTTTCTATCAATTCAAAATCAAAAATAAGCCTGATTTAAAAAGACTCAAATTTTTATAGGAAAAAAGTTGTACGCTTGCTTTTACTCTCAAAGTTCTTGTTTTAAATAGCCCCCAAAATTTAGCCCTTATTTTAATCGGGCTTAGATATTTTTCTATTGGTTTCTTGGTGATATTGAGTGGTACATTTGCGCATATATCCAGAAGAACAGTGTTGAGTTAATTTTTGCCTCTAATTTAACGCTAGCTCAACTGCGAAAAAATACAATGCTAAGTAAAGATTACCAGCATCACCACATAGCAAGGATCTTCACCACTACACAACCATATGGAGGCGAGCTACAGTAGCTCGGAAAATCAACTTGATTTGTGGAAAGCCAATATGCTCCCCAGACGAGTGATGGAAAAATAAAAAATTAGCTTTAAGCAGAATTTTTGTCTAAAATAAAATTCTCCTATTACGTAATATGTATTAAAAATATATTATTCTTTGGCTATTGCATTGACACCACTTGTCGCGCGAACGTCATTTTTAAGCAATTATTTCAAATAATAAGCAAACAAATAAAAAATATTTACAAATAAAAAATATTTAACAAACAAGTGTGACAAAATTAAATAAAGAAAACAAAGCTATTGTTTTAACTCAGTATCCAATAGTCACAACAATTGGTCCATATAAACTCCCATATATAATAAAAATTATTAACAATTTAACAGTTTTTAGATTGTAAACTTCATAATCGTCAAAACACTGATGACGCTCTATTCACTTAGAAACTGATACAGTATAGTTGGTGTGTTCGATATTCAAAAATATCTCTGTGGACGCAAACTTCTATATTTAGAAAATTAATTTCAGAATTATCTAGGAGTAAACGGACCAACGACTGTTTTCGATATCAAAGTAACCGAAAGAAACAATTTGTTAGTTTTATTGTAATGAACCATGGCGTATGGTTAAATCGAGTATGCCATCACTAGATATTCTGTTAAATTTAAAAAGTTACCAGTCACTATTGCAAGACATTACAACCATTTGTTCAGCAGATCTGCTGCCTTCCTTATGAACACCAGCAGATCTGAAACCATAATGGTGGATATGTCACCCAGTGAGACACTATGTCTACCTAAACATTTTCACCGTCTCTGAAAACATCCACGTCAGTGACCGCATTCCTCTTCAGATGCGCGCTCAGTCTAAAGTGGCGTAAGGGATTTTAAGTCCGACCTGCCAAACTTGAGAACCTCAGAACGACGCCCAAATTGCGGACCGATTACCTCCCTAGAGCGAAGAAGTCTCCATTGAGCATTCCAGTATTCCAAGCATCTGGAAATGTCCCAGTCCTTGATTTGTTTGAGGATGGTAGTGAGTATTGCTGCACAGAAAGGTTTCGGACCGTTATAGTGTACCATGGAACCGTTTCTATTTCATTACCATCTATTCCACAGTGTCCAGGTACCCAAAACAACTGCACCTTATTTCCAAACGAAAGTTTTTGCAACGTAGATGTCATACGATTTGAGGCAAGTGCTCTTAATACAGCTTTGCTGTCAGATAACACATTAATGATCTTACCTTTGATCCCACTGTCTAGATTTATCTTCGCGCATATAGTAGTGGCTATGATCTCAGCCTGGAAGACACTCAGTGTGATCGCCAAATGTCAGTTTGGTTCACGAACTCCAGAAGCGAGACACTCATTCTTAAGCCATCGGTATACCAGTTTAGATCAAACTCACCACGAACTGAGGCCCCATTAGACCAACAATCCCGTTCCGGGAATTCAACTCTGTATTCCCAGCCAAGATAGTTCTCCGACCACTCAGCGTAGATTGAATGGACTACACGACTCATTTCGTGACCATTTAGCAACAAATTTTCTCGCCTAACATGTTGCCATCCTCATCAAATGTGTAGCGGTGTTAAACCAATCAAGGCCTTTAAGGCAGCTCTTGGACCTATTCTCATTGCCCCAGTTATACCGACGCAGGCGAGTCTCTGTACCTGTGTTATTTATTTAAAGTGGTAGTTTCCTCAGATTTGCTACACCAAGCTATCGCCACATAAGTGGTAATGGGCCGAATAATGGCGGTAAATACCCAGAGTGTCATTCTCAGCGGAAAACCCAATGTCTTGACGTGGGACGATCGACTTGCCGGAGGACTCATATCGCCTTATAAAAAAGTCATCTCACTTAAAAAAAATACTTTGGTTTGGACCTAGACCACAGGGAATAGCTTATCATTCCATGTTGCACTGCACTTCGGCATATGTTGACAAAGTTGCAGTGGAGGTTTAGATAGTTTTCTACCCTTAGTTGGCTATGAAATGAATTTTGACTGTAGGCGTGATAAGTCCGGGCTTGGAGAATTAAAATTTTTTCTAGTACTGATTTTGTTGTACTTCCGGCTACAAAGTGGTACTATTTAAAGGTTACCGTTAAATTAATTGAATATTTAATGAATAAATTTTAAGTTGTTTTCTTCCAAATTTCGTTAAAATATTTAAATCTGATTAAATTTCAAAAATACTTGAAAGAATTTACAAAACATTTTCAAATCATCCAAGTAATCTCATGTTTTAATGACCATTTCTGTCATTAGAAAGAAATCCTTTCCACTTATGAAATGACAAGAATGAGACAGACATTCTTGTCTAATGTATGACATGGAGGCATGATTTGTAGATAAGCACACTTGTGAATGAGACTTTTAAGCTGAATTACACTTGAGTATATGAGTGAGTTATGAGTACGACGACTCTCCCCCACCGCTTCAAAAGTATGCATTTTAGAAGGGTTTCAAATATGGCTAGTAAATCATCAAATGTCGTACTTTAAGGGTAACAATAACACCAACAACAACTATAACTATATCCCGTATAACATATCAAATGAAATTGGTTTTTATTCTTAATTTTGCGCCATAACGTTTAGTTTTTAGCCGTATGCCTTAATATGTTGGCCATAATCCCCAACGTTGTGATAGACTCTGATGGCTGTTGCGTGTAGTAATGCTGTCTAATAAATATAATTATGATGATGATGATGATGATGATGATGATGATGACGATGACGATGATGATAAATATTATCAGGGGACAATGAATGAATCGTAAGCAGTAAAACTCGCCCATATTAACTGATTATTGTCATTATTTCGCTTATTCTAATACGAATAGCAGGACAAAAGCGGAAAAACAACAAAATGTATTTCTATTACTCCCTTGGCTGTGAATTGGGTCAACAGCTGTTACTGATATTGTTTTAGAAGTTGGTGGTGCATTTACCACTCATATGATATTACTTGTGCTATGATTTAGGATTTAATAATAATAAAATTCTCTTAAAAAATTGGTTTTAAATGTAAATTTCACAGAATAGTTTTCAAAGAATTATTGGCGAATTAATATGGTGATAATGTAAATGTTATCAAATAAAATACGCTGGAGGGTCTAATAATGGCTAGATCTTCCAGGTGGATATAGATAGACTTTTCGAACAAATAAATCTCCCTTGAGCGAACAATATTGCTCGGCGGTTGGTGTCCGCCTCACTATTTAGTTTTATGGTAAAAAGTAAAATGAAACTCATCAGTTGCGCATTTTTGATTATAAAAGATGACAGTAAATAATCATAAGAAGTCGATTTTACATACAAAAATTTCTCAAAGTTTTTCTGATAGATATTAGGTGTATAACTTAAAAATGTTAGGTTTTTGGTAAATTTTTTTTTTACATGTGCATTTCTGCACATTTTCACAAGCAAAGAACGAAAACGTATTTCAGTGAAGTCGTTCTGCTCCGATCGAAACAAATGGTAGTCGAAGTGGGCACGTATGGACCATTATATGCCAGATAGTTTTTAACTGGTCTTGGAACATAATATTCTTACGAAAATGAAAATGCCTAAAAAGATACACCAACATTGGTACATTTAGAGCTATAAACTTTATTACGAAATTTATTCTATTGGTTTGTTTCAAGGCTGCAATCACTCTGTGCTACCACTACCACTTCATAGCGATTTATGTCACATACGTAATTCAAACCGGTAATTGAATAAAAGGTTTTGAAAACAAGGTTGTATTTCATAAAACGTACTTAAACTCAGTTCAAAAATGATTTTATGCTGATTTTAACACAATAATTTTTTATGGTAAATTAATGATGGCTTTAAAGTAAAAACCAACTTTTTCTTTAAAACCACTCAGTGTGAAAGCACTTTTAAATGTTACTGTACAAAGTTAATTGTTGAAACGAAGAACTGTATAACACAGCAAAATAGCTGCATTTATTTTATTCTACGCAATTAAAAAGAACTCAAACGTTTTAAAAGGGTTGCTTTAGGTTGCCGCAATGAGGCCATTTTGTATAGCCAGTAATAATTTGACGCAAGAATGACTTCCTTTTTATGGTGTTCAAGCAGCATTTTTGACACGCAAAACCTACTTTCTAGGTTTCTCGGCTTCAAATCCGGTGGTACCCAATTTCTTTGCTCTGCGAGGAGCAGAAAATTTAAATTGTTATCGAGTGGCTCCTAAGGATTTCGCAAGTTCTTCACAAGTTTGCAACAATCTTTGTGGAATAATGCGTCCAGTTCTTCATCTTCTACATTTTTTGCCTAACTCTGGCAGTTTTCTGTATAAATAAGAAGAGCAAGTGTAGCACAGCAACTTCAGCTACCTGCTGTTAGATAAAAAAAACTCTGTTCTTAGAGAAATACTCATATTGGTCCATATTGTTTTAAATACAATAAATGAACTAAAATATGTTTTTTATTTTTTATTATAAAATTTATTTGTAATTCAACCAGTTTATCACTTGTATTCTGCACCTCCGATATTTCAATTTGTAGGACTTTTGATGAAAATGGCGAATATGAAATCAATGCGACAAAAATCTTGAGAAAATTAATCAATTAATCATCAATTAGTGATGTATGGAGTAAAAAATTAAGTGCAATGGAGCTTATCTTACTTACACTACGTCGTAAGAAGAGCATATTCACACATCCGGAGTCAACGCAATCTACCGTTTCCAGATGCCATGATATATTGTGTTTTTTTTTGCTATTGTTTATCCCAATACTAGAAAAATAATAATTTAAAATTACAAACAAGTATGGGAGCCAAAAATTTTACAAAAAGTGGAAAGATGTGAAAACTCCCACTTCGGGTTCATACAATTCTATACTAATTTTTAGAGGCGTTTTTCGTGCAAAATAGTTTGTTTCGTCCACGTTTTAGTTATCCTGCTTTCCGAGAAATAATGCGTAAAGATAATTTTTACATGTTTTTAAATGCTCCTCTCTTCGACGAGACTGTGGCTCGAATGTATTGACAAAACAGTAATAAGTTCCCTCCTTTTCCAAATACTTGGGATCGCTGGGAAGTAAACCTTCCAATGTTTGACAACTGTTACGAAGATTTAACTACTGATGAACAGTTAATGGCTTTTCAAGATCGTTGTCATTTTAGACAATAAAAGCTTCCAAAACATTCGAAGTATTGCATACAATTTGATCAAAGATACCTTGGGAAATCAAAAAACTTACAGCCTAAAAGAAGTCAGATCTCCCTGAGGATTTGGTAGCTCAAAAACTTTTTTCATTTTTCGAATTAAAAAAAGCTTGTTGAGTGTATGCTGGCATATGTACATCGGTACAGTTCGAAAAAATAAAAAAAGTGGTTTCATTGTATAGCACTTGCGAACGGTGTACCAAAAATATCATTTACATACATATGTTGCGTATATACAGGACGTCCGCCGGGAAGGTATACTACTTTGTTTGTTTATAATTTTTGATTATGTGAAAGAAAATGGATCTTTTATTGATAAATGTTTCATTCAATGTCGGCAGTTATGTATGGAGTACAATATCAGATAAATGCTCGTCACTGTTAGCCTCACAAATGCGAGCCATTTTTAGCACAATTTTCATTACATTCTCGCACATTTCACGCGGTATTTCATTAATTTCATCACGAATATTTTGTTTGAGTTGCTCCAGCTTTTCTGGTTTGTTTGCATAAACCTTGTTTTTCAGATATCCCCACAATAAGAAGTCCGGAGCAGTCAAATCAGGCGACCGTGGAGGCCAATCAACATCACCATTCCTTGAAATAATTTGTTGTGGAAAGGCGTCTCGCAGTAATTCCATTGTAATCTTGGCTGTATGCGATGTGCCTCCGTCTTGTTGAAACCACATGTTAGCCAAGCCCAAAGCATTTAGTTGTGGTGTTAAAAAGTCTTTAATCATATTACGATATCGCCCCCACTGACAGTGACCGTTACGCGGTCTTCAGTTTCAAAGAAGTAAGGTCCAATGATTCCTCCTGACCAAATTACACACCAGACTGTCACTTAATGGATACAAAAGTGACTGATGAATAATTTAGGGAGGTTTTCCAGTGCCCAGAATTGACTTTTCTGTTTGTTCACATAACCATTCAAATGAAAATGTGCCTCGTCACTCATTATGATTTTTTCAGGAAAATTGGGCTTGTCATGGCCGAGCTGTTTTAACGATTGATACACTTTGGTTTACTGAATATTTTTTCATAATAAATTTACCACGTCTCTGCTTCACGACTGCCAAATATGGATTGTCAAGACTAATGTTTACCCAAATGGCGGCAAAACAAAGTAGTATACCTTCCCGGGGGACACTCTGTATATGGTATATGTATGTATATGCAATATACGTCGAAAAATCATCTGTATTTCATTAACTGAGAAAACTTGATTCCTGCTCTTGTTCTGTTAACCTTCATAAAAATAAATCGATAAACATTAACGGACCAAAGTGGTCATTTATCTTATATTTGTAACTTTTTATTTTCTTACCTTCCTTTACATCATAGAATACTAAAAATTTCGTAGAAATAATAAAATGAAAAAATATCACGCAAACTAAAGTTTAAAGGTAGGATCACACGATTGTCGTAACGCACCAATAATTAATATATTTTATATGCCAATCATGTGATTATAAAATTTATTGTCTCATACGGCAACTCACAATATGGTTGTGCTTATTTATCCCAATCAAATGCAACCCTGTTGCGGCAATAGTGTGAAAGCTTTAAAGGCAATCTTGCACCAATGTAAATGCCACAAATACACAAATATTTATTGTATTCTTGTGCGGCAATTGAAGAATAGAATAAGACAATACTCACCAATTTCTATTTTTCAATTATTATATGAAAATTACATCACAAACTTCTACCATTTTTTTTCCTATTTTTACTTATTTTTAACAAGCGGGCACACGATAATCAAAGCCGTTGCATTTTTTGTTTTGTTTTTTTTTTGAGAACAAATCATCTTTATTTTAGAGGATTATATATAATTTGAAATTATATTCCAATTTAAATAAATAAATATTTTAGTGAATTAATTTTTTTAATTTATAGAAATGTTTGCTCCTAGGCACCATCAATGGCCCACTTGTTTGCCAATCTCTGATCCACACACTTTTTCTTTACATATTTTGAATATTTTTTTTATAAATTTTTTGATCACTACATGAGCTCAATGCAAATAAAGAGGACGCAGTTTTTTTAAAGAACGAACTATTTTGAACACCAAAAAACTAAATTTAATTTACCACAACAGCTGATTCACAGAGTTGCCATAAACTAGAACAATCGTGTGGCAGCGTTGGGAAAATTATTGTCAATACATCGTTTTGCGCCCTCTTGCGACAACAAATTTTGTATAAAATAAAAAACAGTGTAAATACAGAATTTTTAATTGAGACAATTTTTGTTAATTTGTATCAGATTGGTGTATTCATGGCAATCGTGTGATCCCAACTTTAAGTTGATATGTTGAACCGTTCCATAGCCAAAGAAAATTAGCAAAAATGTTCTATACCTAACAGCAGGGTTAATAAGTGAAGCAAAACTTGTCTCAAATGATTGTTTTTGAACATAAAATTTAATAAATGACAGATATTTACCTTCAAAAATGCCACAAGAGTACAAACACAAACAAAGTGTATAAGTTACGTCATTTGTTGTGAAATCCATTTTTTACTTGTATCTCCAATATCTTTCATTTTATTTATTTATATTTCATTTATTCAAAAGTTAATTAACAATTAATTAATATAAATGTGAAGACAGACCACCAGGGCATTCACCTAAAATATTTTTTTAAGTCCCTATCAATCCAATCCACCAATAACAACGATTTACAATTCAAATTTGAATTTAAAACAATTTTTAAAACTCACTTCAATAACCAACATATTGCCATTCATTCATATGAAATATTTACCTGAAATTAAAAAGAAAAATAGAAAAATAATTAATAAAATTTAAAAATAAATTAATAAATAAATAAGTAATAAGAGAGCCAATATTGTGTACTCTTTTTTACTAAATTTTTACTATTAAATTTAAAAAATCAACTAAAAATCTTAAATTTTATTAGAAAAATAATATTTAAGCTCTTCGCTTTGTTTTTAACTCCTACTCCATCTTTTTTTTTCTAGTTTTTCCGATTCCATAATATTTAAAATTTTTTAACACATGAGTAGCTCTTATTATCGATTTTATGTCAAATGTGTTTTACTCTGTGGGTGTTGAATATTCTCAATAAAAGAAAGCCCATCAGTATCTGTCTTTAGACTATTTTTTCAACACAATTTGTGTCAATCGTAAAAACATAGTGTTGTAGTTGCTTTATAAGTTTATTAACTTAAAAAACTCTTTTGACATAGAAAACAAACAAATACAAGCATTTACCATGAACATAATAATAAAATCAGTTTAATATATGTTAAGGATGCTTAGACGTCAAAGTGTACATTTTTATAGAATTTTACAAAGTTTTTAGATGCCAAGCTTCTAAAACTTCTCAAACTTCCTTTATAAGTTTCATTACCGTCGTGTGTAAATGATTGCATTATATTCTCATTAGCCACCATTTTGTATTTCAGTAGCTAAAGCCCGGCGTACCAGGTATGCTTTATTCAATACTTTATCCAATCTTTCCTGTGCTGTGGCTGATGTCAATAGGTAGCGAAGCTTTAAATGTTGTTCTGCACATATAAAAAATTACATATTTATTATGAACGGAAAGCGTTACCTCATTTAGACTAAATTCAAAAACATGCACTTTAACCGTTTTGAAGATATACAAAAATCAATATTTAATTTGTATGGGAGGTACCACACTAAATTGTCCAATACTGCTCAGTTCTTATTAATGATTTGCATTGACCGTGAAGTTAGTCAGACTAAATTCTGAAACTTTAGCCTTAATCCTTCTCAAGATACGATTAAAATCAATATTTTTATGAAAATAAAAATGTCTTAAAAGAAAATACGCCTTCAAAACCGTCTTATGAAATTGTGGTTTATTTGGCGGTTATGTGTCAACCTGTCAATGCTGTACTTATTTGCGTATCTGGCACCACTGTCAAATCGACCAACTTTGTGTGTTGCATTTGAATTAACGGATATAAAATAAAGGATATGAGACATTTTCGGAAGTTTCCAAATTGTAAGCAATTAGATACATAAAAAGGCTACGTCACAGTTCGTTATCGTTTTGCTGTCATAAAATAAAGTCATGTTTAAGCGGAAATGAAAGTGTTGTATAAACGAATATTAAGCTGTTGTATTAAGATAAAGTGAGAAAATAAAAAGTAAAAAACAACAACAAAGTGCTGTTTATTTTATATTTACGCAATTTAAACGAAGTCAAACGTTTTAAAAAGGTTAAAACGTAACAATATTTATTTTGTATGGGAAGTACCACACCCAATTTCGCCCTGACTGACTGATGATTTGTATTGACTTTACATCTATTTGGTCCAAATTTAGAGACTTTTCTATTACCTTTTTGTGGATATTAACAAAGCCTATTTGGAATTTTTGAAATTTATACAGCTAATGGATCCTTTCAGACGTACAAAGTGTTACTGTAAAAATACGAAGAAAATTCGTTCAGCCGTTTAGCCTTCTACAAGGCACACAACCATGCATTCATTTCTGTATATAAGATTCGGGTACACCTAAGATTGAGCCAGTATATTTCCAATAACGACAAGGGGCTTCGTGGGTGACGGGACTTTGATTACTAACTAACAATAAGTAGGTTAGCGTTTGCTGTACGTTTGGACCAAAGTATTGAGTTAATTTTGTGCAGACTTATGGATACAAGAACTTTTAGCTTTGACAATATGGACACAGGTATTTTCTACAAAAAGACTGCCTTTAAGCTATAATAACAGTTGTTCCAAATTTAAATTACAGTGCAATTTTCTCCATCCGCATCGCCAACCTTACTGATGACGTTGTCAAAATGTGTAATTTATTTATGAAAGGACATGACGAAATTTTTAATTGTGGTTTCGAGTGCTTAATAAAACATTCCTCCAAGCAACTCCATCTAAAAAAATTAAAGATGAAGCCGCCCTGGCTTTCCAGCTTACCTTTGACGATAATAACAAACATCAGATGAATGATCAGGAGAAAAACTTCGTCTACTGCTAAGTAAAGTTCACTACCACTTAGCAAGACTCTTAACCACTATACAAACAAATGAAGGGGAGCTACAGTGGATTAATCTTGAAAAAGAACTAGATTAATGAAACTGAAACAAAGCAATGGATGCTTTGTGGAAAGCCAATATGCTCCCTAGGGGAGTGACGGAGAGAAAAAAAATCTACGTTCTTATTCAAGTTCTGTAGTTCGAGTAGCGATTTCTAACAATTTTAATTTGATTCAAATATCTTGACACGAGTATGCGTGCCGTAATCTTGTAACCTATCAATTATTTTTTCGCTACCACGTAATGTGGAATGCGTAGCCAAGTTCAGGCAATCGTTGGTTCAGCTGTCATTAAACTCCATTTAAGACCACGATATTTGTCTGCAGAAATATTTTATGGAGAAATAAAAGGAAAAGTACGGTGTCTTAAAAGGGCTTTAAATGGATTAGTTTCGATTTAGCTCCTTTATAAGAAATCTTAGAACGGCGATATTTTCCAGTACTTAAATGCCTTTTTGATTACAATGCTATTTTCTAAAATATACCTGATTCTTTACCTCCAACTTCTTACGTTTTAACTCATCTTGATAATTTTCTTTGAGTGCAAGTTAAGTCCATGTGCGCAACAGCTCTTGAATAATTGAAAGCCTGTTATATTTGCTTTAATATCAGTCTCCTATATATATAAAAGAGGACTATAAAATCCGTTGTAATTGATGTTCTCTGATATGCACCAACTAATTTTATTTTGTAAGTCCTTACACGAAAGGTGAATCAATACCAAGGTTTTTATGTACATACAGCTTTTGAAGGTCCATTGGTTGGTTATTGACGTTAGAGTGAACGCCTTTGTATTGCATAAGTTGTACTAGAAAATGAAATTTGTAACAGCATTTAAGCTTTGTGTGAGTTAGCAAATATTTTTAAAACTCTGTATATAAAGAGCACGTGTAGAAAACTTTCATTTGGTGTATGGCTTCACTGTTGTTCAACTGGGCGGTGCCACACCCATATAAAATTTGTATTTATATGTCTATATCTTTAATAATTTTGTGGTCAATACAAGTCATCAGTCAAAAATTGGGTCGAATTGGATAAGTGGGAGTAGCACCTCTCATACAAAGTAAATATTGTTTTTTGTATATCTTCGAAATGGCAATAGTGGAAGATTCTGAATTTGGTCTATATAACTCAGTAGTGAATACACATCATCAGTTGAAGTATGGGCGAAATTGAATAAGAGGGTGTGGCATCTCCCATACAAATTAAATATTAATTTTAAAATATCTAGAGAACGATTAGAATGGAAGGTTCAGAATTCGTCTAAATGACTTTTACAAACCACCAGTTAATAAGTGGGCGGAATGGGATAAGTGGGCATGGTACCATACGAATTATATAATGATTTTTGTACATCTTGAGAAATTTGCTTCAAATAACTTGGCAGTCAATCATTTAAAAAAAAAATATGAAATTTTGCATGTGTAGAGAACGGTAAGAGTTAAAGCCTTCTTTGTCTATCCAGATCAGCCAAAACGCAGGTACAATATAAAGGGAGTACTCTAGTATAACATAATACTAGAATTTTTTAACCTGCAAAAATGTCGATTCTTTTAGGAATAAATAGAATGATTATGTTCAGAATATAATTATGTTCGGACCTGAAACTTAGTAGCATAAAGACTGGTGACTTTTTTGCTGGCTCTATTAGCAAACGCTTTTTGCCGTATCCACATAAACACACACGTGGACAATTCGGGTTAAAACAAACTTTGGACGTCCTTATACAATTTCTTCTTACATTGTAGTGTAGCTTATCATTCTGTAGGGCTGGATTGCCCTCACTTTTCCTTTTACTGAATTTGCCTTCTGCAATTCCATGAGCATGTAAACGAATTTCAGCAATTGAATTTCATTGTAACAATTTTTTTCGGTTTCTGTTTTTTCTCCTTACAAAATCGATTTATTAATGTTTAATCTGTTGAACAATGTGTTCATTAGTGAATTTTTCTGGCGTATCTTTTTTTTACTTTATTTCGTACAGACAATATTAAGCGTGAAGGGTTTCCCTCAAAACGATTTGCGTTAAATATTACCAAGTAGAGAACTTTTCTTATGAAAAGATTTATTTGCAAAATATAATCTCGATTTCACTTATTTTACGAGTGTCCTACTTTTAAATATTTATATAAAATTCAATGTATGGAATACCCTACTTTCAGCATTAAACATTTATACATAATAATATATTTTTATGTGTTTTTCACACATATTTTAACGCGTACACTTTCACTTACAAAACAAAAATAAGAAAAAAACCTTTTTTCAGTGTCTTTTTTAACTTTTTCTACCCCCTATTACGCCTTTACCATTATCTTACAAAAAAAAAAAAAAAGAAGAAGAAGAAAAAACATAATAAAGATGTCTTCTTCCAAAATCCCAAAGGAAGTTACAGAAAATATTCTCCTCAGATATTAAAAAAGTTACGTAGAATTTTTTAACGTGTTTTTTTTTAACAAAAACAATAATACTTTTTAACTTTTTTAGACGTGCTAATGAAAAAAAATCAAATTTTAACACGAAAAAGTATTTTAACGTTTATGAGAAAATTTCGAGAACAACATGCTCAATGAAGAAGGAGCCTATGCTGTTTTTCGAAAAATATTTATAATTAACTTGAGTAACCCTTTCCGCGTTTGCTGAGAGTCTTCGTGTTGTATACCTATAAAATATATTCTTCATAAGGAAATTTTAAAGGTATACAGTAAAATTATTGATTTGTATTGATTGACAAGTCATTTAGACCAAGTTGAAAAACTGCCATTCTAGACCTTCTCTATATATATGTACAAAAGTCAATATTTACTTTGTATGGGAGGTGCCACTCCCACTTCTTCAATTCCGCCCACTTTTTGACTGATGATTTGTATTGAGCACAAAATTATTTGGGGCAAACTTAGGAACTTTTATTACTACCGTTTTAAAGATATACACATATAAATAAAAATTTTATATGGGCGTGGCAACGCCAAAGTTGAACAAAAACTATCAATGAAAATACAACACTTTAACGTTCTTACCTTCAACGTCTTTCAAAAAGTACGGTCCAACGATGTCACCGGCCCATAATCCACACCAAACAGTGACCGTGGTGTCCACTTTATCTGCCAGTGTCCGTCTCTCGCACGGCGATGACTTTTTACACTAGGCTCTCCATTTCTCGATGGCTTATCGGAGCTATCGATTATTGACATCATATTAATAACCAGATTCTTTAGACTGTCAGGCTGTTTTCTGATCTAATCTATGAAAGTGTTTCGGGCCGCTTTGCCTGCTGAAGTGTGCCTACCTACCCATTTAATTGATATGCCATAGAGCTGCATCGCAG